>VZTG01010154.1:322786-523736 GCA_013397845.1 Melanocharis versteri
AGCGCGGCGGAGGGCGGGGGGCCCGGCGCGGCCCGGGACGATGCTGCGGCTGGTGTCGCTGAAGTTGGGGCGGCTGTACCGCTACGTGAAGCTGGCGGTGCTGGGCAGCCTGGCGGCGGCGCTGGTGCTGAACACGCACTCGCTGCTGGCCTCGCTGCAGCGCAACGAGCTGTCGGAGCGGCGCTTCCTGCAGCTCAATAAGTGCCCGGCCTGCTGGGGCACCAGCTGGTGCCGCAAGTTCCTCAACGGGCAGCTGCGGCTGGAGAGCTGGGGCCGCCTGCGCCTGCTGGACTTCTTCAACGTGAAGAACGTGTACTTCGCGCGGTACGGGGAGCCCCGCGAGGGCTCCCGCCGCGTCGTGCTGAAGCGCCTGGGCTCGGCGCAGGAGCTCGCCGACATCGACACCAAGATCTGCCGCCGCGCCACCGGCAGGGGCCGCTGCGACCTGCTGCAGGCGCTGCCCGCCACCGAGTTCGCCAGCCTGAACGGCGACGTGCGGCTGCTCACCCCCGGCGCCGTGGAGGGCTGGTCCGACCTGGTGCACTGCCCCTCGCAGCGCCTGCNTCGCCGGCATCGCCCTTTCTGCCCCTCCCCGTGTCTGCGGGCGGGGGCCGCGGGCTCCCGGGCAGCTGGCCCCAAGCCCCGCCGGGTCGCGGGGGCCGCCGCTGGCTCTGTGCCCTGGCTGCCTCTCCTGCAGAGGTGCCGGCGGGGCGGGCTGAGCAGAGGGTCTCCGGTCCCTGCCTCCTGGCAGGAGGCATTTCTTTAGCTCACTCAGCCTGATCAGCTCTCCTCCTTCCTTCCTCCCTCAAAGACGGAGTGTGTTTTCCCGATTTGCCGTCCTCCTCAGGGTTGCAGCTCCATCCCCGTCCCGCTGTGCCGTACGGAGCGGCGGTCGCGGTCCCGCAGGAGCGTGCGGGTGGGTCAGTGCTGGAGGCTGATGCTCTCTGCTGACTTGTGCCTTTCGCACGGTTCGGTGGCAGCGTGTTCCACAATTCACGTATTCCCAGGCAGCAATGAGTGCCCGTGATTCATTTCTTAGGGTCTAGTTTAAGAGGGAGTGCGTAGAGACTGTGCTGCGATGCTTTGTGCTTTCCTTGTCAGAAACTGACTCATGTGCTATGTCATGTTCTTAACGTGAGCTAAATATAGTTACTGCTGGTAAAAATTAGAGATAGGTATTTGTAGCCTGAAAACAGACCGACAAATAAATGAACAGTGTTCTCTTTTCAGCGGTTACATGTTTTGTAGTCTTTAATTAGGGGGGACGGGTTATGCGCACACACCTGAAATTTGTGCTTTAATATGTTATGTAAATTTTTAGGTGAAAAATGCGTAGGAAACTTCTATTCTGTGGCACCACTTAGTTGCTTCTATTCCATGTCTGTTTAGATGGGGAGCTTTGTATTTTGGATTTTAACATTATCAAGGGAACTCCCAAGAGTGCCTTTAGTATGTAGGTTTGGCATCAGAACTGTTTTGTCTAACTACTGAACTGACCTTGCCTTTATCCAAAGTATGATTAAAACAATATTTGCAAATGTGTTTTGAAAACATCACGTCATGATTACTGTTAGTATCTGCTGTTTCTCTAGTGAGAGGCCAAGAAATGCTCAAAAAGCAGTGCTGCAGGCTTTTCCATCTAGAAAGTTCGCCTTCTGACTAATTTCTAGAAAATCAGTTTATGGACTTAATTACAAATATGGTTTTGGGTAGTATGCCTTCTGCCCTTCAATCTCTACATGTACAGCTCTTTGGTTTTGTTTTCGAAGTGTGTTTCTAGTTTGATTTGCAGCAGACTTGAGAGTATAGTAAGTCTCTTCCATTTTGCTGCGAAGTTGTTCCTGAGCACAGTGAGAAAGGAAACTCCACTTATGTAAGAAAATCAAAACTGCTTTGCTCTGCTGAGTATATTCGGAAATTCTTTGAGAAGTGATTTGTTTTGGCTGCGTTTCATACGACTTACTTTTTGGTTTTGAACAGTGATTCCAACATACTGAGCGTAGACCTCGATGGCCAGAGAACAGCTGTGTTTGTTCATAATTCACAGGGGCAACGCATTCTTTACAGACAAAGGGTACGGCACACTTGCAGCATTTATTGTAATGGGCTGGATCATAAGCAGTGGGCAGCGGGTTGATTAAGAGCCTTGATTCCTCTCAGCTTCTTGATGAACTGTGGATGAGTCCTGAGATCGTCTAGCAAATCCGTTGAAGAGAAGAAAATCTTGGGTGGTCTTAAGCACTCTGCTCGGCATTTATGTTAGCAAAGGTGCAGCTGAGAGCAGAGCAGGTCAAATTGGTGGGAAGTGTGGTGAAGCAAGTCTGTCACCTTTTAACAGATCAAAAGTGTTCAGTAGAGTCTTGCAGATTTTGATGTTTAGGCATATCTTGGCCAATGTTTCTGTGGAGCTTCAGGCCAGCTTTATGTACTTAAACACTCCTAGTGGTTTCTCCAGAAGAGTGTTAATTAACTTTGGTAGTGGGGACTCGAGGTCTGAAGACATTCCTTCAATTAGGAATGAAATATGTAGAATACATGAATCTGTATGAACTCTTCCTATTCCGTAGTATTCCAGACTCAGTCTCTACCTGAGAAACTTGTAAGGAATGGGTAAGTCTGTGTTCAGCAGCTATTGCAGCAGCAACATGCACTCTAAGAAGTGGTTACTTTCTAGAATTGTTAACTGACTACTGAGAAGGTTGTTTGTATTTGTGCATAACATGTGTAAAACATTTTATGGTACAGTTTCTGCAGTGTTGACGAAGGCAGGTAGTGCTATGGGAATGAAACGTGTAGGCTTGTTTTAAAAATGAGCTGCTTCCGAGAAAAGAAACCTGCACGATGTTATATGAAGAATCAGATTTTAATTTAAAATAAAGCAATCAATAAATTGATGCATTTAACTCATGCTGTCTGTCACCAGAGGGCACAAGGAAAAATATTGCTGTTTTTGCCTTGAGCCTTTCATGGAACACTACAGTGACTGAGCGCTGTTCTTCGTAACAGTTGAGGTTTAGAAGTGGAGATAATGTCCAAACTTGTGGGGTACAGGGCATGCAAGTTCTGTGCTGCTTAATTGTTTTATAGCCAGATGTAACTAGGCAATTTAGTAGGAACTCTGAGCTTGGTCTTTCATTTATAATAGAAAATTCACTGTAGTTACCTAGAGGAGCCAGCAATTTGTGGATGATGAGGTTTTTCATCAGAGACTGGGATTTTAGCTTGAAGCCTGTGCAGAGTATGGATTATTCCTGAAGTGGTGTTGCTTGTGAACTGCATTGTCACAAGTGACTTACAGCTTCTGCTGTGGGAATTTTTCAGGTGGGGCTTTAACCCATAGCATGATATTACTGTTCGGGGATTTGTATCAAAAGTATAACACCGCACAGTTTAGCATAGGCTACATATTGTGATCCTAACTCATTATTTGTGTTTTTTATAACTTTCTAGTTAACCTCCTTTGTTCGCATTTGTTTATTGTGTAGGTGAACTCGGGGAAGAGCTCAGCCCCTTTTGCCATTTTACTTTGTTAAGCAAATGGAACGACAGCTGCAGTAGTGTTCAAGTACAGTTAACATATTTTTTTGGGTATTAAAATACTAATTTTTTTGTCTGTAGAATCTTGCTGAGCTACTCACTAACTAAATCCTCTCACAATTTTCATCTGAATTCACATTTGAATGGAAGAACTTCTCTGCTAAAGATTTAACTTCTGATAGGTTTGGGTTTTTTTCATCTCCCCTCTTAATAGTTGTTTTCTGCAATAAAGATGAATACCTTTTAATAAAATAAGGTCGGATTTGTAATCAAAATGCTACATCTAAACCAGTATTTCGTGTAGGCATGAACAGCTTATTTGGACAAAAGCAACAACAAAACTTGTTGCTATTTCAATTTACTCAACGATAATCAGAGTGTTTTAAATGGGAATCACCTGGAGGATAGGATCTATGCATGGCATCGTATTTCTAACTGAATATGATGATGGTGTGCATCAAACACTTGCAAAGATGATAGGTTGGATGAAGTTGCCTTAGGAAGAAATAGGAAAATTGAAAAAATAACTTGGACTACAGGCTGAGTGCAGTGTGACTGTTCACCTTTGCAGAATACATAGAACCACTGTGGATGTAAGCAGACTTATCCTTGTCCTATGGCTTTCTATAAACCACCCAGCTTCTAGTTTGTCTTGTAAAATAGATGTAGTAGAGAAAATTTTTGAAATCTTTTCAACAGTGATATCTGCTTAAATAGTGGATGCTATTCAACTTCATCAAGTAACTTGATTAATTTTTATCTTCACTTGTAAGTTGAAACATGAACTTACTGTTAATAGAACCAAAAGGTGTGATACCTCTTATTTTTCATCGAGCTCCTGCACTGATCCCTGTCAGCCTCCAGATTTCCTCTTTGGAGGCACTGTGGCGGTCTCCTGACAGTTTTGGATAACAGTTCTTGAGCTGCTGCTGTCGTGCCACTGTAGCCGCTGTGCTGTGAGCCGTGGTGTGCAACCACGCGGTGTCTGACACATTTTGCCAGTGGCAAAGTTTTAAGGTTTGTACTTAAAAACAAAAAACGACAATGCCCCAAATCCAGGGTAAAGCAGAGAATTCCTTGTTCTTGGAGTTAGGGAAAGTACCATGGGACTCCAGACTGCTGAAATAAGAAATTGTTTCTAGATAAGAAAGCTGTTTTTCAGTAGAGTTGTTGTATTTCTCCTAAGGTCTTACACTTACCTGAAAAGACAGTTTACGTCTGTCCTGGCAAAACTGAAATACAGGATTTATAAATTGTTGGGGCAAAAGTGCATCTAGAGCTGGTCTTGCAACCCTCAGTCTTGCCTTTGTGTTGGCTGTGGTGTTGGTTTACAGTATTGCCGGGTGCCATATGAAAGTGTCAGTGCGTTTGCTTTGTTTTCAGCATGTCTTGTTTTAACCCCAGCTGGGAACTCAGCCCCACGCAGCTCCCTCCCCTCACACTGGGGTGGGGGAGAGAATTGGGAGGATAGAAGTGGGAAAACTCGTGGGTTGAGACCAAGACAGCTTAGTAAGGAAAGCAAGGCCAAACAAGGGATTCATTCAGCAGTTCCCATGGGCAGGCAGGTGCTCAGCCATTGCCAGGACAGCAAGGCTCCATCACATGGAACCTGAGAAGACAAATGCTGTCACTCTGGATGTGTGTCCCCCCTCCCTTCTTCTCCTTCCCCCAGCTTCACATGCTGATCAGGATGCCATATGGAATGGAATATCCCTTGGATCAGCTGGGATCAGCTGTGCTGGCTGTGTCCCTCCCAGCTCCTTGTGCACCCCCATTCCCCTGGCTGGTGGGTGTGGAGCAGAAAAGGCCTTGGCTCTGTGTAATCACTGCTCAGCAGTGACCAAAACATCCCTGAATTATCAGTGCTGATTCCAGCACAAATCCAGAACAGCCCAATTCCAGCTACTGTGGAAAAAATTAGACCAGCACACAAAGCAAACTTGAAATTTGCACACATATACGTTACTATTAAAATAAAACGCTTGCATGTAATGAAGATTTTTTTCAAACTATAGAAGGTATCTGTCAATTAAATTCAGAGTGCATTTATGCAGCTTTGTCTCGAGCTGTAGCTTTTAACAACCTGTTTAAATGAACATTCTTCGAAGAATGATGGTGAACATTTGTGTCTGGTGTGTAAATTACAAGTCTCAAGGACTTTTATTTCTCTTACTCTAAGAGAAATGCCCATTTCTGTGTGCCAAATAGCAGTATTTCTGCATTTTTAATAGACTGTGTAAATCATTGCCCCTCCCTCAGATATGGTTTTAGCTTTCTAAATGCTTAAGCTTAATGACTTTATTTTTCTCACAACTTCTGATCATTCTTATTCCTTGTGGGGAAAAAGCAAAACAAAACAAACCCAACAGCTGTATCTCTCTTCCTAGTATAATTACTCTGCATGAACAGTCTGTTGCCACATAACCTAAAATTCTTCTGGTTTGTCTACATGTCATCATTGGGCTTTCTGTTTGGTTTTGTTATGGGAAGAGCAATAGTTGGCATCTGGTAAACATATATTAAAACTTTAACTGATCAATTTGAAACAATTTCTTGCACAGAATTCACTCAAAGTAGCAATTTAGCCAAATGTTCCACAGAATCTTTTTGCTCAGCCGTACGTAAGAAGTAAATGGGCAAATTCCTCTTTTCTGTTTTTTCATGCACACTCTTCTAATCATAAGTTACTTTTTGTAGTTCTATTCTAAATACATTGGTAGAATGGCAAGTCAGTTTTAATACTTGGTACATTTTAAACTTTCTTCATTACTGAATTTGGTGTTTCTGATCCATAATTCTGCTGCCATAAACCAAGCAGTGGATTTAAGGTGGTTATCTGCACTACCTGATGTGTCCTTGAGTGGACTTGTTATTTAAGTCCTGGCTCATACAGATACTAGGATTTTAATAGACTGAGTTTCCATTGTGAACCTTTTTAAAAGGAACAAAAAATTGTTCTTTGTTGAATTAAAATTGAGTGGCCTCATGTTACAAGAATGTTCCGCTGGTGTGGTTGTATTGAAAACTGAAGAATCGTTTTTTGCAGTGACATATGATTGTACATATTAGACCAGAACTGGCTTGTACTTGTCATGTTAACTGTCATATTTAATTATGTTCCTCAAGTTATCAAAACTATTTTCATCCTTCTTTCTAGTGGAAGTTCCCTGGAGTGAAAACATACAGGGTAAATGATAAGGGATATTTTAAAATAGTCTAGAAATTCTTGAAGTTGTTGTGGGGTGTATATTATGATGAATGGCTGTCTGAATTGAAAGGCTGCTGGGAAGTCACTATACAGACTTAGAGATTCTCCTGAGAAATTCTCACTCTTGCAGTTTTCAGTAGCAGAAAAATGTTTGTTACCCCACATTAGAAACCGTGCAATACCAATGTTGTTCTGGTGTGTCAGATGTAGAGGGGGAGTTGTGTTTTACTTCCCCGAATTAAGTATTTGAGGCTTTGTTTTAGTCTCCAATTTTGCAAAGTAACTTTAAAAATAAGGCCGTCTCGGCTAGGACTCCTTTATAGTGATATATTCCAGGCTCATTACTGATGAGAAGTAAATACACAGTGATTATTTTCATCTGTTGCAAATTTAATCTGAATAAACTTTTATGAACTACAAACAGGTGACAGCCAATAATGACATTAAATTTGCTCTCATATGGTTCTCAAGTTTAATCATTGTTCATTAATTTATTTGGAAAAGAGGCGTATCTCTGCTGACATTGTGCAATACAACTTCTACTGCTGAAGTGTTCAACTTACACAAAACTCTAAATACTCAATTGTTATTTTTGTCCTATAGTGCGTCAGTTAAGACTGGTATGTACCTCTTGTTGGTGTGAATAGTACGTAGTGACTGGTCGAAATGTGGTCAAACTTGAACAAAAGTCAAATAAATAAAAGAAACATGGTTTCAGTGGGAACACCAATATTTGGAGTACTCAATGAAATGCACTGTTCACGCTGTGTGTGTAGGCTATATATGTATAACTTCTGTGGGAGTTCTGAGTAAATGTCAAATGGTGTGGCATGTAGTTGAGAATTACGTGGTTTTCATTGTACTCACTAGCATTCAAAAAACCATTTGAATATGTATCTTCCAGAGTGCAGATCAGTTCCTGACAAAAGGAGGCATCTGCGTTTAGGCTGTGCTTTATAACTCCTTTGATCTGAAAAGTATCATCATAAAACCTGCTCTCCAGCTCTTCGTGGTTCCAGAGCTTTGCTTATTTGCCTTGGTGACTAATGGAAGTGCTACTTTTGTTTACACTGCAGAATCAGCAGTACTCTGAGAGAGAACTGGTTTTCCTTTTGAGGAAGAGCATGTTATTTGAAGTCTCCTTGCCATGCCCGTTTGTGCCTGGGCAGATGCAGTTGAGCAGGATGATTTAGTGAAGGCATCAGGGAGAGGCTCATTTTGCTATGAAGTTCCTCAGGGTCCTATGGAGAGAAGTCCCCACTCTGTTTGTGTGTATTTTTTAAAATACCATCACATATAGGATGTAGCTCTTTGTTTGGGCAGGTTTCGTCTGGAGTGTTTTTTCTGAGCTGGAACTTGCTTTATGCAAACATTGGAGGTGACTGTAGAGCATCTTCTGGAATAGTTTTGAAAACGAAAAGCACGTTTTTTCGTGATACAGTGGAACAAAAATGTCAGTTGTTACTCAAACTGGTTTGGCTTTTTGGTCTTGATTATGAGGATGAATTGTATGCCTCATTATGATAAACTTATATTAAGTGTTTAATTCTGTCATTGCAGAATACAATAGGCCTTATCAGCTTCAAGCTGGTGAGTCTTTACTGCCTGATCTAATTCACAGCTCTGAACAAAAAGCACTGGCACATTTGTGTATCTTCTCAGGTTTAGACAGATGGAAGTGAGGAAGACAAATGCACTGATAGTGTGTTTTGTGCTTCAGTGAAGTGATAAATTCGCTCTGTTAATTCTTAATATCTTTTCTGAGATGACTGTATTTTTTTAAAGGCATAAATGCAGTATTATTCTTTCAGGAAAAGCATGTCCGTTGTCCCTTTGACAGGGTTTGTTTAGGTTTTTAAGCCTTGCTTAGAGAGATATCTTGGAGCTACACTAACTAGAGCAAGCAATAGATGTTTTGGGGGTGTATCACTAGGAATGGAGGTAGCAGAAGTTTTTGTCATCTTTACTGTTTTCCATCTTTTCGTTAGAAGATTGTATGTATTTCTCTGAATACAGGAAGATAACAGCGTTAATGAAGGGAAGCCTACTAAGCTACCTGTTTGTAGATTTTCATATGCATTGCTTTATTTTAAAGCACTTGAAAAAGTTTAATTGTCTATGGTTTCCATGGCATTTATGTGTATGTTCACAGATAAAATGTGAGTGGGTGCATCAGAATCAGATTCTTTTGTCAAACAGCTGTTTCTGGTTTTGAGCAAGAGCTTAGTTTTTTACCTTAATTGTCAGATGCACGTTTTTAAGTCTGCAAATAGCATATTCAAGTACAAAATTATCTAATTAAATATTCAGACTATTAATAATTTGAGAACTAAAATAAAACCTGAAACAAAGTTATGCATTATTCCACAGAAATCAGATTTTTGACAGTGATGTATAAAGCTTTTTGTTTCTAAATGCAACTTGTTCATGGAAAACATGTTTATTAATCATACAAATTTGTTATCCTTTCTTACTGGCTTTCAGAATTCTAATACATGAACCAAAAAGATCCTTGTGTTAAGTTAGCTGTAGTTTCCTCTTAGAAAACTGCTTTCAAAATAGAATAGTACAAAAAGTTGCAGATCGCTGCTTACAAAGACAAGAGATCTGCACTTCAATTAATATTCTTGTCAAATTCACCAAGTGAATATAAAAACTGCTGAATGAGGCACTTGTACATATTTTTATCCCCTTCTTCGGCTCCTGACTTGGGTAATGAAGTGTAGATGTGGCTGTTACGTGCCAGTTGGAAGGGAGCCAAAGCAGAGATGTTGTTTGTACATGTGCAGATGTTGGCAGGATTCCCCACACTCCTGTTGTCAGAAGATGTTTTTATTGCCACAGCGTTATAAATACATCTGTCACAGCATGGCATGCAGATATTCTGCTGGTAATGTGAAGGTGTGCACTTCTGAAGGAACCAAACCGCTCCTAGAATTTCTTGTCTGAAAGGAAATTGAGTATACACAGTGCAGGAAGCATAATAGATGTGTTTGGAAGATCAGTGACTAGCGCTGTACTTTGAAAATCAGTTTAATCCATTACATAAATCCCTGCTGCTGCTGGAAAGGAAAAGTCTTCTTAGCTCCTTCCCTCTTCTGCAGCCGGCCGTTGAGGCCTTCTCTCTTCTCTGAGCAGTACACCCTAGCATGAGGTGGGGATGTGATGATACGGGTCAGGCTCTGATCCAAGGGAGCACCAGCCCGGCCCGTACCAGCCTTGTTTCCCTGATGATGTAGGGGATTGAAACGAGTCTGCTCGGTGGGTTGGGAGGGAGGGACACCATTGCTTCCAGTGGTAGCACATACTTCACCAGCTTCAACTGTTTGTGGTTGAGTTTTTGTTTGAAAAGGGAAGCAAAGTCGTGAGCAGGGCAGGGTTGGAACATAGGAAAGGAGAAGAGTGGAAAAGAAAAGGAATGGGGTCGTCCAAAGTAATATTTAAATAAAAATATTTAAGCATCATTGAATTGAGTGCTGAGGAAGTGCAGCAATATGAAAATGTCATGCACAGGTGGTGAAATTAGTTAAGCCTGTGTTTATCAGGAAATGTAATCAGGTAACTTTTCTCCAATTTAAAGAGAAGTTTATATGATGTAGTTAAAAGAAATAATTTCATTTGATGGACAACGGCCATTTGCTTTTTGTTTTGTTTTGGCCCAGGACTGAACACAGTCGAGATAAATGCACGTGAAATACCCCTTTACTGACATTTATTGATGCCACAGCCATGTTTTTATTATATAGTCTGTTGAGAATAAGTAAGGAACACTGAATTAGCACGTATTTCAGTTGTTGGAAGGTTATTTTGTTAACCACAAAAGAAGTGAAAAAAAACCCCTAAAACCCTCTTAACCGTGGAATGTGACACTTGACTTGACCTGAACTGGTGGCTATTTGGCTGTGCTTACCACCTTCATTAATTGCCCTGAATCCTGCAGGTAAATAAGCCTGGAGGCTGGATAATGTCTTCCCTATTGCATGGTAGATTTAGTTACTGACAGAGATTTAGTTCTGCTGAGTTATGTTGTATCACAACTTGAAAATACCATACTGGTCTCGGATCTGTCAAATTCGTTGTGTTATCCTCAGGGTTTATCACAACCTGTTTTGCTTATGTGAGTAGATCACCTGATAAAAATAGAGTTGCAGTTCAGACATGCAGACATGTCAGAAACTTTGAACCTATTCTGTTCTTAATATGGCTCTGATGTCCTTTTGCCCATCCAAGGAAGGTGGTTCTTTGCAGTGGTAAACATGGTTACTCACCCAGCAATTGTCTCCTGCACTTTGCCACCTTAGAGAGCAGCTTCGTGGCTTTTGCCATAAAAATGGCAAACATTTTTGATTATGTATATTAATTGTGATTTTAGTTTCTTCAAGTGTACTATACAGATAAGGATTGTTATGTTAGGCACCTCTTCCCTGCATGGTCTTGCAGTTCAGACCTGTTTACCTGATATGTTTCCTTCCAGTCTCTTTCCCCAATTGACAGTAAATGTTTTCTGCCATTGTGGATTCCAGAAGGTATAAAGCTTTCATTCATCCTGAAACCCACCCTGCTGTTCACCCCAGCTATGGTAAATCCTTTGCTATGTCATTGCTGCAGAATTGATCATGAGTTGTGTCTGGTGACACGGCAGAACATGAGGAAGGAACATGGGCACATGGTGGTATCTCCTAATAATTAAAACTGGTGTACATTATATCCTTAGAGTGCTAACTTACATACATTTGGGGTTTCTTAAATTAGTGCTTTTGTAGTTTCTTCCTGTTGCATTCCTATTCAGCATTCCTCCGTAGTTTGGAGGATAACTTTTGAGTGCTTGTCTGTTCATATTGAAGTCCTAGGGCACATTCAGCACAACGGAATTAGGCAGACCATGCTGGTGTGTTGTGGGGTGCTCTGTAATTGCTCGTAGCATGTCATTTCTATTCAGTCTCTTACGTTAACTTCCAAGAAAGCTACTGCTGGAGACAGATTTTGCTGTTGATAAAAATGTTACGTGGCTGTGTGTAATAAACACACAGTATGTATGTAGCAATTAATCAAGAGATAGACTGTTAAGGTATGCTAGAAAATTAAGAAGCCCCAAAGGAATCCCATCAACTGGGAAAATGGAAGGGATGGTGGTGGAGAGAAGGAGGTGCCACTTTGTAGAGTCTTTTTTCTTTAGGTTATTAAAATAACTGGTTTTATTAAAAAATCAAATGCAAAAATATTTTGATGGGAAATATACTTGTATTGCTACAACAGATGTGTAATAAAACACCAAGAGAAAAAGATGGTGGTGGAATTGTGTGTGTGAATATATGTGAGTGTGTGTGTATATATGGAAAGTTAGATATGTGTTATGTGTTGTTTCAGGTCATCATATTGTTCAGGCCTTGTTGCTAGTCCAGCAAGGCCTTCTGCTCACATAAATACATTTTGTATTGTTCTTTCTTTCCCTTCAAAACTTAGAAATATATGGATTATAGTGCTGATGGGTATTTACAGCTTTCTCTTCTAGATTTTATTGAAAAGCCTTTTAAAATCTAAGCTGTTTGGTATTAATTAAAAATTCTAAATTTTTTTATGTACAGAGTTTTCCATCTGACGAGGGTTGGCCATTTGCAAAGTACTTGGGAGCATGTGGAAGAATGGTGGCTGTCAACTATGTGGGAGAAGAGCTGTGGAGTTACTTCAATGCACCATGGGAGAAACGAGTGGATCTGGCCTGGCAATTAATGGAAATAGCTGAGCAGCTGACAAATAATGACTTTGAATTTGCACTCTACCTCCTTGATGTCAGCTTCGACAACTTTGCAGTGGGACCAAGAGATGGGAAAGTTATCATTGTCGATGCAGAAAATGTTCTGGTAGCAGACAAAAGATTGATCAGACAGAGTAAGTGTCTTCTTTCACGCCCCTCACCCTGTGTGTCTCACTTCTTTCTCTTCAATATTTAAAGTATGTGGGGTTGCTAAATACATATTTTGTTGGCTTAACAACTAGACTCATAATTAACAAACTTATTAGCTTTCTTCTGCAATTAGACTACCAATTAGCTTGATCAATTTGTCGATTTCATGAAGTGTTGAGCGTACCTGGGCGCTTTTAGGTGCTGTAAAGCTGCACAAAGGAAGAGGTGGGGTGAGAACAGGGGGTGTGGGCTTTGGGTGTGTCTGGACTGATAGATGAGCAGCCTGGCTGTCTTGTCTACCTTAGCTAAGAGAGAAAGGTTACTTTTTGTCTTTTCCAGGCACCTATGTTACAATGGAAGTCTTGGAATTCTACTTTCTATGAATGACCAACAGTGTTAGTGCCTGCCTTGCCTTAGTCCCATAGCCTCTCTTTGGTCCGGTGGTTCTGGTTGGTTCTTTAATAACGGAACTGAAGGAATGGGCAATTTTAGTGCTGTTTCCAAATTAATTTTCTGTCTGTCAGCTGTAAAAGCTCAAAGCAGTGGCAGCAGGAGAGGTGTTTGACAAAGTGGCATCACATAGGTTTATATTCTTCTTGAGCTTATAAGGAAAACTTACAGACCTAAGAGCTGGAGACATTGAACATAAAACCCTGGATTCTGCTGGAGACATGAACATGAGACCCTGGATTCTGCAGAAGTTCATGGCAACAGGCCAAGTGATTCCAGTTTGCTTTCGGTGAATGGATTTATTAAGCTTTGCATGTAGGCTTCATGTGTTGTGCTGCAGAATTAACTTTTAGACTCTGTTTTTCTATCCACATAGTTTCCTACAAGGAAGTGTGTTTTGGAGTTGTTTGGTGGGGTTTTTTTATTAGATTTTTTATATGTTCTCAGGCAGCTTAGATTAAAACTGTATGAGCCTACCAAGGAAACCATTAATGTATTGCATGTCCAGTACATTTACTTTAGAACTCTTTCCTTTCCGTTCCATTCCTTTCTGTTCCGTTCCTTTCCTTCCCTCTTAAAATAATATTACTGAAGGCTTTCATTTTTGGCGCATGTCTGAATTGGTCAGGCAGAAAGATGTCCAGATGAACTCTGAGAATGTTGATACGTTTGTGGAATAGGAGCGAGTAGCTCCTTGCAGAAGCTGAATGCTGGAAGTGCCACATCTGTTGTCCCAACCAGGGTTTTGGTGTGTGATTTGTGATGTAACAATCAAGAACACAGAAAACAAATGAGGGCACAAGAAAATTTTTAGTCTTTGTGTAAACTTGTGTCATGGTTGACATTTAATACTGATTTCATGGATCTTTCGGAAAGTTCCATTAGGCAGTCTCTGTCCAGAGCGATCAATACGCCTGTTCAGATATTTCAGTATGTACCTTCTGTCCAGCTGCACGGTACAGTAATGCCTAATTGTACTCTGTGTGGGATATCATATTCGAGTTTGCTGAAGCCCTTTTTTCCCATTCTCCTTTTCTGGCTTTTTTTTTTCCACATTGAATTTGCTGTTAATTCTACAGATCTTACATCATGTTTTATAGTTTTAGCTGTCATCCTTCAGTACTCTTTTTTTTCCTAAACTGACTCTCATTGTGCCGGGAATGAGAAGACCAACAGTCAGCTCAGAGACCAGCCAAGCACAGATTTTTCTTTGTACCTCACTCTGCTAAGAGAGATCTGCAAAACTATGGGACTCCATGATAAGAACCTTTTCTGAAAGCTGGCAGTAGTCTGGAAACTTAAGCTGAAAGTTTTCTAACAAAAAGTAGTAACAATTCAGGAGAGCTCACACTTAGTAACCTTTTAAGTATTATTACTGCATGAGGTATTTTACATAAATCAGGTTTTAAGTTAAAGAAAGCTGTGGCAAGGAGAAGGGTTTGTACATGTTTATAAATGCCATTTGCTTTGTTGAATTTACTTTCTTCAAAGATTATATGTAATGCATTTGCTTTTTTATATTCTTTCTGGTTACTACCATGTCAAAAGTAAGATAGAAGATAAAGTTTCAGAAGTTTATAGCGATTACTTTGCAATGTTGTTTTAGTCTTTGGTAGACCACTTGCCAGCAGTGGTTTCCAGGGCAACTGGAGAAACCAAATCTATGTTGCTAAAATAAATCATGTTGCTTGTTTGTTTTTCCCTCAGCTTTGGCTGTGGATTATTCTCTTGTACTTGCTCATGCTACATTTTTCCCTCTGGGTATGTGTGAATGTAGATTTCATGTGTTTACTGTGCTGCTTTTTTTCCCTTCCCTCTCTTTGCTATCTATTTTACCCTCTTTTTCTTTCCCTTATTTTTTGTTTTGCCAGGACCATTTCAGCAGAAGGATGTATCAAACTGTCAGATGCAGTTTTAGGCTAGAACATTTCTGAGTTTATCTAAACAAAATTGGTTTGTAGTTTAAATATTACCAGTTAGCTGTGTATTGAGCTTCTGATTGTATTCAGACACACATATGCTCTTTCCTCCCCTCTCTCACTTGTTTTTCCTGTCTCCCTGTATTTCACAGATAAACCTGAGAACTGGGACGTGTGGTACGAAAGCAAGTTTGATGACTGTGATAAAGAAGCTTGTCTGTCCTTCTCTAAGGAGATTCTCTGTGCTCGTGTCACTGTGGACCACAACTATTACGCCATTTGTCAGAACCTTTTGTCCAGACACGCCATGTGGCGGGGCACGTCGGGGGGGCTGCTGCACGACCCCCCGGCTGAGATTGCCAAAGACGGGCGCCTGGAGGCCCTGCTGGACGAGTGTGCCAACCCAAAGAAGAGATACGGTCGATTCCAAGCCGCCAAGGAACTCCGGGAATACCTTGCACAACTCAGTAACAACGTGAGGTAGTCCACAATGAAATTCTTTTGCAACACTGGCTGAAACACTATTGCAAAGACACATAGAAAACAGAAGTTTTGGACTCGTGTGTTAAAAAGAGAGAATAAAAACCCTAGTTTGTCAGTTTTCTAAATACTGTAAAAATAGAATTTTATGGTGTTATAATGTTCCTTTGCAAACAAACAAGGTACTTACTGAATTAAAACTTGAGCTACTATTGACTGTCCTCCCTAACTGTTCAAAAGGGAGTAGGTCACAAAAGACTGTGATAGCTTAATTGACAGCTTGTGTGTCAAAGGGTACTTTACATAAAACTGCATTAGTGTCACAGTTCTGTGAAACTGATGTTCTTACTTGGAAAGTCAAGTTAGACTGGTGGCCTGTTTTAAAGGCCTTTTTCCTGACATCATTGTCTCATTTTTGTGTTTGTTTAAACACCTTGAAGTGGCATTTACATCCAGGTAAATCTAGCTGCCTGCATTGTTTCGAACTGAACAGATTTTCATGTTAATGCTGTGCAGAACATTCCTACTGTGAGTGCAGGATTCCTGAGTTTACTGTCTGATTTTAGGGGGTTTTACACTGTATTTTACTATGCTTAGACATTGTGGTTTGTTCTTTTAAGATCATCATAAACTCACATTTCACTTGAACTAACATTCATTTAATGTCTTCTGTGGTTCTGCCATTGGAAATATCACTTAATGTAACGATTGTACAAAACCTACCCTTCACGCCAGTATATACACATGGCTGTTTAATGGGAAATCATGGGATGAGGAAACTCCTATTTTTAACAGAGATAATGTGAAAATTGGAAAGACACTACAATAAGAAGATCTGTATTAATTTAAATTTGGGATAGAAAATTGACTTAAAATAAAAAATCACTAGTTTGGTGTAGTTAAGCATAAACCAAAGAAAATGGTTTTGTTTATTAGTTTTTGAAAATATAGTGAACAAAAAATGCTATACTGTAGTGAAGCTAATAATTTTCAAAAATCAGATTTTGATGGTCCTTGGTTACTTTCTGAAGAACTTCTAAAACTGTATACTTATGCTAGAGAAAACCCTAATTTGAATAATAATGTCAAACAAGTTAGCAGTTTTACATCCTTCCCAAGTGTGTTGAATGAATTTTTCTGAATATTCATCTTCTGGTTTGCCAGTAAGCTGTATTCACTCCAGGTACCTTTTCTTGAACTAAGTTTGACTCTTCCCAGTGCAGTTGAAATTGACTTGTTGAGGTTTGTGTAAATATGGAGTTGTTCTCATAAATTACAGTTTTTATAAAAGCCTCAGTTACTGCTACAAGAACTCACTTGAAAGCTTGCTCCTCAGTTTTTGGTTTTGCTTTTTTTTTTTTTTTTACAAACACTATGCTTCATTTTCCTGAAATCTTGTTCACACAAAGATAATCTTAGGAAATGTGTGCATATTACTTCTTGTAACAGTAATGAAGGAAACTAATATTTCTTAAATGCGTGTATAAAAGCCTATTTTGTACAAGCTAAACATAATTCTGAGCAAGGTAATGTGTGCTACTTCCAAGAGCAGAGCTGCTCTGCCTCCTGTACTGCATCGTAGCCTGATGGAAATTGTTCTGCAAGTGGAGCAAATGGCAAACTCACTGACTTGCCCTTCTTTCTCAAAGCTCAGAGGGGAGCCACGCAGAGATGCAGAGTGCTCTTTGATTTCTTAGGTCACTGTATTTTGAGGACATGGTTTAATGGTGAACATGGTGGTGGTGCTGGGTTGCTGGTTGGACTTGATGATCTTAAAGGTCTTTTCCAACTTTAAAGATTCTATGATTAAGGATATTTTAGAATTGGAAATTTTCACTCTTACATCATCGTTGCCTCTGCAGTCTTAATTTGTTCCCACTCCTTGTCTTGTTTTCTGAAGTTAGAATGCCCAGTGCAGCTTTTAATTTTAATTTCTCCCCTCATTTGAGCAGTTTTATGTGCTTGTTCTGGCACAAGCTGTTGGAGAGGGTTCATGTTCTTTTTCTTCGTAAAATCCACTTATTTGAAGAAAACAGACTAACCCTCAGACTAGGTACTACCACCCTACCATAGAAGCCTTGACTTACCACTACATTTGATTTCAAACTTCTACCACGTTTCCCAAAGAGAGAGTGGAGTATGATTGTTAAAGTTGTGAAAGAAACAAACAAACACTGCCAGTTTTGGTTACTACTTGAGACAGTTCTGTAACTGTCAGAATGTTCTCTTAGATTCTGTTTGGGGTTTAGTCCCTCCAGAAACAAGTTACTAAAGCCGCTTGTAAAAGGAACTTGGAAGTTAAAGGAAAATAAACCCCAAAAACCCCCACTACAACAAAAACACTACAGGGAAAACATTGTGGAGAGCAATAAATCTTGTTCCATTTGCACCTGTCAGATATTTATTGTACAATAACAATTTATATTTTTAGTCATTGCCCATTATTATTGATGAACATGGTGAAATATTTTTGAATGAGATGTTTGGGGTTTGTATGTGCATTAAAATTGTCCTTTTGTACTGTAAGTTACTGTTTGTTTGGAATATTTTATCAAAACTGTCTCCCTGTGCCTTTATATTACAAGAAAGTTGTTTCTGCAACTTCTAATGATATTAATAAAGAATACTTTAAGAACCTCATCTCAGCTATTCATTTTCAGATCAGTAAATCTTTTAGGCTTGACTGACTATTTTAGGATTATATTTTAGTCTAGATTGCATTAAAATATACATAGAACTAGTTTTTGTATTGTTCCAGAATGTACCATCACCAGAAGTGACAGACAGGAACCTTTTTTCCCATCCTCCTTTCTGGTTTGATCCAAGGTGTGAGTGGTCTGTCAGGACTCTGGTTTCACCCTTCTTGCAGGCAGAGCCTTTGGTGGCCTGGCTCGTTGTGTCACTGCCCTTGGCGGGGTGCAGGAGGGGCCCTGTGGCTGTGGGTGTCCCTGCAGAGGGACAGGGACGGGCTGTTTTGGCAGCACGTGAGTCTGCGGTTGCCCTGCTGAAAGTAAGAGAAAATACCTGTTTCGTGTGGCTGGGAATCAAGGCAAATTTTAGGGGCGTTGGTAATGGACGTTGCTTGGGAATAGGGGCTTGCATGTCCAGGTCAGAGCAGGAAAGTTCTGACTTTAAAAGGAAAAATATCTAAGGCTGTTTTTTATATTTGGTGAGTTAATTCCAGTGTTCTGAGAACAGCACTGTGAAAGCAGAATCTGCTTCAAAGCAAAGCAGGCTGTTTAATAAACAGCTTCTTTTCAGAGAAGAGGAGCTTTTTTGGGTGGGGGGAGTATTAGTCAAACAATACAATACACATCTTTCTATTCTGAACGTGATGCTTACGTATAAGTTTGACTTTTACCATAAATTCTATCTCTTGGCGTTAGTGGAGGCTTGGTGCATCCATTTAATGTGCCCTTGATAGAACAAAACATTCCCAAATAGATGCCCTGAATCATTTTAAAGGAATGGGATTTTCAAAATACAGTGCGTTTTAATTTTGTGGGGATTTTTCCTCCAAAAGTAGTTCTGAAACTCCTCAAAACAGTTAAACAGCTGATTTCATTGCTGCCAACCATGAATGCGGTTTGATTTTGTCTTGAAAGTTCTTGGCTTCTTTGGTTTTCAGGCTGGGATAGGAATGTCTGTAAAATGTACCAGTTGTCAGTGTGCAGCTGTTTCACCTGGACCCCAGTAGATGTGTTTTCCTTACAAGAAGACTTCAACTTACCTTATTTTGTGGGGATTTTTGGTAGCTTCACATATTAAAAAAATTCTTTACCGTTTCAAAATAATTTTCCTTTTCCCTGTGAGAAGAAGGGAGAGGAGAGGGCATAGAAAAATATGACCAGAATTCTGAGGAAAAAAATTGGGGGAATATTGCTGGGGAATTAAATGAAGGGAAACTTGCTGACTTCAGTGCCTCAGAGTAGAAAATTAGTATACCAATAATGGGCCTAATTATTCCACTTCTTGTAGAATATCGGGAGCAGTTCTAATTGTTTATTTAGATACACTCATTTGGGAAACTAAACGTGGAGATGGTTGAGCTTAGTGCGCTCATGCTCGCTTTCCTAAGGGTAAATTTAGAGCTCTGGCAAAAAGCAGATTTAGTTGTCAACAACTTTTAAGAGTTGCTGTCTTTATCGACAGGCAGCACACTTAGTGAGGAGAGGAGTTGGTACAGTGAGCGCCCACAGTTACGGGAATATGGCAGAGCACACTCTGGGTTTTAGTCTTGAAGTTCACATCCTACTCTTTATCCAGTTCTAATATGAATCAATATACTTTTTAAAAAGTCTCATTTAGTTTGCTTACTGTTTTTTAAAATCAAAATGTGTAAACATCTGGCAGCTCTCAATTTGTTTTAGAGGAAGGTGAGACTTGACAAAGGTTAGGAAAACACATTCCTTTCTCAGACCACCTTCTTATATTCTTTGACTTCGATGTTCTTGCTTGTGTTTATTTTTGTTGTTGGTGATGTTTTGTTTAAAAACTTCCTAGTTTGCACAGGAGGAGAACTTGACAGGGAAGATAAAACCAGTTTAATAGCTATTCCTTCAGCTGTTTGCTTTCCTGTCCTTCTCAGCTGTACATACTTTTGCAGCTCTCGCAGTGTCTCTTGTAGATACTGTCAGCAGTCCATTACAATATTTTCCTAATTATTTTTCTAATTACTTTTTTTCCCCAAAGGTATTATACAAAACTTCATATTAGGGTTATTGTTAACATCTTCCTGGAAGAGATGGTATTTTGTCTCTGCCAAATAGTAAAATTATGTATACATATGTTATTAATTATGTTTGTCTTTGATCTTTATATATCCTGTTTATTTTCAGCATAATTCAGCACTATTACAGTATAAATAGACTGGATTTGCTTTCTGCTAACGTCTTTTTTTCTAAATAGTTAATTGGCAATTGAAGTAGAAGTATTAGAGTCACCTCATTCTCTGTTCCTTTCAGGAAGGTGGGATTTGTTTAAAAAGCTGGCTGGTGGAAGTGTGGTGGTGTTCACTGTTTGAAACATGAAAACACTATGGAAGTGTTACATGGCACATACTTCCTGTGATGTGCACCTGCCCCAGGGCCAAATATGTTATCAGAAACAGTTCTTTCCATACTTTTGTAGAAATTCTTTGCTTGTGGACACAGCTGTCTGAATTCATAAGGGTTTGTCATGCCATGACTGCGTTCTCCAGGTGCTTGCCCAGCAGGGGCGGTAAGAAGGAGGCAGAAGCTGGGGAGGTCTCTGTGCCCTGAGCAGGGCTCTGTCCCCTGGCACTGCCCTCTGCCCCTCTGGGGTCGTGGTTCCCCTGGGTCCCTTCAGGCTCAGCAGCCTGCAGCAGCAGCCCCTGCGTGCTGGCTGTGCAGCTCTGAGATCTGCCTCAGCCGCAGCGGGGCTCGGCTCCTCCACTGAGCATCTTCGGTGTGTTTGTGCTCCATCAGCAGTCCAGTTTGTATCTCTTAGGGCTTGGGAGACATTTGGTGTGCACATGGGTAAGAGCTGCTGGCAAGGAACCTGGGTCATGGGCATTGACACTGCTCTGCACCCAAACCAGCACCTGGAAGCAGCAACAGGATTGAGAGACTCGTTTCACGTCTGCCCCACTCGTCCCAAACAGGGTTAGTGTAAACCCAGACTGAGAGCTAAATGTGTTCTACACCAGGCAGAATGAGGACCCTGCATTTTGACTGAGCTTCCTCGGAGTTATGTTTCTATATTCTTTATCTATTAGTTTTTGCTAATGTCGTATTCAAATTTTATGTGTATATACAAATGTATATATAAATTTACACATATATGTGTATTTAGCATAAGCTGCTATTGCAGAGTTCAGATTGGACTTCGGGTTCACAAATAATGATGTTTTACTCCGTTGAAGTGTTTTACGTGTGGGAAGTCTGATAACCTGATTTCCCTGCCTTCTTGTCTTTATCTATGTGACTTTGTTCATAAGATCTGGTGTCTTAAGGACCTAAAAACGGATCTTTTACTGGTGTTAATCTGTAACCAGCTATTATTTGCAACAAACTAAAGATCTTCCTATTCTTATTTTATTTTCAAGTTTAAATTTTTGATTTGCAATGTGATAACTGAGCTTACCTAGCACTGTTGTATTTATATTTTGGTGGCTTACTGAAAAGGAACTGTGGTTTCTGATTGTTTTGATTTGGAATACTACTCTTACAGACTTTCAGATCTTTTGTTAGTACTGTGAGAGAAAGATTGCAGCTCTGGCTTTTAGATGTCCAGCATTCCTCAGCTGAGTGCATCGTAGGAATTCTGAAATGCTCCCACAAGGACCAAATCTCTTGTAATTCACTAGATGCAGAATTGAGGCAGACTGTTTCTTTTGATGCCTGGATTTTTGAGACACGAGAAACTGTAACCCATCTCCCTTAAGTCAAAAGCATTCTGAAAAGGAGAAAATATATTCTTACAGGTGATTTTGTGTTACATATTTTTCTTTTTTTTTCTTTATTTTCTTTTTTTTTTGCACTATTCCATACTTGTCTGGAGTTCAGCTGATTACATTTTCTGAGAGGAATCTAATTATGCTGCCTTTATAATGTTAAAATCTTACAAAAGTCACTTTTTAGCAATTTGTATTAGTGCCTTTTAAACAGAAATTTTTAATTTTAATGTGATATATTTCCGTAAATAAGCAGTAATTACAAACATTTTTGCCAAGTGTAACCACATTTTTTATATGTTTCTATGTGCTTTTTTCTGTATTTGGGCTAGCAGTTTATTCTGTACACTGAACTTCGGCTGCCCACCAAACCCGTGACTAGCATCACTCCTGGATTTGCCCAGGAACACTCCTTTTTCCCTGTCTGCTATCACTAAAATTGGTGTGTAGTGAGCTCACAGTTGCAGTTACACATGGAGTAGTGTATCTTCCTGGTCTCTGGCACAGCTCCTTAGAGGTAGATTTTCAGAACTTCTCTATTCTACAGGCAAATAAGCAAAGCGCTGCGTTGTTTGTGTCCCAGTACGTGAGGCACAGTCTGAGGTGTGCTGGTGTGAATTGAAAGGAGCTGGTAAGGTTAGAGAAAGTGGGTTAATGAACAACATACAAAAGCAGTGGGTTTGGAGTTAAACTCTCACTTCACATGCATTGCAGGCAGAGTGAACCATGCTTAAAATAATCCACACATTGGAAAGTCATCCAGAGAGAAGAGCTTTTGTTCCCATGAGCTACACATAGTAATTTGCCTGTGGTATACAATGATATCAGCATATGAATTGCAGGAAGAGCAGGTATTGGGGGGGTCAGGGTCTGTTTTTAAGATTTATTTGTGCTTAATATTTAGCAAAAAGAAAAGAAGTATTATTAGAAGACCGTGAACCAGGGTAAGAGTTTTTTCTTCCAAAGCAGAAACAATGAAAGGAGGATGTTTGCTGAAGTAGCACCTCAGTCCAGGCAGCTGACAGATGTGTGCAGAAGGAAATCTGTTCAGCAGCCCGTGAGCATCCTGTGTTCCACGTAGATGTTGATTTTTTGTTCTCTTGATTTCATTTTGGTCGCTGTTTTCTGGTTTGCATTCAAGAGCCAGAATAAATTTGACTTATGCTTTTCCTTACCTAGTGACAAAGGAGCCTCAGGTCAAACATTGGTGGGTGCTGGTGGCTCTTGGTGCAGCATCCTGCAGGAAGGGGCAGAGGGCTTCACCTCCACAGCCCTCCAGACTGCAAAGGCCTTGGGGGAGATTTCCTGGTTCAGCTGCTGTGAAGTGGTAGCTTGCCAAAGGAAGCTTTGGGGGTCTTATCAGGTACCAGTACCTTGTCAGGTACCAGTTAAAAAGAAAATGGTGTTTAACTGTGGGATAGCCATGTGTCTTGAAAATTCTTCTGCAATTCCTGTAGCTGGACTGAGCCCACTTTCCAGGGAACTTTTTCTCTGCCAATATCTATCAGGGGATGTAATTCACAGTGGCTGAAAGGTATGGTCAGATGATTCCCCTAAAGGCAAACCACTTAAGAGTATTCAGACCATATGTTTGTAATTCAAATATCTGTGTTATCTAATGTTATATTTATTGGAGCCTATTCTTCTCTAGGCTTTTGTTAAGGCCTCTAGATTCTTGCTAGTTGTCCTACTTACAGACAGCTAAGTAGCCCTTGATGTTTGTGGCAAACCACAGGGGAAAACAAGAAAAACAGCCTCCTGATGCCTTTTGTAATTTGGATAGATGTCCGAGGTGTCAGAAGTGCTTTGAAGGAATTTGCTCTCTTAAGAAAAATGTTTCATGCATTCAGGGGCTTCAAAACCAAGCAATGTTTCTAAAATTTATTTATTTTATATATTGAATACCGTTTTGGGGTCAAAATGTTCAGAGATACCCTTTGTATTCATCGTGGTTATACATCTGCAGGTATTTTTCCCAGTGTGTTTGGGAATGTTTTAATACTTACAGACCACATTTCAGAGCTAAATGGAATCTGGTAGCATTTACCTTACTTGCTGAATATGCTAAAATCCAGTAATATTTAACTGCTTTGATAGTGTAAATTCTAGACTATATTCTCTTAGCTGCCAGCTTTTTTTCCGAGTAAAAAAAACATGGAATGAAAGAACATGTGCATCAACTGCTGGTTAAATTGTACAGAAGGCCGTGGTAAACCTTTCACTTCTTGTATTTGCTATGCATAAGGTCTCTATTCTGTATACTCTGTACAACACTGTGTGATAGAGAATCTTTTCATTGCAGTTATCCCATTTACAACAGTAAGATTTCTGTTAAAAAAGAGATTTTGATACCACCTTGGTTTTCAGTGGAACAAAACAGTGCCTAGAGAAATCAAAAAGGAAAAAAGATAAAGAAAAAAGAATGTGCTCAAGTTGAGTATTGATGTGGCCGTGGATGGATCAGTAAATGATGTGGGAGGAGGTGACAGTAAAACAAATGTGGTGAGCAGTGGAAGCTGATGCTGTAGTTCACTGGCTGAACTCCTGTCCACAGGCATCCTGGCTGTAGGGAACGAGGGAATCTCTCACCACTTCACAATTCAGCGAGGAAAGGGTGAGCTCCCAGCAGTGAAGGACACAAAAGAAATCGCTGTGGTTGTTGTACAACACGGGGATTTTAAGTAGACTGTTCTAGGCCAAGTCTTGCCCCGAAGGGAACTCTTGGGAGTTGCTGAAGCTGTGTAAAGCTGCTAAGCAATCCTTTTGGGTGAGTAAAGTGCCACACTCGGGGCTTTAAAGTGTGGCTCAGCTGTGAAAATCTCTCACAGAGGACTGAATGTTCAAGGTTTGTGCTACAACATCTATGTGCTTCTTTATTTTTGAAGAATGAAGCAGGAAGTGTTTCCAAGCCTGGTAGGAAAGGCATAATAATCTCCCCTCTGGTTTCCTTTGCACATTCCGGGTTTCACAGAAGGAAAATACAGGTGTGTGGGCTCAAAGGAGAACTCTGAGAAGAGGGCTTGAAAATACCTTGTGGTTTATTGTAGCAATTAAGTTGAAGTGCAGGAGAGAGGCTGAGAGGTGGCAAAGAATTGGTTAATCCTGAAATGTAAACCACATGAAAAATCTGGACTAGGATTCTGATTTTCAGAAAATGTTTTACTTCTTCCCACCTTTCTCCCAGGTTATGTGTACACAGTTTTTTTCATAGTTTTTCTTCAGCTTTTAAACCCAGATGTACAATGCTGTGAAGTGAATGCATTTATATGCTGTGCCATAAGATAATATTTTCCTGTACGGAGTTTCACAATGCAAACCTCTGTGGAAAATGGTAACTTGAGTTCCAGCAGGAACTCTTCCTTGTCCTGTTTTGGGAAAAAGGTAAACATTTGTGCTCTCGATTCCATTTACTCCAGCGCTTTCCTGTCAGCTTGAAGGGATCAGAGGAGTTCTGTCCTACTAGAAGTGGTTTGGAAAGATTGAGGTTTGAACACTGCAACTTCCCTGTACCACAGTGCTGAATGGATTTGGCAAGGCACTTAAACACACACTTTAAATTGAGGTTTAAATGAAATTGCACAGAATGCAGTTTACATTTGTGTTTGTTTAAAATGCGTTTGAGGACCATTAGCACATTCATCCTTTCAGGAAACCTATGTTAGACACCAGAGGAAATTGATTACATCTAGTTTTTGTATAACCTTAACATGCACTGGGATTGCTGTCCATTAGTTTTTGGGTTTAGTGATCAGAACAGAAAATTAAAATGAAGCAAAATATTTAGGAAACTATTATTATGACTACATCAAGCTAATCATGCAAGTAAAAGGCTTTAACAGTAGTGAAAAGAAAGTAAATTTGTAAACTCTGTAAATTTCAGAGTCTGCATGTTACATTTTCAGCTGTTGAATATCCAGAAGCTGGTAGAACCATTCAGTTTTGCTTCTCTGCTAACTTACGTCTATCATCAGACAAACATTTAAAGGAAGATTGATCTCCAACTTCCTCGTACAGTAGGAGTAATATTTGACTGAAGGGGGGCAGCATATTGAGCAGACTGATTTAATAGAATGCATCATCCTTTCCAGATATTTGTAGCACCTTCTCAGCAAAGAGCTCCTGTATCTATGAAATAAACTTGCAGAGGAGGAGGAGGTCTCATCAGAAGGTGGTGTAACACAGTTCTTCCTTGGTTTACAAAGGAGAAATAATTTTATTGATTCAATTTTTTGAAACTGTCTTTTGAGTAGTCATTGTAAAACTTTAACCTTAGTGAAACTAAAACTTGGCGTGACAGCAGTCACTTTTTAAAATATTGGCTTCATTGAGTGTTCATCTCAATATCACCCCTTAACTGTCTAAGTTCTTATACTCTGGTCCTTCCACACATAATGGAGAGGCTCTTTCAGACAGTGATTTAAAACCTACTTCTAGAAATATGAATAATTCAGTATTACCTAAAAAAAGTAAATAAATAAAAAAATGAAACAACAATATTCAGGAAATTCTGCTAAAGGAATAGACAAAGCAAAAGTGCTGGTGCATGGATATCAAATTTAATACCATAGATTGTCTGACATAAGAGATATATATGAATGTGGGATTGTCATTTAATATTTCCCAAATGAAATTGAAAAGGTAAAAGTTAAAAGTGATTGTTCTAGGAGTGTGTGCATAGGAGAGCTGGCTGAAATTGAAAAAGATTCTTCAGTATTTTGAACTTCGAAGATGAATGTTTCCTGAAATGTCACAGTTCCATTACATACGGCTCATAACCTTTAAATGTGGTTACAGTAAACCAGAATGTATTTCAGATTCAGCACACTAATCCTTGGTGAGCGATGTGCAGAGCTGTCATTTTCTCCAGGCATTCATACGTGGTCACTGGGGTTTCCACAGGTCTGTTCCACAGGGACACTCTGCCTTTTAGCAGGTAAACACAGATTTTTTTTTTCCCCCTAAGGAAACTGAGAAAAATCTGTCCTCAAAAAAAAAAAAAAAAAAAAAAAAGCAGCTCCATACAATCCGCAGTGCTACCCTCTTGTTTCTGTTAAACTTTCAAGAGCTAAGAAACCATTTTTACAACGCTGCTGTAAAACTTTGCCTTTATTTGTTTGTGGTTTTTTTTTTAACATCTTTGGTTAAACAGTCAGTGAAGCTGCATGTTTTCACCCAAGTGCCATCTGGAACTGTCCATCTTTCAACCTGACTGTTTAAAAATGAGGAGATTCGGCCAAGAAAGCTATTTTGTCTGTTGGTTTGAAAATTCCTGCGTAATGTGTGCTAGCCTGCGTACCCCCAACCTACTTCAGTATTTTGGAAGAGTGGCTTTTCTGTTGAGTTAATTATTTGCCAAGCGTTCTCTGTGCATATATAGGTCATTGCATAACATGGCACTGAAGCTGTATTGCTTTGGGGGGATAGAAGCATTTCCAGAAATATTTTTAAAAGAACAAAGACAAATTGTTCAGAGGTGGAAATTTAACAGCAGTTGGATCCCTCTGCCCCTATGACTCTTATTCTGTAAATTGTGATACCAATTTCTGAGGGAGGAAGGAAGCTGAACGCAGAAACATCTGTGCTAAATGTCCAGTGGCTTTGGCCCCTGAGCAGTGAAGTCTCGTAATATGAGTAGGCTCTGGCTGGTGGAGAGAACAGGGAGAGCAAAAGCCAGAGAACTCCTGGGTTGACATAAAGGCATTTGAATAGGTGGGGGAAAAACCTCAGCGGCACAAAGGGAGTCACCCACCACGTCCCAGCAGCCAGTCCCGGAGCAGCAGCTGCCTTGGCAAGGCAACCCCAGCTCCTTCCCGTGCCACAACGGTGCTGGGGCTGTGGGGTGTCCCCAGCTGTCCCCCCAGCCTCCTGCCACCCCCACCCTGCTTCCTGGCGACAGTGGGGACTGGAGAAAGCCTTGCCAGGATGCCAGCAGTGCTCAGCACCAGCTGGAACACTGGTGCATTATCCAGCCTGGTTTAGTCACAACCCCAAACCCCAGCATGGTATGGGCTGCATAAAACATTAACCCAGGCCTGGCCAAAGGCAATACTAAATTAATCCAGGTGGAACTGTGGAAGAGAGACTCACAAAGGTGGCTGTTACAAGGGAAAATGTGTTTATATCAACAACTTATGCTTAGTTTAAGACTCTTGGATTTTGGGGGTGATATTGTCCTGTTAGGATGATGAACCTGTTAGGCTGATGAACGAGCTCAGATGATGAGTGGTTTATTGAACATGACCTAATTACAATCAGGGAAATGGGAAATGTTTTGTGACAGGCTCAGAAAAGCTCTGTGGGAAAGAGCTACCCAAGGTTGTCTTGGCATGGCAGGAGGGGATGAACGGAAGTTAACTCTTGAGAGACTGGTTCAGGGACTTGGGAATTTGGATGATGGGTGCTGTACAGGAACTCAGATAGAACAGTTCAGCTGTGTTTGAACTCATCGAAGGATTCAATCCCCTTCAGAGCAGCAGCACAATTTTGAGTTTCTTTGGAGTGCCCTGCAGTGAGTGAGTTTATACCTCTCGAAGACAGACAGATAAATTAGTGCCCCCAGTAGTTTTCTCAACAGGATTTGAGTTTGTAGCAGTTGAAATTCCCTCCACAGAAATGAGCAATTACCCATTTCCTCAGCACCCCAAAGGACTGTGCTCTGTTCTCAAACACAAGGTTCCATGGGCTGTACAGTTCAGTACTTATTTCAAATGCCCTGAAATATGCCAGCAGTCAGTGGTGGAGGATGTGATCTTCCACTGAGTCCCACACATGACACACATTTCCTACTGGCTGCATGACAGTAAAACTGATGGCAAATGGCCCCAGAGCCCTGGAAGCTGGACCAAGGGAGGAGTGAAAAGCAGTGGCTGTTTTGGGGTTCTTTTGCTGCCAGGTCTGAGGGTGTAACGTGGCTGAGGAGCTGCAGGAATGGAGCATGAGGGACTTTCAGTAAAAGTGTTGCGTGTTTTTTCTGGCCTCTATTGTTTATCAGCTAAAGCTGAAAAACCTATAATCACCCAAAGGAATTACAGTCTTAGTCTTAAGCTCTCAGGATCTCTCAGTTTAGAAGCTTTTCAACTGTTTTCAAGAGTGTGACCGCGAGAAATAATATAATACATGAGAGACTATAATTCTGGAGATGTTTGGAGGAGAGAATCCAGCGAAATTGGTTGCAAATGTCTCCCTCCTTTATTTTTTTAAGAATACAGTGTTCATAATACCTTGACTTTTAACCTGTAGAATTGCTATTACTGTAAGCATCACTATCATGGCAAACAAATACAGTTCTTCTTTTTGTTCTGATTTTATAATAATGATATAGCCATAACAAAACCAATTGCACAGAATAACTGCAGATTCTGAACAGAATTCTGATTGTTAATATTTTGAAAAGCAAAAGCTGGAATTTCTGGATAGCTGCACTGTAAATTCTCACAAAAGGGTGTTTAATTTATCAATTATGGACATTTTAAAGCTCCCACAGACCTGTATTTGAATGCATTTGTAGAAGCCACTGTATTACCATTATGTTTATTATAATGTTATTGTGATTTCTGTGTTACAAAACTTTGGTTTCAATTGTTGCCCATGTAAGATCATATTAAATTAAATGGCAATTTAAAAATTGATCCTGATAATTTAAAATATGGATTCAGGAAAATTAAGGCTGGAAGACGTGCTAAGTACAGAATTTCAAGAGCATTCTTATTGTGGATCACAACATTTTATCTTTCTCAATTTTTACTTTTTTTTTTTAATATTCATGGAAAAATATATTTTTTTTAGCTAAGAGAAACAAGTTGTTTCTTAAGGTCTTAAGTGAATTTAGCATGTTTGCTCTGGGCTGTGTTGTACCCTAAGCCCCCTGAAGTTGGTTTCCCTTGTCTTCCCTCCCACCACGGGGCAAGAACAGCAGTGCTGGGGTTTGGAGAGAAGACTGCTGACCCTCCAATGGTTGCTGATGGACAAATATCTTCAGTTTTTGATTCTGCTAATCATCCCTCTTGGGAGTTACTAATTTGGGTCTCTCTTCTCTACAAATCCAAGTTGACAAGAAACCTTGAGAAGTACAGTTAACTTTCAAGCCACAGCTCCTTTACAAAATAAAAATCGCTATTCTCCCACCAAGTGGAGATGGTGGATAGGATGGCTCAGAACTGTATTTGGTTGACAGTTTGCATTTTGCCTGAGCTTTAGGTGTCTTATGGCATCTAGGGAACCAAATGTGATCCTATTATATTAATGAATGGACAAAATATATTCTTTTAGCCTCATGGGGAGATTAACACTCAGTGTGTTTTATAAACTGGACATTATTTCTATTCAAACAGTAGGGAAGCTCAAATTTTAGTTAGCATTCAGAGCAATATTTTTGTCTGTTCTTGTGGTACTTTGATTTTTTCCCCCACAGATCTGTAAATAATTTTTTTCTCTGAACAGGTAAGTAGTTTTGGGTAATATGTTAGAACAGATTTGCCTCCCCTAGTGTCTAAAATGGGTTCTTCATGATCCTGTATTAGAAGTGTTACAGCCTCTCCTCTGGAAAAAGCACATTCTGTAAGAAGTTAATAACAGTAGGAAATTAAGCTAAGAGGTAGGTGCCAAATAACCCAACTGTACTTTTTGCAGTAATGAGTAATCTGTGCTTCTTTTCCTAATGCCTTGACTAAAAAGGCTTGTTTAGTGTGTGTGCTTCACACTGTAATATAGTGCTTCATTTCCCTCATAATTTCTGGAGCTGCGAGCTCAAGTAATGGTTTTCTGGGCCTTAGCACACTGCTTGATCTTGCAAAGTCTATTTCATGGTCTGCTAGATCCTAATGGAGATTGTTGGTAATGAGATAACATTTATTTATATAAAAGGAAATTTACTGCCAACTGCCTAAAACTTGCAAGCAATTGAAGTAATGAGTTGATTTAAGTTTTTAGTATATTTTATCAGTATGTAAGAAAATATACAGAAGTCACAGTTTCAACTCCCTAAAATGCCCAAAATACTACATAGGTCAGTGTATCAAGACATAGTGTCTTTGCAAACTTCTAAATGAGGCTGTATGTTAATGGTTCTGTTGGAGATACATTTATGTCTGGAGCTTCTGCTTCCTGAGCAATTAAATAATTTGGCAACAAATGTTACACCTCATTCGGTAAAATCATATAATGTGCATCTGTTAATGCAGTCAATCTTAGAGCTGAAGCATGAGCAAAAAGGTGGGGAACTTGTGCAGCTGCTCTTGAGAGGCTTTGAGGGTGACCTTGGTATCAGCTGTGCTAGTGGCATTTCTAGCAGAGCCTCTGCAGCAGGCTTTTGCCTAGAGCCACACTCTGAGTTATCCCTGCATTGGAGATTGCATAATTGTTAACAGAAGTGAGGAAAAATTGCCATTCTAAATTCCCAACTGAGATCTACAGCACGTCAGTGAAGGCCAAACTGGTAAGTCTAGCCTGGCAATCTAGATGCTGTGCAAACCAAAGAGAATCAAAGGATTGTTCTCCCCCGAGAGCTCGTGTGCAATGCTCACCATCGTGGCTTTAACTGGTGCAGTGTGTCCTTCTAGTATGCACACAGAACTTTATTTTCAAATGGTGCTGATGTCGATGCCCCATTTCAGATTTTTGAGGAGGTTTTATTTAGATGCTGCTTATTTTTGGGTGGTGAATGTTTTCTAATCAGAGAGATTTCTGTTTTGAGAACCATCAAAATTGCATTCCTTTTGCAATCATGAAACAAATTATAAACAATGAAACATTCAAAAATCTGTCAGCCCACGTATGCATTTACAGTAGGGGGAGAGAATATTGAGAAAGATCTCTCTGTTGCTCACAAGGTTAGTAACTGGATTATATATTGATTTGAAGTTCAATTCTGTATCTGCAGAACAGAGTAATAATGTAATGAGTTCAGAGGTTTCATGAGTTCAAGTTTGAAGTAGTGAAGTCGTGGCTTAATTTTGTAGGTCATATCAAATCTGTGCCAATAATTCTTTAGGGGATGGCACATTATGTGTGCACCTACCACTTTTAAAGGCTAGAGACTCTTAAAAATGTCTATTAGCTCTGTTTTAATAAAACCTTCATATCCAAAGTGTTGGAGACACTGATGATTAAGATTTCAAGTGTAGTGGCCTCAGGCACTGTATCTAACTTTCAGAAACCTTTCCAAGTTATCTAAAATAATAACAACTTCTTCACTTTTTACTTTCTTTTTGAAAAATTCAGCATCTCAGGGCTTTCTAAGGCTATGCAGTTGGCAGATTCTACTGCATAGGAAGGTTTATTGATCAATTTAAGTTTTACAATCAAAGATTATTAGATGGCTTAAGATATGTGTGTTACCTTTTCACTTGGATTTATACCATGCACAAGCAATGTGGAAAATATTTTTTAAGAGGTTGCAAGAGAAAATTTGTAACAGTAAGAGGTGGGGAAAAAACTGGCAAGTTTGCCAGTGTTATGGGAGGGGAGGTTTTAGGTTTTGCAGTTTTCAGGTTTTGCTTTGTCTTGTTCTTTGTAAATGGCGTTAGGTTGAAGCTATGAAGTTTTGTTTTATTTTGTTTTTCCTGGAGAGAGCATTTGTTTGGGTTGGGTTTTTTTGTCCCTGCTTGGTTAGTTAAGAGGAATGGTGCTTTCAATTATACTGATATGAATCTAGAATAACTAAATATTAATATGCTGTTAGTCTAGACTAGATGGGACAGAAAAACAGAACCTAGCTACAGTATTTGTTGATGAGTAGGACAGAGATGAGACTTTAGAGAGGAAGATCTTAATTCATGTCCAAATACTTCTGATACTACTGATATTATATTCAGTTTTATGTTTTAGAAAAGATTTAAAATACTGGTTCAGGAAAAAAGTGTAAGGAAAAGAATGCTCTTTGATCTGCACATACGCTACTGAGGGAAGAACCTTTGCTCCTTCCCTGCCTTTGTAGCTGTGAAAAGCCAACTGAACACAGAAGAAAGTTTCCAGAAAGCAGCTGAGCCTGCAGGTTCAACTCTCCCCTGTGGCACCCCCAGCTCTGTAGTGCTGCCATCGTCCTCACTCTGGCCCTGGCAAACCTGCAGTTGTTTGGGCAGCCACTTCATGCAGCTGAACTGAAAACTCACGAGGAAAAACCAGGTTTCCAGCTCTAGGATTTCTGAATCAGCTCCATGAACCAGTTCACTTGGCAGTTACGTTCTAGGTTTTTTTTCTGTTGCTGGGAAAAACGCTGGGAGGGGTTGGGTGGGGCTGGGGTGGGACACAGGACACTGCTGGAGCTGGCCTGAGTGAGCAGGGATGGTCAGCTGGGAGCTTAACGCCATCTCTGATGGGGAATGTGTCAGTGATTCCTAAACCCAGCAGCAGCGAGTGCTCTGTGCCCAGAGTGGCTGGCTGCTGAGCTGGGATGGCAAGGTGGCTCTGGAAACACTCCAGAAATGAGTGGTTGGCACTCATTCATGTCCCCAGAATGGCTTCTTCCACTGAGGGTAGGGTTTTACACTGAGGATAGGATTTTACCCTGCATCAGGAAAAACACAATTAAAACTGCACATCAGCTAAGTAGTTCATTTTTTTGAATGTAGGTTAATGCCAGACACAATTTACTTTGTGTTAGTTTTTCTTCTGAATTTATAAAAGGACCAGAACTCTCTGTTCTCTAGGCATGTCAATCAACCAAATTAAAGCACAGAAAACTGATGAATAAACACTACGATCAGTGTAGAAAGAAAACAAGTAGCAATGCCCCAATATCTCATGGAGTAACTGTGCAGAGCCAATAATTAACACTAATAACCTGTCCCTGTGGCACAGCTGCCCTTCAGCACTTTTAAAACACAATACCCAAATCCCTCACAGCACATCCTTGGGTCAGACAGTGGGCTATTTCAAGTTAGTAAGGCAGAGGCATAGTAAGAATGCTGAAATAGCTAATTTTTACAGAGCAGGGCTGGCCTTGGGGCATTAGCTGCTTTCAGGTGCTTCAGAGCTCTGCTTTTGGGGGCCAGAGGAAGCCCCTCAGCAAGGCAGGTGGCAGATCTAACAGGGCTGAGGTCAGAAACTGCACCTTGGGAAACTGCAGGTCTCTCCTGCTTCCTATGAAACACCCACTGACTGTGTTCCTGTCACTCGCTCGCTTGCACTCTACAGAAATTCCCTCTGAGTTGCTGTCTTGTCCTATTCCATTCTGAAGATGGATATGTGCCCTGTCTTGAGGCTTGTAGAAGCTGGCCAGATGCTGCAGAAGGTAATGTGAATAGCAGTGAATAAGTTCTATGAACAAGAGGAGTCATTTTGCTCACCAAAACCATCCATGGTGTTCTAAGCATATGGGGTCACCAGTACAGGAAACTCCATGTGTCCTGCGTAAGAGGCATGGAGGTGGCACTGGCACCACAAAATCATTTAGGCTGTAGCTGAAACCTGTTCTAGTATTGTAACAGCCAAGGCTCTTATCCGTGCTTGTGGCTTTTGGAACAATAAACGACATTTGAGATTCCGAGTTTGTTTTTCAGCATGACCGTGACAGAGCCGTCATCACCATGACAGCCAGCCCCAACCAGCAGCACAAACCTGTCACAGCAGCAGAGGCTGCACAGGCTCACTTTTGATGCCTTAAGGGCAGTGTTACATGCACTCCAATATCAGCCAATGCCCCAGTGTGGATCTAGGGTACTACACTGACATTAAATTATTGAATTTCCAGCTTCAGCTACATAAATAACTATTTACTTTCTGGGAAAGGTTGCTATCATTAAATGGTCCCTGTATTCAACATTACTTTGCAGGCAACTAACTGTATGATCCATAAAACTAGTCTTAATTTTTCTTCATGAAAGGTATTATGAAATGTAAATGATTAATAATTTCTCATATATCTGGATTTTTTTTTTATTTTAAGAAAGTGGCTTAAATACGTAGAGTGTAAAATCAGTAGGGCTCTGAAAACTACTGAAATGCTAGACTAGCAGCTCTAGCAACTAAGAAGGTGTTGCATTAAAATGTGAAGTATATATTTCGTATCAGAAATGGGGGGTTTTCAAAGTAACAAAAGCTCCTATTTTAGTTGGAATAGGAATAAAAGAACTTTATGTGAAAAGACCATGTTCTAGGAACTGCAGTACTTTGACCATTACACCCTTTACTAAAATACTACATAATAGAAATTTCTTTAATAAAAACTATGTACTTTTTAAAATAATCAATTTAGGTTGATTATAAGCTCAGAAAAGCACACCAGTGCTGAGAAACAGTTGAAATGACAAAGCTGTATTGGAAAAGAACCAGTATGGTAAATATTAATAACAATTATTTTAATCTACTGTGCACTGCCAAGAACTGAGAGCTTGAGAGAAAGCTGTCACAAAGATGTGATGTAGCACAGGTGGTAGCTGAAACTGGGACTGTTAAACAAAAATCTATGCAAACCAGAACTAAAATGACAATTCTACAATGGTATCTAGTGTGTGAAACCCAAATTGAAGGTTGTGGATGAGCGTCAAACCAAGAGAGCCGGGACTGCTGTAATTATTGTGCTGAGCTATTATTGCAAACTCTTCATTCAGCTGAGCCTTCCAGGGTACCACATGTAATGAAGTTTACAGGCTCTTACTTAATTTAAAGCTGCTTGTAGAGGTCGATGCCTCTTGGCAATGCTGCCAAGTCTTGTTGAATCTTAAAAGGGAGCAGCAGGCTTTAGGCTGGAGGTGTTAGACATGGGTAACTTCAGTGGATTCCGAGGGATTCAGAGGTGTTTTTGACGTGTAGAAGGAAGGTAGAATGATGGTGTCTCCTGATGCCTGGGGATGTGAGCAGGTTAGGTACCCACAGCCCCCAGCTGTGCGGGGAAATCTGGGTGTTTGTGCATCTGAGCACAGTGCCTGCCCAAGGTGCAGCTGTGCAATGTCCCTCTGTTTCTGCTTGGATTCAGTGCCCGCTGCAATTCCCTTTGGTACCTAGCATGGAACTTGGAGCATTGGACACATTGGAGATATTTGGGCCTTTTATAGTTCTTGTACTATTAAACCTTGACAGACACCGTGTTAAACGTCAGTCTGTTCCATTCCAGTGTCTCCATTATCACCTTATACAATTGCTTTATGATAATTCCTAAATTTGTCAATGCATTTTAAGGCCTTCCCGCTCAGGAGACTGTACTTCTGTCCAGATTCTCAGCTTGCAGAACTGGGCTGTGTTTTAATGATATAATAAATCCCAATTTAGCACTCCCTTAGTACTGGAAAAATTGCTATGGACACATGGCAGAAATGCTGACTGTGTGTAAAGCCTGTGCATGTTCTGATAAGTTTTAAAATTATTGACAAGTTAACACTGTACCAGTTCATTTATGCTGAACGGGTCTTATTTGTCTTTTGTAGTCAGAGTAATGTTCCATAAAAGTGTAAGGCAGCCTGAATTTCAGAATTGCTGCTTTGGCTAACTTGGAAAATGCACCTGTATGGATCCAGGTTCAGGTCCAGAGGCTTTGGCATAACGACAGTGACTGTGAGGGAACACTTCCAGCACCGTGTATGGCAAGGACTCTGAAGAATGCTGTGAACAGTGGATACGCTGGAAGCTGAAATGACAATAATTATTGACATATTTTTATGTAAAAATTATTGCAATGAAATTTTGACATAATTTTAGTAGCTCCTGTTGTTTGCCCCTCAAGTAATATGGGAGATGACAGAACTAAATTTAGAGTGTTTTGAAGCAGAAACACAAAAATAGTGTTTCTATTGAAAGGGGAAAAAAAGATACTTAGAAATGGTTGGAAAAGCAAAGATCACCAGTGCACTTTGGTTTAAAAGTAAGTTGCTCTTTCTGGGCACAAGGAGAAGTGGAGTGGGGACTAATGTTTACATAAGGTCTCAGTTGACCTCTGAAAATTGTAATGCTGCAGCTGGCTGGAAATTGGCTTCCTTTGTGTGTCCATGTGTTTTTAAATGAGAGATAGGACACCAAATTTTTATACCGCTGGGAAATACTGATGCTTATGGCAGAGAGTAATTTCTAGAGATGTATTTTCCTCACTACAAATGGACTTGTATAAACCTTACACCTTGAAGAACTGGTCCTGCTCTAGTTGCTGTTGTCACAGTTTCTTCCCGGGCATAATTTAACTGTGTAGCCCAGCTGCAGTACTGAGCCTCTGTTTTTTTTCTATTTCATGTAGAAGTGTGAATGTCCTCCGAAGATGTGACCATATGTGACTCCCTTGCAGAGAAGAGGCCAGGTTTCGTCCATTTATTTTGGAGGGAGAAATAGTCTGGGGAAACAAAGTAAGTCTTTCTAAAGTGAGATCTCGGAAAACAAGACACAGCAAGTTGTTAGACTTCATGTTTGGCTACAGTGATGTAAGAGACCTCTGCAGGGCAGGGGAAGTTCAGATCTTCCTGCCTTTGGCTCCTCCTAATTGCTAAACTCCCTTATGTTCATCAGAATTCGCTGGTGGTGAGAGGCTGCCAGATTTGATAGAAATAACCAGAAACCTGAAGTGAAGGGTGAGAAGTCTGTAACATGGACTTGTTGTAATGACTAATGAAATCAGAATGAAGGCTGAATGACATCGACTCCTGTATGATAAACACTAGTGGGTCAAAATCTGAACACTACTGTACCCTAGGAAAATGCAGTTATATTTAGGAGAAAGGAGAAAAAAAAAAAGCCTGAAACGTTCCTGTCAAGTCACATTTCTCTTACGGATGTTTACTCTTTCACTGTTGTCTCTTCAGCTTTTCCTTTTTTGTGCCTTTCCTTCTAAGCCTTGACAAGATAGGAAATATTGTTACACTGACACATTAGGATGGAATAAGAAATGGAGGAAAGCATTGTGTGAAAATGGTTGTCAGCACAACTTTACTGGTGTTCTTCTAATCTTTTAGTTAAAATATTAGATACTGGAAGCTTTTTTCTATCTCTTACCTCATAATTTAATCTACCAGTTTACCCTCTGGGCCACTGCACCAGTTTTCTGTAGCTGTTCCTTTTCTCATTTCCTGACTTCTCTTTCACACTTGGACACTTGCATGAAAGAAAAATCAGCAGTGCTGCCTGTAAGGCTTGTCCCAGATTGCCCTGCACTTGTTTGTCTTTGGTGGCATGTGCTGATGCAATAGGGGACACACGGGATGCGTAGGGGTTACACTGTGGGGCTGCTGAATGAATAAGTGGATTTCATATGAGTTACTTCTCATGCCACTGCTTGCTCACGTGCTCAGCTTAGTTTTCAGAAAAGCCATCTATTCATAGTGGCATTCAAGCACCTATTCAGTACTTTACTGACTCAGAGTTTCAGTGAGCTGTTTTCTTTTCTAAATTATACCAAATTATGTAAATTACTTACACATGGCTTTGGAACATAAGTCACCTTTTTGAGATGTTAGCCTTGTAAAATAAACAAAACGAAATCCCAGAGGGAAGAAAACCCACAATCCTTTTCTACATTTTAAGCACAGGATTCTACTGCAGCCAAACCATCTCCTTCCAATAAAAAGCTCTGTGGTGAGTTCAAGTATATATATATATATGTATATATATATTTCATTTTCCCCTAACTTCATCTTGGGCATTTGGAGAACTTGGAATTCACACTCCTTATCGGAAAACTGTTAAACCTTGTGGTGGAATGGCACAGGGCTGCAGGCCAGGAGACCTGAACACAGCTCTTTCGCCTCTCGTAGGCCAAGGAAATGTACTTTCACATCAGGCTTGTTACCCAGGACGGAAGCGGATTTGAAGTCAAAATGACACCCTTGGAAGTTTGTCTCCTTGCAGCAGGCTCTGGAGGCTCTGTGCGTGTCTGGGTGATGAGCTGAGAGTTGCAGTGCAGTTGTGAGCACAGCAGTGCTTCACTGAGAGGTTTGGGGTTGAGCACACACTTTCACTGAGCACTGTTTACTCACTTGGCAGTGTTGCCAGTCAAGGATCATCCTTCTGACATACTTGCCTCTTACGCTAAAAAATTACTACTAAACAGTTCTGCTTCTGCTTCTGACTTTTCCCCTGTAACCAAAATGAATACTTTAAAATCCTTATCAATATAATGAATCTCATTCTCATATAAAGCAGGCTTTTATTAGAAAACTGTAGTCATATGTCTTTTCTTACTCAAGGCTGATGGCTCTGCAAGTACAGACAAGATGAATGTGCTTCATTCTCCCTGGGATTCTGTGTGCTCCTTATTTCTCACAGCTCCTTCGCTTTTAGGATGGACATTGGTTTAATCAGAGCAGTCCTGCCAGTCATACTTAGTTATTTTTGGAGACATAACCTTGGCTAGTAATTAATTATGCTCTGAATTTGTTACTGAATTCAGGTTCAGGACATATTAATATATATTCTTACCTTATATTACATACTGTTCCTGCACCCTAGTCAAACATACACGATGGTCTCTAGTGGTCTGATATTCACTGCAGAATTCTTTGAAGATTTAAGGTTAGGATCCTTGTCAGCTCCTGGACTAATGGCATATTATCTGAGAACTGCTCAGCAGCTTATAATATTAGTGCTTTCTGTGCTTTTTATCCTCAAATCCCTACATATTGCATAAGGTAAATATTCTTCTCCTCATCTTTTGGAAGAACAAACAGAACAGCAGCAATGCCATTTGCAAAAAAGTAGCACCTTTCTGGCTGTCTCAAGCCAGGAAGCCACACTTAATCCTTGTTCCCCCTTTATTTGGTGGAGGAATTCCCTGTGCTAATTGGTGCAGTGCTGCAATAGAAGCAGCACTAACACTGTCCTTATTTTCTGCCCTCCATTTAGTCAGGGAGTTACCAATCTGGCAGGAGCTGCTTTCCTTCTGACTGCAAGCAGACTGCAGCCTTCACAGGAGAGTAAATGCCTTTTTATTTGTCTGTGGGAGTTTATCTCAGCTTCCAACCTATGAATAAAAACATTAGTTGGGAAAATGGAAGATTTTCTTATCGATAAACTGTGAAATTAAGCTCTTCTTTGATCTTTGCTGGATACCACCATATACATAGGTTTCTCTGTTCAGAGAAATAGAAGATTAATTGCATTAAACATGTAGAAAATAAAACAAAAGCCATGACCATTTTCTTTTCTGGGAAATAATGGTGTCACGTTATGGTTTATCAGTATAATTTAGCTATGCATTATATAGAAAATAAAACCTTTTAAGGGATTTTGTGAGGAACAATTGAATAGATGAAAAGTGGCATTGTTGAAAATAATCAGCAGAGATTTTTGTCAGTTGTGGGCAGATCCAAAACCTGTTGAAGTCAATGAAAGGCATTGCAGTGATTTAAACTGGCTTTCCTCTCCCCCCATAGAACCACGATTATGCTGCATGGAGGCTGCTGTATTGGTTTTCTCCACCATGTCAAATAGTAGGTGAATATTTGAAAGTCAGAGCAAGAATCAAAGAAGTTTATAAACCAATTCTCACTATCAGTTATGACTTAAGGCCAGATTTTGAATGTATTTGGATGCCTAAAGATCAGCTAAAGAACACACTGGGCTTTCCCAAATCATGCAAATACTTTCCTGTGTGATCCAATGGGGGCAGGTCTGTGCATTGAATGCTGGGGGTGCATTCAAATCTGGGCTCCTACATAAGTGGCAATTTGATTTTAAAAAGGATATTTAGGACTTAAAATCCCTGAGGTGCCATTGCAAATGCTACCAAGGAAAGCAGCTTCTCATACTAGAATATTTTTAGATTATCAGTAACTGCAATATGCAAATTTCAGTCAGACCAGGACCCTGTCTCAGTTATGAGTGGTCAGCAATGATTCTGGAATATATGAATATAAAGTAATATGAATAAAATTATAAATCATGCCAAGCAGAAATTGTTTCTTCTATTTTGTTAAATATAGTTATTATCCTGAATGAATTATGCTTTAAGAAAAAGATTAAATATTTTAAACGGTCTTGGAAAAGTACTGCAAAAAATATTAACAAGAAAGATGCTAGTGCCATGAGAAAATAGAAAACTTGCTACTTGATACTTGAAGCAGAATAAATTGTTTTTCCTCACAATAGTTTTGACTTATGATACTGATGGTAATGGAAACATATCTACAAAATGCAACTTAGAAGTTATGTAAATTCAAATTCTAACTTGTCTTGGAAAATGTCCTGGGAAAAGTCTAAATAATGAAATTCTAAATTAAGAGGCAAGCAAAAAAGATAATATTTCTGGGGTGGTATTTGAAGGTTTTCAGAAGTGCTTCATTAGCCAAGAGCTGAAAATTTGGAATCTGTGAAGCCAGAGTGTGTAATACAATGCTACCATTTGTGGGAACTCAGTTTATGTGTTATCAGACATTCCCAAAAGGCTCCTGTCTATAAAGTTTAAAGTTAAATAGAGAGTCAATGTAAAAGAAATTTTAAGTTTAAAACTGTGGAACAAGGAACAAAACCTGTCAAATGGCCAAGAAAAATGCAGTTCCCTTTTCACAGTAATTTTTCAGGCATATTTTAAGACTTTTGGATGCTGTCTCAAACCCATAATTTGAGATGCAGTCTAATTGTCTTTATCTTTCACTGTGGACCTATGCAACTAGATGATCTTTGCTTCCAGGCAGTGTGTGGAATTTACTAGTCAAATTAACGACTCAGGGAACATTAAAGACTCTGTAGAATTAAAAAGCTCTGTATATCAAGAACACTATTATTAGTAAGCAAAGGTATGTATTTAAGCTTTCTGAAATGACTTTATTCTCAAGAGAAACTGTTTTACAACGGAAGCCTCATTTTCCAGTCTCTGGATTTAGCTGTGTGTATTTAGTAAATTTAGCATAATTAATGCAATGTAGCTTACAAAGTTGATGCACTAATAAAATGCCAGGCCTATGGTGAAGGTGTGAAGTTATACACTCATTTTATTGTTCTCAGATGTCACTGGAAGTACAGTAGTTCACTGAAAAAGCTGATCAATGAAGCAGAGGCTCTCTTGCCACTATCTCAAATATATAACCTGAAAAGAAGCAAGTACTAGGGAAGCACGGCAACCCCCAGCTGCCCATAAAGTGGCAGCTGGTCTGCTTGAAAGGCTAGTTAAAAGGTCAAGGTCTGTCCAGAGTCCTGATGCTACCTGGTAGCATTCCTCAGCAATAGCTGTGTCTAAGCACAGCAGAGTGACTGGGAGAGTGAGTGCAAATCCCCGCTGCTAGAGAAGACTTGTCTTTGGAGCTCAGAGGTAAGGAACGGAACTCATTTATGCTCATTTCTCTTTTATCTTTCTTTTTTCCTTTGAGGAAAGGAAAATGAAAGAAGACCACGTTCAGTAAATGTGGAACTAAATAAGCAGTGACTGTTTGGCTGTAAAACTCCATCAGCTCTGGTCTTACACTGACTGTGTGTACAAGATATTTTAGTGTTGGCAGTAGAAACAACTATCTGGTCAAGTTCATTAAAAAAAGGTTTAAAACCTCACATAAACCTTCTGCTTCTCCCATGCAGAATCTTATATTAATCTTAAAGGATCCTGCTGAAATCTTGATCATTTATTTCTTAGCAGCTGAATAGCCATTGACTGGCAGCTGAAAGCTCTGTGATGAACAGAAAATGGCTTGGGTTAAGAGCTGGCTAAAAAGATTACAAGGTATGGGGAAACATGAATATCCAAGTCTTTATTAACATCAAAGATAACAGTTCAGAGTGCCCAGAGATAGCTGTGGAGGTTTTCAGAGCCTCATGTAGGTACCAGTAGCCTCTGTGGGCTTTTCTGCTTGAGGAATGGCAAAGGGTGGAAAGTTACCAATAGTGTGAGAGCATTTTGCCTGTGAAAATGGAAAGGTTTTACTCACACAGAATCTAAACACCAAATCTGTAATTTAATCTGACATGTATCTGATTTTCATCCATAATCAGGCAGTAGAAATGCATATGTCTTTTGCCTTTCTGTATCCATTATCCATGAGGAAGCTGAGGAGGGCCAATCTGACTATGGCGAAGGACTTTAATTAAAGCATGGTGATCTCCACTGTCTCTTGTTCAATGCAGGCCAGAGGATACAGCTCCTCTAATGCACCACTTTCCTATCTAGGGCACAAGAACAAACACAATATTTATCTTTTGCAGTGGCTGGCAGCATTGCAGCTTGTGCCTGCGCTGAGTTATCTTTAGGCTTTGTCGCAGAAATGACCTACCTAATATCCCAGACATCCTTTCCTTAAGGGTAGGGTAGAACTGGATGTCTCTGAAATAAAATAATCACGTGTATTATCTAATTCTGCAAGAAGCTGAAGGAAGTAAATTTGTACCTTCCAAAATGTTCTTCTCTATGTAAATTGAACTATGTTGACTGAATCACTAAAAGCTAAAACGTTATTGCTTAGCTGTGTGAAGTAACATTACAAAAATGCTTTAGAACAGCAAGTGAAATACTTAGTTAAGGTTTTAGAAGAAATGCTTACTTCAAATATAATGTACTTAGAGACTTAGCTAAACTTTGCTTTTTCATTGTAAAAATTGCTCTAAAATCTTTAATAACTTCAAAGGTTGAGGGCTTCAGTTTTACAGTAGCAAAGTGCTGACTGAGCCTTTCCTCAGAATGAGTTCAAAAGCAAGAGCACAACTTTCTTTGATCAGAGACATCTCCTTAATTATATTATGGTTCTAGTGAAGTCTGCATTGCCTTGATAACTGCAACTGGTAAGTTGTACCCTTCTGTTCCTCCATCATACTATACAAAATAATCACTCTCAAATTATCTCCTGCATTGCAGGGCCTCTGATTTCTGATCAGACGATCAAGGTTTTCAGTATCCTGTTGGAAAGCCTTCAGTCCTACACATTCTAGCAGAAGACAGGAAAGGAAAACAGCCCTTCCGAGGCAGTGTGGCCCTGGGTCAACCACTTCAAATTTCTGAAACCTGCAAACTAGAGAATATATTGTTGTTTTATTTAATAACAACTGCGCTCAAGTCTAGCAGGTCATGGGCATACTCACCAGCAAAGGGTTACATTGGCACGAGATGGTAGAAACTGAACCCTGCTGAGAAAAAGAGAACAGAAGAGTGCTATTATGCAATTTAATGCCCTTGCTGGGACTAAATACCTGCCAAGGGGTTGCTTGCTTCTATAATCCTTAAAAAACCCACAAAATACTCCACCTTTTATGATTGTGAGTCAGGTAAAAGGAGATGTTGATGAACTATTGATCTCCCTTTCAGCAGATCACTTCTTTTCAGGTGAGACTGAGCGCGGTGAAAGGCTTTAGACAAACTAGGCTGGTCCTAAATCCTGCCAGCTGTGCCAGAGGAGAAAGGATGTGAAGCATCACAGATCCTCACATAGGTAACGGAGGTCCAAAAATTTGCATGTGTTAGCACATGTCTGTCTGGGATGTCACCTGTTCTGGGACAACTCCCTGTCCACAGGGACCTTGCAGCACCTTCACTGCCCTGTCCTGGTACTGTGTTTGTGCCTATCCTGTCTCTGCACTGTTTACCACTTGTTTTCATGCCTTCCCTTCTAAATTGGATCCTTTTTATTTTCTTCAGTCTTTCTTACTAGATTTTTTTTCTTTTTCCTGTCGTTGTCAAATCTTTCTAACTTCTTCTCTTTCCAAATTGTCACAGCTCTTTTCTGCTGAATTACACAGCTCACTCTTGTCTTCAGAGCCAAAACTACAAAAACATAGGAGGAGTTTCTCTTTGCTTGTTTCACAAGTATGGTGTTAAATTAACCATGGCAATTGTGCAATTGCAGAAAAAAAAGCCCTTTCTTTAATTCAGGCCAGAAATTGCATATTCAAAGCATTTTACTGTAAGGCTGTACCAAGAGTCTCAACTGTTCACGTGGGAACTGGAATTTTGGAAGCTTATATTTTAAACAAATTTGGGAGAATTTTTGCACCATGACACTGCAGTGATATTTTCCTTCTGCCAAATTTCAATTTCTTACTTTCTAGCTTGAAGGTATAAAAAACCGAAATGTTCTTTTTTCTTTCTTTCTTTTTTTTTTTCGAATTATAGATCATTATTCACTTGCATCTTTCTTGAAACTGGCTCATTTGTTTAAGCTGACGCTTTCCAAAATCTTTCAGCTTGAGGCAAGCACCCAGCAGCACAGGAAATTCCTCGGAATGGTCAACACTGGCTAAGTTATAAACAACTAAAAATAGGTCTTATCATGGAAGGCTTTGAATGTGCTGACTGTAAGAGGTACTGTCAGCTCCACGTGGAAGAGACAGAATAGAGATCCTGGCTTTCTTTAGAGGTACTTTGGCAAAGACCTGCTCATCTCCTGAGGCAGTTCACATACACTATTTCTGGGCATGTTTCCAAACAGAAAGTGGAGTAAATGCTACTCCACAAGCCAGGACAGGATTGAAAAACTGGCTCTGTAGCCCCTTTCTCTCAGAGCAATAAGCAAAAATGTTAGGGTGAGACTGTGGTTTGTATCCTCCTTACAGATCCCAGAGATTACTGTCTCCAGCTGGTCATCACCACCTCCTTTGGCCTTCATAGTCTTTGTTGATTTGCCAATTGCAGTAAAAGTGCTTGGTTAGTTTAGTGGGTTCACTCTTATATCAAATATGGAGGCAAAAAAAAAAAAAATCCATAGAAAAGCTGGACAAAGTTTGTTTTTTTCTGGAAGGACAATGGCATAGTTACTATACTGTGGTGCAGAGGCCAGTTTACTACTAGTTTGCTTTAAAGAAATTATTCTTATGGAAATGTTAATGTTACTCAGTTCATCTTCAAGTGCCAATAGATCCAGCACCGGGGTGTTCTTAACCTCAGCTCTGCTGCACGAGATCAATATGAGCCAATGGTTTTCTGATTAGCTCTATATTGATTGACCTTAATCCAAGAGTCATGTTCCTCCCTAGTAACAGTAATCCCTCAGGAATGCCATGGCTTCCTTGATGATAGATGATATAATCTTCATTACATTCTTTTCATTGTTCATTTTGAGCTGTTTCTCTATGCAAGTCATGCCTTAATCCTTATTGCTTCACTTTGGATTTGGTAGCATCATTATTAAGATTAGTTAATTAGTTTGTAAAACTTTTTATGTAGATACCTGTAATTATTACTTCTGTGGCATTAACAATTTTCAGGTTTTTAATATTAATGATCTCAGTAAATGTAGTTTCTAGAATGTGGTGTGCCACTGTGGACAGGGGATGACAAGATAAGAAGTATACTTTTTCCTTCTAGAAGTAGGTCTTTTGGGGTAAAAACCTCTCAAGCCAAAATCAAACCTGGTTATGCTAGGTCTGTTAAGGTGTCAATGACTCAAGAAGACTTTTTCTTTTGTCATGGAATTTTATCAGCTGTGCTCTCCTTATGCATAGAAGATTTTCTCTGATCCCTCTTAGCTCTGTAAACCTCACCTAAATCTGAAACTAGGGTGGACACTTTCCTTTCCATCCCCACTGCTGTTTGCAAGAGCACCACAGGCTAAATGAGGCCATCATTAAAATTTTTTCTCCCCTTTATTTCTTTCTTAAGAGACAACTTTGAATAAACTTGTCCAAACCTATTAGCTTTCAGCAGGATTTGCAGAGGTGTAACCGAGGACAGCCTGGCCTGCAGCAGTTTATGCTCTGCAGGTGACAGCACATGACAACACACATAACCAACACATGGCCTGGGCATCTCTGTCTTTTACCGTGCCTTTTGAGCCTCGCAAAATGAAACACTCGTTACTGCCTCAGTACGATTGCATTGTTTTAACACAAGGGGAATAAATATTAATTCACTGTAACCAAAAAGATCCTCTTCTAGATCAATTTCCTGCCAGTAGAACATTGCTATGTACCAACTTCAGTGTTTTGGCTAGTGCAGTTTTAAATTCTCCAAGTAACAGAAGATCCATTGTGGCTATTTAAAGACTATTTCATTTTAGTAGCTTCTACTAGGGGAAATTTGCAGCTTCCCTATTTTTTAAGTTTACATTAGCAAAACCTGTTCTTGTCACAGGGAGTAATGAACTAAAGAAAGTTCATTCTCTGTTCTCAGTTCCAATTACAGTTAAAGCACAGCAGTTTGGTGTTCCTGGGTGCTCACAGGAATCAAATGTCTTTAAGAGGTATGGAACACCTACAAAATGTGTCTGTCTGTGTTTTATCCTCTGTAATCCATTTAGTGTATTCACTTAGAGCACATCTGGCTAGAAACTGGCTTTTGATCCAAGACTGGCTGAGCAGCTTTTGGGACTGCCTAATCAGACAGCTTGGGATGTTCTGGAGTTACCCCAAGTGATGCAATTATGCTGCAGGAGGCTGAATTCATACCTGGGAAATAAAAACTGTTTCAAATACAGTTACTATTTGAGGGCTGCAGGTTTTGATGGGTGAGGAAGATGGTAGTAATTTGTGCATGCAGAATCAGCTGTGCTGGAGGAGGGGGTAACACCTTTGTGACTGTGGCAGCTGCGTGGCTGATTCCTGTTAGCTGGGATTTTTTTGTTGTTGTCAAGTGGATTTAAATTGGGCCTTAATTAAGAAGCTCTTCTAGGTGGCTGCCTAGAAGGAGTTTGTTTAGGCGTGTCCTAGCTCTACTCTCATTTGTTGTTTAAGAATAATACATTAGATAAATCAGAATATAGACCTGCAGGTAAGACCAAGAATGATTTTTGTCTTTTGCTATTGTGAGAGGTGATTAATATGTGTGCACATTTAACATTTTGGGGTGAAATCCCTGGTGCTATGACCAATTGGCAGAAAGCACTGGAAGCAGGTTGGTCTGGGCCTCCCCAGCTCCCTGCTGGTGTCTGCCTGGGCCTCTCTCCCATTCATTTGAGGTTCAGCCCAGAGGTAGGAAAGTGTGTTGGTCACTGGCTCCTGCTGGGTTTTACCTGGCTGAACAGTCCTGATAGCAACTCAGAGATGTTGCCTAAACCCTGGCAGAGATAGCAACTGGGGTGACCCAAGGGACTGACTGGTTTTGTCTGGGCTGCGTGTGGCTTTTGGCATTTGCTGGCCTGGGCGTGGGGATTGTTGTGGGTGCGTTCTGCTGCTGTGGCTTTCTTGGTCTGTCTGCAGGAGGCTGAGATGGAGCTTAACCCTAGTGCTGAGGTGAATCTTATTACTGAGGTCTACGTTAATCTCTCTGACAAGTGTGCTGTACACCTCAGTGCGTTTCTACTGGATCCAAATGAATTATTTTTCCTGTGGACAGTAATCTGCTTTAAATACAGCAAGTACCTACACAGTACATGAAAACACAAGCAGGAACTTATGCCAGCGTGCTTCAGCTATATATTAGTGGGATAGTTCTTACCAAAAAGCTAGCTCAGCAAGTAGGAAAGAAATGATCTTTTGTCAATCCTGTACTGGATCTGTCTACCCTTATTATATGTGTAAGGTTGTGTAAATAATAAATCAGGAGCAAGTAAATTGTGTGAAGGCAGAAAGCCAGTCAATCATTTCTAATCATCTCATTATGCTTGACAATATCTTTAGAAACTGCTTCTGTTATGATGGGGATGAAGGGAAACTTCCTAGCACAGTAGTCACCAGCTGCTGTGCTTTTAGAGGTCTAATAAGATGATACTAGGTTTGAAAAATAAGTAGCTAATTTTTAAAAAATTTTTAAAATTTTTTTAGGAAAGCAAGTAAATCTGACAAATGTGGTAGTTGGTTTGAGGGTGATTTGGGAACAAAGCATGTGGTAGCATTTGTTAGGCTTCACAGAAGCAGAAAATCAATTTGCCTCCTGCAAGGGTGGTTGTTATCTCTGGTGTGCATACTTACTGCCCATGTCAGCCCATCATTTCTGGGGCCTCTTGGTTAAAGATACTATCATCTTTAATGAAATTTAGTTCATTTCTTCGAATGATCTCAAAGTCAATTACTATTTAAAATACACAATAGATTCAGTTCTGTTTTACGTTAAAGAAGATTGATCTCATTCCACCAGTTTAAAAGGTCTACCAGCAAGCATATTTTATGGGCTGTGTAGAAAAGCATGGATCAGTAAATCCAAAAGGCAATGTTCCTTTTGCTTTTCCCGTGTAATTCTCCTTCCCAAGATCTTATCTCGGCTGGTCACTGTCCTGCCTGCACTGCCTGTATGTTGGTTGTTCAACTGGATGGATACATTGGGTGTGGAACTATTTATAAGTTAAATTATGAAATATAAGGAAAAATTGGTCTGTGTAAAGATCTTTACTTCCTTGGTGTTGCCAGGATTCTGTACTATTGTATGACACTGAGGTCAAACCATAGTGCCACATGAGTATAGAATTTTTAATATTAAAAGAAAAAGAAACAAATTCAGAATGACAATTTAACTGAAATATTTTTTATTATTAACTTGGAAAACGAGATAACTATGTGTTGCCTTGCCTATTGCTCTTACAGAATATTTCACATTTTCCTATTAATCCATCTCCTCTTCAAAACTATGCCTAATGAAGCTTACAGGAATCCCATATGATGTGTTTTTGGAGAATGCAATACTCCATTTTTTTTTTCAGGCTTCAGTTTGTTTTGTATCAGGTACCAAGTTTCTGGTTTATTTCAGGTAACACAGAAATGAAGGAGGAAATGAGGAAATGGCCCTCCTGAATATCAAAATAAAAGTACGACAGAGTAAATCTGTATTTAAATACTTTGATGATTGACCCTCGTTATAACCTGTGACAGCTTAATCTCACAAGCTATCTGTGCAATGACTTTACTAGTTTCTACTTTGGCAAAATACCCTGAAGACACGTCACTTAAAATTTGCACAAAGAGCTGAGTCAGCAGCTGCCTAGCTTGAAAAGAAGAGTGAACAGTTCAGCATATTATCACCAACAAAAACAAACTTTGAAGAAACATCATGATCTTCTCAGAATTATTTATTTGTCCAACTCAGTTAGCCCTTTTTGCCTTGCTCTTTCCTCTGTCGCACCTCTTAGCATAGATGTGTTGTGGAGACAGGCACTGCATGCTAGCTCCATGTCTGTGCTGCACAGGTATAGCTCTGTACCAGCGAGGGATGCTCCTTGACATCACTCCAATAAAAAAAAGTACTGGCAGTGAGATTCTGGAGATGGCTGATGAGTTTTCCAGTACTAATTTTGACTTCTCAGAATTTGATAACTCACTGGCTGAGTAGGAAAAATGAATATTGCAGTAAATCCTTGGTTAAGCATGTGTTTGTGTAAAACCTTGCAGTTCATGCATCCATTTGATTGTCAGTCACCTCTAGGAAAAATTATTTTTAAAGCAAGGTGGCTTTTTATAGAGCTTGGTCTGTCTGCAGCTTTTGGGCCTGTCCCTAAAGGGTGCCACTTTGTCTTCCCTATGCCATCACTTGCACTGTGCTGTGGTCAACACTTACTGAGCGTTCTGCCTGTTAAAGCCTTGCTTTTCACACCCTTCTCCTCTTTTTATCTGTGTTTCTGTTTTTTTTTTTCTGTTGTTCCTCCTGGGAATCCTGCTGTGCCCCCTCTCCCGCTGGGCCAGGCTCTGGGCTGTGGTGGTGCCGTGTTTCCCTTGCCCCAGAAGAGTCCAGCTCTGGGCACACAGGGACATCGTGGTGAGAGCATCACATGAGCGCACAGAGAACCAGACCCAGCAGCCCGAGGGGCGGCATGGCTGGGAGAAGGTGGGCATGGGGAAGGAGAACGAGTGTGAGCGTCCTGCCGGCGCTTGGCAGCCCTTTCACGCTTGTCTCGTCTGCAGAGCCGCGGCCCCGGCGAGGGCCACGCTCTGCCCTCCCCTGTGGGCTGTGGAAGATGCTGTCACTGTGGAAACTGTCCATGTATTCCACGGTGCCTGTGACATCTGTGAGGGGAGCAGAGCGCGATCTGGCAGCACAGCTCCCGGGGGACACGTGCTGGGAGCTCTGATGGAGGCACGTCTCCTGCGCTGGGGCCTCCTCGTCACCGCTGTGACAGCCATGGCCGAGGAGGGCAGCGCGCTGGGCTCCTCTGAGAGCATTGGTGGGGTAGGTTTATCCTGGCTCTCCTCTGGAGCTGTGCTTTCCATTGTGCTTTGGGTTTGTTCTAAGTGTGCAGAACAGACACACTGTGTAGGTGCCAGCTGCACTGAAATCCAAACCTCTCTGCCCCGGCCTGAGGCCCAGCCATGGGAGTCCTGGGGCAAGGCACAAACCACCTCACTGGGGTGGCTCTTTTCAACCAAAAAACTTCCAATTTTTAAATCACAAACTTTCTCTCAAAGCAAACTAGTCTACAAACTTTCAAAACAAAAAAGTCATCCCAAAAGCGCACAGTGAAAGTGATGCACAAGTATACGGTGAAGTGGTGCTTCAGAATAAGCTCATGAATGCTTCATCATCAGTGTATTCAATGCACAGCTCGGCTGCCTAAGCAGCTGTCAGAACACAAAAGTGCTCTGGAGAGTAATACACTCTTCAGGCATCGTTTCAGATTATGTAGATAATTTAGGCTCAACTCTTCAATGCTTTAATAAGATTCAGTTTTTTACATATTACCACAACATGAATGAACCTTTCAGAGTGATGCCAAAGGCAAGATGACTTTCACTATTAGTTTCAAGTGACAGCAGTGGTTTGTTTTGATATTGTGTCAATATGTTAGTATATCTAACTGTTTTATTCCCTGGTCATGCATACCTGTAATGTTTCTAGTCTGAGTTTTGTTTGCAACCTTGTCTGTCTGTTTTTTTTTTTTAATATCAGAACATATAGTATGTTGAATGAGGTTACATGAAATTACTATTTGTACCAGATAAAACTTTAAGACATTTTATTTGTTTGGATGTAACTGCATGTCCTAAAATGTTAGGACTACTATCAAGTATAACCAGGTAAAATAAGAGATAATTATTTTCTGCCTGAATGATACTGCTGGGATCACTAAAGAGACGACGAGTTTTATTACTTTGTATTAACTCCAGCTGCCTTATTGTCCCTCTATTTTGATTGTGGTTGCTGGTGTGCAAACAAGATGCCTTTTGTCCTTCATATCCTGGCAGTGTCTTGTTAGTAATCTATCTAGACTCTAGTCTTAGATTTTTGTTGCTTTTTCCTAAGGAAGTCGTGGACAAAATTTGTCCAAAGAATATTGATGAGGCAACAAATCTCTGTCTTTTTAATGAAAATGATCATAGAGTTCTGAGCAGCCAAAACACACATGGTAGTCTTCTCTTGTAGAAATCTATAAAGCCACGCTGCCATAATCAAAGCTCTCTTTCTTATTATAGGCTGATAATCTTGTCTGTATGTTTAAGAGAAATCTTACTGCCTGACCTTATATAATATGTGTGAGTATTTCACAGATAGCTCCAGGATCATGCCCACTAGCTAGAATGATTGCTGATCGTTAATCTTCAGATTTTGATTTTAGACGTGGTGAGTGTTGGAAGCCTGCCACATACCTTGATAAGCTGTTATAAAGGTTAATTACACATTATTTTACTTTCTTGAAAATCTGTTTCATTTTCTGGCCTGAAATTTCCACCTGCTGTCACAATGGGGCATATTCCTGTACAAAATGTGTTCCAGTGGGAACATTTATGGGGCCAGAGTTCAATATATTAATGCCTTTCCTCTGAGGTAAAGTCAGGCAAGAAATATGTGTGAGACTTGCAATAGGTAATGTGGGTCTGACGGGAAGGCCACAAAAAGCTGAGAGACCAAGACTGGAGATGAGGAGGGAGAGGAAAAGGCTAGATTCAGGATGAGCTCTTTTTAGGATATATCTTCATTTTAATTTGATTTGAATTTCTACTGTGCACATCTGCAGATGTCTCACTGGGTGGCTACTGAGGTTCATGGCATTTTGAAATCTAGGTTTTAACTAAATACAAACATTCAACTGCAAAGAGCCCTGGCAATGCAAAGGTGTCATTTGTTCCATTGCATTTCTTGACGTAGAAGTTTTCTGAATCTTAAGGTTGTGTACTAAAATTTTCCCATGTTCCAATGGAAATCCCATTTCTTCTGCATATCATCACACAATTTAAGTTGGAAGGGAACTCAAAGGCCATCAAGTTCAACCCCTGTGTGTGACTGTTTTGTGGAAGCCAGCATGGAGGTGGGTGCAATTCACCTACCAGGTTATACAGAGTGTATGCTACTTTTGAAACATCTGTTAAGAAGCCAGTGCTGGTTTCCTTCATTTCAAAGAGTAACAGAAGGTAATTGTTGTAAAGAGCACAATAGTGCAGTGTGCTTCAACCTGTGATCTCTAATCTGACCGGACTGCAAGTGAGCACAGAGGCGTCAAAACATTATCTGTGAAATGTTTGCCAAAAACTGAAGTGCTGACAGGTTTAGCTGGAATCTGGCTCCTGGTGATTGTTAGCACTTGCTGGCAACAACAGCCACAAATTGTCAGAAATTGCCAGCAAGCGATTTTAACGCTGAAGTTACAATGCTGTGAACCAAACATTTTCCATTTAGCCTGATGATAAATTCTGTGGGGTTCATATTTCCAACAAAGAATGAGGACTACAAGTACTCGAAGGCAAGTCAAAGCAGTAAGACTTGACCCTGCCTCTCTTCCTCTCTCCCTTTCCCCTGTCCAATTTTGAGGTTTCAGCATAAGTGTCCAGAATGGAAAATTATTTACTTGCTGATGTTGTGAATGCCTTTAGTTTCCTGTTTAATTTGGAGTTGTGTTGGTACAGAAATGGGCAGTGGCAATTTTAAATATGCTCAGGTGTTTTAAATGAGAGTTCACGCAGTAACTCTACCACCTTTTCAAACTAATAGAAAACCAGCAATGAGTGAGGGGAGAAGAAAAGAATATGTATCATAAAAATTGCCTTAGACACTTGCATATAACTTCCGACATTACATTTCATCTTGGGAAATAAATACAGTGTCTCTCTGGTCAGAATCTGTTTTATAGACAGTTCTACCTCCAGTGATTTCTAGTTGCTGTAAAGAAAAAGTAATTATTTGTTCAGCACGACTGTAACACATAGGACACATTTTTATCTGTGCGCAGTTCCTTGGTACATTAACTGCATCATGCCTGACATTCAAGAATGTTGTGAAAATACAGAACAGATAGCTATTTTTGTGAAGTAGATTTGTATACAACCACATAGTTCTTTCCCTTTGGCCTGCTGGTTACTCATCCCCCGTCATGATCCTCTTTCCCAACAACTTCTGTTTCTTTCATTTCCCCCTTCTCACAAATTCTTATTGTAGCAGCAGTGCCTCTGGCGATATTTCTCCTGTTGTCTTGCTTTGATAATGTCACAACTTCCCTGGAGCGTGGTGTTGGGATGCTGACTTGGGTCCTGCTCAGTGTGTCAAGGTCACTCAGCCGCCCTGCCCACGCCCTGTCCTCCTCGGGGAGAGGCAGCATTGCCAGGGACTGGAAATCTGCCACTCGCCTGGTGGTGATTCCTGACCCAAACAGATGTGCTCTCGGATCGGTACGTTCTGTACATCTCCCACACAGATACATCTTGCAGGCATAGTTTAAGGCTGACTCCTAAAATCCTGTAATACTCTAAGGAGGAAAGCAGATCCTATTAGAGTGCTGAGTGGTTTAGTAATTGGAATTGTCCTTCTCTCCAGAAGTTCTTCACAGGTCATGAGAATCATCAATAATATAAATTTGCTTCATTTAAGCTCTCTTTTATCAGTGATCTTAAGTCCACATGGACTTCTTTTGTACAGAACGAAGAGTTCTATTTTTTTTAGAAAGGAATTTGATTTCTGGATGGGAGGCTGAAATTTTCTTACATTATGCCACCTCTTGTTTTTTTTTGAAGGGGTGTTAAATAGACAAAGATGTATAATGTTGAGTTATAGGTGCATTTACATGTGTAAAAAATTTCTGTACTATGCTTTTACATTTTCATCCAGGACCTAGAGCTGTAGCTTTATCCAAGCATTGAAACAATGCCTCATGGTAAAAATGCACGTGGCCAGTTGAGACCAGCAAGGACTACCTCCAGTTGAAATGGTTTCCTGGATTTGGTCCAGGGGGCAGACAGGGGTGGGTATTTAACTCCTAAGAAATAAAAATGCCTCAGTTGCCCTGATGTAATTCCTTACCCCCTGCCCACCTTTGTCAAGCCTTGCCATCTGCAAGGGTGGGATGTGGCATTGTAACGATAGCAGCGCCCTCCTTGCAGTCCTTAGCTCTCATGGACAGAAGGAGATTTTAAAAATTGCTAAGGGGTTTTCCTTGCAGAACTTCCACTGGAAGCCAGTTATTCAGAACTGCAGATACTGTTAGGAAGTTGACAAAATCATTTGGCCGCACTGATGATTAATTTATAAAGGGCTTAAAGGCATTAAACCAGTGACCTGGTAAAAATCATTGGTGTCAGATAAAGGGATGCCTGCATTAACAGAACTGAGGCCTTTTAACAGCTTTTAGAGGAAAAGTATGTGTTAAAAGCATGCTAAAAATGACAGTGTTCAGAGAACAGGGCAGCCAAAGTAATTTGCAAAGAGAAATAGTCTGATATTTTTGCATACAGATTTCGATTGTTGCAAATTCTAATCTAGGTCTACAGCAGCGATGAGAGAGGAAAGCTAGAGAAAAATAAATTCCCAACCTCTGTTTTTATAGCAAGACTGTTCATTTTTCTTTATTATTAAATGCTTGGTAATAGGAAACCCATCTCATCTTGGAGTTTTGGATCCTTGCATCCACCTGGAGTCTCATGTAAGCTATTCCCAGCAAAAGTGGTCTGTCTGAGAATTGTGCCTTTTAGTAAAGGGGCCTTATTCTGCAATTTATGCATATTCTCTAAAACTATTTGGTGTTCTGATGTTGGTGGTTGTCTTATGGCTCACATCTGCTAATGCCATTTATGTAAAGAATTTATATAAACTCTTCACATTTATGTAAAGGATTTATATAAACTCTTCATCACTCAGTCTAATAATAGAGCAAAAACTTAAATCCTTTTGATTTTTAGGTAGGCTTTTGTATGTTAAATTCTGCAATTCCAAAAACATTTTGGAAGGGAAGCTTTTTTTTTAAAGTGTAACCTAATCTCTTTTGCTAAACAGTTGAAGAAACTAATATTTTTGGAAACATCTGCCTCAATACATCAGCACAACTTCTCAAATACTTTGGCAAGCAGTATTCCAAACTGGCTTTTTTAGGAAGGAAGGTAGTCAGCTTGCATTTATTTACAGATTGACTGTGTCATGGATGGTGTTGGATAGGGTCTGTCAGGGTTATTTGCTCACAGGCAGCACTATATCATCGTGGCAGTACTGCCTCACATGTTGAGGTTAATATTATCAAGCTTTGCAGACCTGTGCATTTCAGAAAGAACCATCTCCAGTTCCTCAGCACTGCCTATTCAGAATATATTTCAGGGCAATTCTGCTCCTCTCCAATGGTCATATTTTGTAACTTTCTGTCTTTTAAGATTGTGACTGTCATAACAGTACTCCTTCCTTTGCATTTAAAATAGCCTGGGATAATGTAAGTTTTAAGCAGTAAGTACTACTATATTAGATATCTTGTCTGCTCCAAGGAAAGATCACACCAATTAGATTTTAATGATTATGTGTAAAATTAAAGCCACTAGTCTCCATATAGAAAATGCCTACTGAAATAATCAGTTATTGCAAGCAGGGAAGAAACAGCAATCCATATTTGTGGTGGTTAAATGACCATATTGTTTGCCTGAACCTGAGTCCAATTTCTACTATTCAACAATGCTGTAATAGAATATCAAGTCTTGGGCAACCCCCGCAATAAAAAGAGACAATTATTGCAGTGCTGCAGTTAATGAATGACCTGGCTGACAGAAACAATCATTACAACTAAACATAGTGAGGTTGTTCTTATCTTTGTTTTTTTAAACCCTTCCTTCTTCAAAAGAAAAGGGCCTTTGGTTTTAGGAAGGAAATTATAATCAGATTGTAACTGAATTGTAAATGAACTAGTGCATCTCCTTTGCTTTCAAAGGTCACTGCTGGTTTGTGTTTATTAGCACACAATATGCATTTGCTGCTGTTCTCTAAAGGATTTTTAGCCAGTACTTAGCCAGCAAATCTAGAGTTCATTTTCTAACACAATCTGTCTTGGGGCACTGACACTGAAGATACATATCCCGGAGTTATTTTTCAATTGTGGTATAGGCTTAGTCAGTTCTCTTCTCTGCCCTGCCTTCTCAGTTCCCATTTTTGAGCAGTCAGCTTGGTGACAAGGGTTAAGAACTCGTTTGAGCTAAAAACAGCCACTTCCTTGCTAGGAGAAAGGTTGTGTTAGTCCAAAAGGTTCTACAATGAAAGAATACTTTTGCTTAAATATGCCTGTATTGCAGTAGATAATTTTGCATTATCTTCCTACAGATGGGAAATGGAGTCATTATGTCCAGTGACATTGCCGAGATTGAAACACAGGATAGATTTAACTCCTTTTTTATTTGTTCTCCTAATTGAACAGTCCAATCTCCAAAACACAGTGGAAGTGAGAAACAGTACTCCAAGGAAATATTAATAGTGTGGAGTATAGAAAAATAATTATAGAATTATTTCAAATGTCAGTATTGCAGTGTTGTGTTTAGTTCACTGGATCCTAGTTAAATAGAATAGTAGTAGAATTAGGAATTTTTGAGGAAAACATCTGTTCCTCATTGTGCTTGAATGAAACTGCCTTTTCTAAACTTTTCATTATGTACTCTGTACATAATGTGAAGGGTTTTTTTCTTAAATGTTAATGGATAAAATGTAAAATTTTATATTGAATGGGGGTACTGTAGTCGGCACAGAGTTTCTGAGAGAGTTTTTGCCCATGAAACATTGAAACTGACTTTCTGTCCTCATTCAAAATTATTTTTGTTGCTGAGGCTGAACAAAGTAAAAGTGTAACCAGATGCATTAATTTATGAAAAGGGGAAAAATATTTTACAATTTTACTTTTATTGTGAAGGTAAAAGCTGGTGACTTTTAAATACACGAGTCCATAAAACCCCCACTGGATAAGTTCTATACCATCCTGGTAAAAAAATGTCCTGCTTACTATGTGTCAGGTACCCTTATGAGACAATAACCTGACCTCTGTGTGCTGTCTCCACATGAGATTTTGTATATGTTCTTTCAGGGAACATTGCAATTGAGGTTTGGGTTACAGCTTACCATGGCAATCCTTCAGAGTAACCTACTGTCAAGAGGATATGTGGTTTAAGGATTTAAAAAAAATGGAATATTTTGAAATGTTTGTTTGTGCTGAGCAAGCACTATTGTAGGGTAAGTTTTAGAGGGGAAAAATCATCATGCTATGTTCACTATGCACCATTGTCTAAACTTAGCAATTACTGAAACAGCTCTTGGTTGCAATCTCTCCTTTTTTTTTTTTTCCTTTCTCTTTCTCTCTCCCTCTCTCTTTTTTAGAAACATATTCAGGCTTTGGAGAGCCGAATGATTTTTGAAAAATTCTTGCAATTTATGACAGCCACCTGCTCTCTTGGTCATAGATTAATAACACCTGACCAAGCATGAAAACATGCTGAGTCCATCTGCCTCTCCCCATGCAGGGGGCATTGCAGTGTTGTCTTATTAATTCCCCAGCACAGCACCCCATCCAGAACAGTGTTATCAGTCCTGTGCAAGCAGCTCATTTGAGAGAACGTGGTGTCTGTTCACACAGCACCTTGGAAACAACCTCTTTGTCTGGACTTCTTTTGCCATAGTGCTGCCAAGTCCTCCGTGTGTCCATTATTTGAGAAGAGCTTTATTGTTAGTTAATATTCCCTAGAGATTCCTATTGAGCCTCTTTCAATGAACTGCAGAGATGCTGCCTGTGTTTGTTGGACCCTTTCTCGTAGGACTTGCTTAGTTCTGAAAAGTGCTAAAATATGTTTTCAATTTCAAGCACGAAAAGTGGTCCTAGTGAAATAAGTATTAGGATGGAACAAAAATGATCACGAAATTAAACTTTTATTGTTATTTCAAAATACATTGAAAAAAAGAAGAAAAAAATTCCACTGAGATACCTGTAACAGGCAAAATGTATGAACAAGTGATGCCTTTCATCTGCACAGAAGACATTTCTTGAAATAGTAATGATAATTAGTACCTTCAGGTGCCATCAGCCTGTACTGTACTTATATAATACCCAGCTGTACAATTAAGTGATCTTATTTTCAGCTTGATCCTTTCTTTTTCCATAATTATCTGTTAAAATCTTGCACTTGTGAAGCCTGACACTTGTGTTTGCAGTGCAGTTAACCCTGGCTTAAGCTGTGCAGAACAGCTTTCAGCGTTAGTTCAAAAGTTTAAGCTCCTTGGGCCAAAGGCCCCTTCCAAAGTGCCTTGTTGTTCCAGAGCAGACCTTGGCTGGGCTCTTGTGTGCTCTGACAATGCTAATAGTCAGAGAGCTGACTGGAGCTCTGTGATCCATGAAACTCTTCCAAATCTGGGTAGAAAACAAGGAAACAGATGAATTAGTTTGTAGGAGCTCCTATAAATAATTAAAGATATAAGTCAAAGTCAGATTCTAAGGCCATTAAAGCTGAACCATAATGTTGGAAGGAGACACCAACTTGAAATGAGGTTAATACCTGCCCGTTTCTGGAAGACTGTAACCCCTGTCCTGCCCTGCTTTTTTAACTCATGTCTGTACTGAAATTCCTTTTTGATGAAGAGAAATATGTAACTTCTTTGAAATGAAACCAGAAATTGCAGTAATTTAGGGGGAATTAGAAGGACATATGCTGCTATTTCCTTATCTACCCAATGTAGTTTGTAGGTGCTAGTCGGGCTCTGAAGGGATTTATCTTTCTTTCTTTCTGCTTTTCACATTGCTGCTCTTTGGAACTTTTAATCCTCAAGCTTGTGAACAAATGAACATCTGGACACAAGCGCTGTATGTGGTTGTATCTCATGCTGATTACTTATGTCCAAAGATTTTGCTGCTGTTCTTTAAATGCTAGGAAAGGAGGAAAAGTTACTTTTTGGGAGAAAATCAAATATTTTGCTTGACTGAAAACAATCACTTGATTTTTTTAAAAAATGAATTCATTTGTGAAAGCAAAATTTGAAAGCATGCATATTCTTCTGTGATGAACCTTCTGTTTTGTGTCACCGCCGATCCAAAAACTTATTGTACTGGTTTTGTTTGGGATAGACTTCAAATTACTAATGTTATGATAGTAGCCTAACTGAAGTGCCTATAGAACAGGAGAAGTTATTAGAGAGATGTTGGTGTCATATTCCTGTGTCTACCCTTACTGAGATTTGCTGCACAGCTGCTTTTATAGACAGTGGAGAAAAGAGACCAGTCACTTATAGGGGACTTCACTGGGGAAAAAAAGGTGATTGAAAGGAAAATGCAATTACAAGCAGTATGAGTCTAAGCCTGTTTTTAGACAAATGCTACTGTTCAATATAGAATGGAATATAAAAAAATAATTTTCTCCTCACTTTCACCACATCTCAAGCAAGCCTTTTGTACTCAGAATTTGCAAAATTAAATTCTTTTGACAATGGATGTCATTTAACTATAAAAAATTAAACCAGTTTCTTATAAGGTTTGTATTATGCAGTGCCACCTCTGCTAGACACAACTGTTCATTTTCTCTCCCATCTCTCATTTCTCCTCTCTTTTTCCTTCCATTTTATGGACTATTCTTTCTTAATCTCAAACAGATGACAGCTGTATCTGACAGCAAAACGCCTTCTTAGCAGTCCGTGAGGTCACGTAGGTTTCAGGTTTGCTTTCAAACTCCTTATGTTTGAATCGCTGGGTTTAGTAATACTGTAAGTGGAAATTAGATATAGTTTTGAGTAACCTTTAGCTGCCTTGCAACACTTAAAGATTATTTTATCCCCCGCACAAGCTAAAATATTCTCACTTAAAATAATTGTCACTATTTGGCAGATCACAATGAAAGCTGCTTGTTCAGTCTTGAACTGCTCTCATTCTCTGCCTGTGAGAAGCTATTTGCCACACCTTCTTCAAGGTAGAGAGAGGTCTACTGCTTCCATCTTCCTTGTTATCTCTACAAACATACTCTCAATGGCCAGCTTTTGTTTTCATGATAAAACACCACAAACATTTCTTTTTATATGCTTGTAGGATGCAGATACTCTTATAATTCAGTTCAGGGAGCCTTTGGATTTGGCTTTGATTTGGAGTAAATTCTGTAAATTTGGTTTGCTAGCTATGTAAATCAACTATTATGCCACTTCTAAAATTATTGTTTACTAAAATCAAGGATTTCAAATTAGAAAACTATACTTGAGGAAGGCAGTTATGCCAAGGAACCTATGAAAATGTCAAATCTTCTCTGCTTGGGGGCTTGTATTTCATAAACGGGCTCTAGTCTGTTGACATTTCAGTCTAGGATCTCACTGGCTGCCCTTGGGGGAGGCTGCAGGCTCTTGGCACCTCCCCCAAACACATCGTCTGTCAGAGCCATCAGCCTTCAGTTGCTGGTCGATCTTCTTGGCCCGTGTTTTTATCAGCGCACACTCTCTACAGATCTTTAGCCTCTGGTCTGTTTGCTGCTCTGCAGCCTTTTCTCTATGTATGGGGGCTTGTTTTGCAGCCAGGTGAAGAGCTTGTATTGTTTTACTTTAAATGGATGCTTTTCCAGTTTCGTTGCCTGTGCTTTCTCGTTGCTGACCTGCAGTCAGTTGTGGTTGCAGTACCGTTCCCTGTAGTTTCCGATGGCAAGGTTCTTCTACACAGAAAGAAGCTCTCTGCTTTGTTTTGCGGCCATCTGTGGAAAAATATCTCACTGTTATGATACATATAGTCTGGGATTTGTTTTCCTCTCACTACCTGTGGCCTTTTCAAGAATGTTCCTGTTTGTGTAAGCAGAACTTAACCATCGATTTGGTGCTATTTTCCTGTTGTGCTCCTACATGCAGTGCGTTAAGTGGCACAAAACCAGATGTGAATAATAATAAGGGGCTTTATCACCTAGAATTTGATGTAAAGAATGCTTTAATTATTTTAGTTGGTGTAGAATTACTGTAAAAATTAAATGTTTGAAATAATGGGAGGCATATGCTTACTTTAGAAAGTATATGGTAATGAATTAATACTTGAATTGAGCATTATTTAATCTCTGCCTCAGGGTCAGAATCTGGTGTTCCTAATAACACTGATTATGAGCTGCCTTTGGGGAAGCTGTAGAATGAAGTACTATTCACTGGAAGGAAGAATTGTAAAACATTTCCCCGAGATAGTAAATATAAGCAAGAATTGCGCAGGTATTAATCGGACATGCAGTTACATTGTTTTAGGGAAATCTGTCTGTCTTGCAGTTTCTAGACGGAGGAAAAGTCCAGCAAAGCACTCAGACTGTCTGCCATTTTCTGAATGATTGCCAATAATTATGTCCCTCTTTTGAAATGATCTACAAGTAATTCAAACTGATGAGAATGCGAGATGTGCCAAATGATTTGGCAAAATATCAGGTACCTCTGAACATGGTGGCTCCTGCTGACCTGCTATATAAAATGACACAATGTGGTGTGACTGACACTGCATAACATTAAGCAGCATGTAGGAAATTGGAAAATGCAGTGTTTTCAAGGCCAAGGTACCAAGGAAAAATGCATTTTTGATGGATGCCTACTTAAAAAATCTTGCTGTTTGTGAAATGTCGTTTTGGCCTTTTGCTGTATTGGAGGACGGAGAATGGATTGTATGTCTGGATATTAGCCTTGGCTCTGATCAGCTAAAAGGTGCTGTTGAAAATATTGGGAAAGGTGGTAAATTATTGGGTAAGCAGATCTCTGTAAGGTCTATTTTCTTAATAGGGAGGGAGAAGGAAGTGAAATTTCTCTTAATAGACTGAATCAAAAGCTTAAACATAAGCATCATAACATTAGCTATTATCCAAGACTGGGATTCGCTCTTGGATTCAGAGTTTTGTGCTGAAATTTAAAGAATAATCTCTGAGCAGTGAGATTTAAATATCCTCTATTATTTGTTAGTACTTGCCCCGTGCACTGACCTCCCTGCCATGAACCCAACAGTTCTCAGAGCAAGGGGACACAGAGTGTCAGTCTGGGCTACAGAGAGATGGATGTGCTGGCTCAGGAGTGAAGAGCATTTACTAGTTATTCAGAGGCAAAGGCTCACCTGTGAATAGAGGCTGATGGAGACAATTTACCAGCTTGCCAAAATGTCCTAAGAAACGCTCAATTGTCTCTGTAAAAGGTCTCTGAAAATTTTTCAAGGTTTCATTCTTGTTGTGGTTAGAATAAAGAAAAGGGACAAGTAGAAGCTGTATAGCTAATAGAATCTTACAGACTTGGGTTCAGATTAAGAGTCTGTGGAAGTGGATGGAAAGTTTGGACCTAAAGTTTACGAAGGCAGCTTAAAATGTTAAGGCTAACAGCCTTGTCATACAAGGAACTAAAATGATTGAGTGTAGTATTCATATACTACAGCTAATTTAATTTGTTTCTAATAACTTTGTTTTTTCAGTAGTGCAAAGAAATACATTTTTTGGTGTGGTGCAGATTTTTCATAATGCTTGGTTTTGCTGGAGCAAAACACTGAGTAAGTTGCAAGTATTACAGGAGAAATTCAGGAAGCATTAGTTCAGAAACAGTCCCAAGTGTCTTTTCTACCCTTGTTTAGGGCTATGGTGATTTACATGCCAGTGATATTTCACTTCTGTGTTGTTTCAACTACCCTTCTTTGAGAAGCAAGACTGGAGCCAAGCCTCTCTCCAGTGCTCACCAGGCTCTTTCAGTTCTTTCATAGGCATCCTGCTGAATTTTGTGTTACAATTTGAGGTCTGAGTACAGCACCAAATGAAAGGGAAATTGTACCTTGTTCTTATTCCCTAGGAAGGGAGGATAGTCTACATTTCAGTTTAGCTCAGTGAGATTAGACTATTGCACAAGAGATTCCTGAGGGGAATAAGAGCAGTTGAAAGAATATAAATGAGATGGGAAGGGATACTGTCATCTACATCAAAAAAAATGCCCTACATTGGCAGTGAGAACAGAAGGGAACTATGTGATAGCAGCTCACTGGCGTTATCCACCTCTGATTTCCCTGATTGGGTACCTGAGCTGGCAGCCCTGCGATGGCTGTAGAGCTGTCTGAGCTGTGTCATACACGGGAGAGCACTCCGGGGGTCAGATACAGGCAGTTCATTGGGTAAAGCAAGAGCTGAATGCACAAGCAAAGCAAAATAAGGAATTCATTCTCTGCTTCCTGTGGAAAGGCAGATATTTAGCCATTTTCAGTGAAGCTGAGCTTCACCATATGTAGCTGTTGCTTGGGAATCCTAGGACTGTAATTCCAAACATCTCCCTCTTCTTTTTTTCCACCAGCTCCGTATGCTGAGCGTGATGCCGTATGCTACGGAGCATCCCTGTGGTCAGCTGAGGCCAGCTCTCCTGGCTGGGCCCCCTCCCAGCTTTTCCTGCCCCCCCAGGCTCCTTGCTTGCAGGGCAGCATGACAAATGGAAAGGGCCTTGACACTGTGCAAACACAGACCAGCAACAGCTGAAACATTCCTGTCATCTTCAGCGCTCTCCTGGTCACCCATCCAAACCAGAGCCACACACTATGACACCATTATGATTTGCTGTACTTTTTATGTAACAGCAGGCATTTCCAGTGGCTTGCCACTGTCTTCCATGACTGCCATGATCTCACAGGACAGCAGCTCTGGTAGCTTGTTTCTATAAACTTTTGTTTCTATAAGCTTAAAACTTTTAAACAGCTTTACAAAAACCTGGTGCTGTCAAAGATGGTAAGATCAAAGTGGTACTGAACCTTCTTTTCGCATATTTTGTGAGTTGTTTTGATGCACAGCAGCATATGTATAGTGGAGAAATTGAAGCCAAATAAACAGTTAAAAGAAGTTCTGTATCTTATGAGCAGTCTTCAGAAACAGAATGCTAGTATTTGGTGAAAGATAATCAGTATCATCATGAGGTTTTACATGTTTGCTCTCCACCTTGACTTCCCTGTTATTCAACGCTATTTTTATCTGCAATTTGTTTTTAAACTTGCAGGTTTCTACAACCTTTCCCATCTTTCATCATTGGACCAAATTTAACCGAGAAGTTGCTTATAATTCTGCAGTTTTACTAGCAGGTCATTTTTAATGAATTATGATCCCCCATTTCCTAACCATGCTTTCCTCTTACTGCTTCCAGGACTATGTTTCTGTGTAGACATTATAACTTTAAGAGCTGTAAATTTAGATAGTACTTTTTCCTGTGTCTGTTTTTTGTGCAATTGGTATCCCTCTAAACCGATGTTTGTTAGTCTGTGATTGTAGAATCTCCTCAGGTGAATGTAAATTATATATAGGTGGAATATGATATGAAAGCTGACTTTGCATATATTGAAGTCAATGGGAATAACTCTTGGATGCAGAATTATTCATCCTCTTAATTTTTTGCAAGACTGAAACCTAAGATAGCAGCAATTATTTTAAGCTTTTGTTCTTACGTCAGTTAATGTTGAGTGGGTTGAAGTTACTTATTTTTAAGGTGAATAAGTAGCTAGCTTATATTAGCTGGAATAGGGGTGGTAAGGGATAATTTTGTAAGCCAAATGATGTAAATGGACACAGATTTTTAGAGGTTTTTTAAGAGAAATTGAGAACTTAATTCATATTTTTAAATTTTTCTTCCATCTTATGTTTTTTAAATGTGGCTGCAGTGCAGTTTTCTGTTTGATTGTAAAGAGATAACCATGTTTGGAAGCTGCTTGCCAGACTCCACCAGGGAACTTGCTCATCAGGTTTTTTGTCCAGTCAGCATGGTTTCAAGTGTCATGCGTGCCAGTAAGCCTGTCAGCTCAGTCTCATTTCTAAGAAGTACAAAGTACTACAAAGCCTTTTATTTTCTGACATGAGCAAATGGAAAAGTTCAGTTTAGTCTGTAAGTCATAGGTTTATGAAGTCATTAAGTGGGAAGGCAACAGCTCTGAGCTGCACAGTTCTAGATGGGGCATGTAGGTAGTGCTCAGTTACCTCTGACACCCTGCTTTGAGTACCTGCCTGCAGGGGCTGTGGGTGAGAGCTGCCAGCACTATCACGGGGACTCTGATGCTGGGCTTCACTGTCTTGAAGGTAGAGCTGGAATAATAATTGCCTCCCATCCATATTGCTGTGGGGCAGTGCCATTAACATGGAAACTCTTGGTTTAGCTTTACCATGGACCCTTCCTGCTGATTGATTCAGCAGCCCAGTGAAGATACGTACAGGCTCTGTGCACCCCAGCAGGGCACCTGCAGGAGCTGGAAATGCAAGTGCAGATAAAGTATGAAATGCCCAATGTGTGATCATGTTAGCTTACAAAAATTAAACCATAATCTATGGTAATCATAGGTGTAAACAAAATTAACTTATTTTCCAATTTGGGCAAAAAAGAATTTGCTACTTTTTATTGTCCAGGTTGGAACAACACTTGAGTTAATTTTCTTTCTTTTCAGTTCTCATTAGTCCATAGTAATGATGGCTTCCTGCCAAGCAATAAACAACGCTGATCCCAATTGCTTTTGGGCTTATTTTTTTTCTTACACTGATATAAACAGTGAATGTAATTTTAGTTTTAATTTTTGTTCAAGCTTAGTGATTTTGGCCAGCCAAAGCCTTATGTCCCATTTAATTCTGAGTCAAGACTGGGCTCAGTCATGCCTGTGAAAACTTGTCAGTTTTCCAGCCATTCATGTTCACAGCCAAGGAGTAGGAAAAATGTCTGCAGCTGAATGCTGCTCCTCCCCCAGATTGCTTTTGTCTCTTGTTTTGAGAACTCTCCTTATGCAACGTGCTTTGGCTGTGATGTAGTGCTAACTCCAGAGAGGCTTTCTCCCTTCGAAGTCATTACTGCCTATTATATTCTTTCTGCCTTGAGAGCTGTTCTAATTATATAAAGAGAGCTGGCTTTTCATATAAATAGACATACAAATCACAGCCTGCATAAACCTTCATAAGAAAAAAACTAAGTTTCTGTCACTTGGTGTTAATTTCCACTGTATGCTTTCTGTATGAAAGGGATTCGTGGTTTTGATTTCATACAGCAAGATTATTTTAGCAGTTATAGTTCTGTTTTTCCCAGTCATAGGAACGGATATGATACAGTAATGCTGAAATGCCAAAATAGTCATTGCTGGTTTATAGTTGTTGCAGGATTTGTTCTTTGTGTGATATATTTTAGTTTCCTTAAGAGTTCAAGGAATAATTTCTTTATTAAAATGCTACTACATAAAAGGAATAAACAGAAAATTTAAATTGCCATTGAGTGTCTGTGGAAGAACAAGCATTTCTTAACAATATATTATTTTAGCTACAATGTAGAAGGGCATTCTTTCCAGCTGGGAAGAATGTTAATGATGCCAATTACCCACTTTATGACAATGAGGAAGGCTGGAATGCAGGGCTCTTTTTCTGAGGATGATGTGACTGCATGAATGATGTTCCAATAACTTTCAGTAAGATCCACATTATAGAGTCGGCTTTTAAACAATGCGACTCATTCTCCTTTATTCTATCTTTGAGATGCAAGTGTTAGAAGGTCAGATAGCATATCCATTGTTGGGGGAGGGAATCCATAAATGACGAGTCTCCACTTAAGTGGTGTGAGCAGTGGCATGAGACTGTGCTGGCAGTAAGGATGTTCTGAGGAATGAGCACTGGTTTGTGGTGTTGGCAGTGACGCTTGCTCTTTGCAGCAGGACGGTGCCAGAAGTTCCCAGCAGTGGGGAGGTGCTTGTTCTCCCCCAGGTGACCAAGAGGGTCTAGGCTGGAGGAATTGTTGTGGCATGAGCTCTTCAAAGGCTGCGCTGTTGGTATTGCTGGTAAAGCCTCTAAAGTGAGTAACTTCTTACCTTCCTGCAACTGTTCCTTGGTAAAGTGGATAAATCAAACACTAAATAGGGGAACGCAATGTCTTTCCAATAAAAAATTAGCAGATATTGAGAATCCTTACATGTAGAAAAGCTCTGCTGAATGGCACAAAATTTTGTTTGTGGAAACTGTTGAAGCTCCATTGCATTAAAATATAGTGACTTTAAACTTAAAATATAACCTGGGTTCCACATGAGATTACAGACTTTTTTGGTAGTCTGCTGCCTGCTGAGAGGGAAGTACAAATCCTCTGATGGCAGAAAGTGGCAGAAGATTGGGAAAAGAAATCTGAATAGAAATTGTTTTTCCATGTGGGATGAGTGGTTTGAGAGAAGCTTGAACACGAAATGTAGAGGAAGGAAGTGTAGTGGATGTCTCACTGCTCTCACGGTGGTTATGCACACAACACTGCATTTCAATTTAGAAAGAGAATGTTAGCGTGGGCTGCACTGATGAAATTAAAAACAGAAACCATAGAAATGTACTGTAAAACTTCTGCTTGATTAAACATTGTCTCTTATTCTCCAGCTTGCTCACTGCCAGGAGAGTGTGTTACAAATTGAGGGCTTGAGAACTCCCATCCATTGTTCCTCTGGTAAAAACCTCCCTGACAAATTCTTCCCCTGAGTGAGAGTTCACCAGCAAATTCCAGTAATGCTCTGGGTAGTTGGTGTGCCGTGTAAACTTCTCTCTTAACCCCTGAACTCTGCTGTTTCTAATTTCAGCTGAACATGTGTGACAGGCCAGGGCTGTGGCTTACGAAACCAGCTGTTCTGTGCTAGCACTGCAGCTGTGCGAGGCCACCAGGCACTGCCTCTCATTCCTTTTGTAAAGAAAATGTTTATTCATGGACTCTAGTCTTGAAATGACAGGATTCACGATGGAGACATGGCATGATTTGTATAAGCTTTCGTTTCTTTTGTTTCTGTGTTTGTTACAAATGTATGTATGGCAAAATTTAGAGAAATGGTTCAGCAATAATACAATGATTCACTTTAAAGCCAGTCTTCTTCTGGCTACTGTTTATGTCTAGCTGCAGCAGAAAGTTAGCTGTTAAAAAAAAAAAAAAAGGAAAAGGGCAGAAGTTTTGCTTTTCTGTCTAAATCTGGCCAAACTACTCCAGTTTCGCAATATCTTTTTTCCAGATCTGTGGTTTCTATTATTGGCATAGATTTGCTGTTGGAGGCATTTGTCTGACCTTTCTTTGAAGTCCATCAGAATTCCGTGATTCTTATTTAGATTTGATAACTAGAGGTATTAAGTTATATTTGGACATCATAACACAATTAAGTGCCACAATTATTTACATTTCCTTTTTTTCTTGGTAAGTTAGCTGTAGCTTTGCTGCTTTCTATGCAAATAAAAGATAAAATAATTGATTATTTTTCTGCATTTTTTTCTTTGTTTCTTCTGGCTTTTGGTTGAATTGAGTTTAGTAAGTAGCTGTATCCTTTTGGATGTAGCTTTTTTTTCTTATTCTTGCTCATGACTCAGCTGTATTTCCAAAGACTGCATTTGGTGCTCATACTTCCCCCACCTCCTGGAAGTGAAGAATATTTAGAAGGAGAGATTTCAAAATACATTTTTAGTTCAGTAGCTTCAAATGCTGAGCTTTAATTGGCATGGCCAAATTCAAGTTCATAGCATCCAAGCATACAGAAGTGACTCACTTTTAACTAAAACTGCACATACCAGATATGGCATGTCTAGGTGCTATTTAAAATGCTACTTATTAAGCTGCTCTAAACTATTGCTAGTTTAACAGTCCTACGGCCCTCCCTGTTTCAATATGCTGCTTACTGATTTTTATTAGGGAGAGATATGTGCCTGTTTTCTACCCTGTCCAAAAGTGTATTTTTTTGCATTGAGGCAGGCAGGGAAGTGGGCCCCTCCACCTGGTGGGGGATCTAGAAATACTTGAAGAACACCTTGTTTCTGAATATTGTTTGTTTTTTTTTTTTTTAATTCGGGGGTTGGTTGTTTTGTTTTCTGGGGTTTTTTGTTTTTTGTTTTGTTTTTAATTTTAATTTATTTTTATACAAAATCAGGTGATTTTGTCTTTTAGTTTTTAATTGGCTGTCTTGGGGGTGGAAACTCTTACAGGCTTAGGCAGAAGACTGTCAATGGTTTCTAGCTCTAATTTCTTTCAGGCATTTGTTTTTACGGTGCACATTCTGCAGAAGAAAAAAAACCCCAAAAACCAGCAAAAACCAAACAAAAAGCAAACAACAAAATGACAGCCCTGTAGAAATGAAGTACTTGCTGGTGCATGTGTTGTTTGTAGCCTGATTTGAGTGCTGCATGTTTTTCTGAGTCTTCAGATGCCTGTAAAGGGCATATGTAATAGAGAGAAAGGAAAACGCTGTACTGAAGCTGTTTTAGTTTTCCTTCATGTAAGTGAATGAAGAATAGAAACTGGACAGCAGGGCACAATGCTGAAATTAGAAAATAATGCAAAAAGGATTTAGTATAAAAGAGGGAAACACCAAAATGAAGTGATTGTGCTGCTGTAAAGCAGGAGTTAATGCTGACATGCAAGAAAGGTGTGAGGATCTGAGGACCTCAGAATCCTGACTTTCCTTTGTAGTAGAGAGGAGTTGGGTGATAGTGTGGTTTCTCTCCCCACTGCTTGCAAATTGGTTCCCTTCCACTCCTTACACATGATTTTTTGGTGGTGGTTTTTTTTTTTCCTACAAGAAACTTCTCTGTTCTGCTTGCCCGGTGTTCAGGCTCTGCCCCAGGTGGCTGATGTTTCTCTGTAGAAAAGCTTAAGGCTGCACTTCTTATTTAATCTTTGCAAATGTGTAGCACGAATCCATGAAGTTTTCTGTTTTAAAATACAAGCATCCCTTGAAAGTTTTCATAAGTATAGATAGAATACATTTGAAACCTTGTACCAGTATCAATTACCTCTTTCTTTGTCTATTTAATGGTAACTTTCTTTAAATAATATGCTGTGACATCTTTATTATCCTTTAGTGATGAGGACAGTGAGCACAATAATAATTTTAAGCCTCAGTAGGTTAATGGAGTTAGGCTTGTCATCATATATTATAAAAGCAATCAAAAGTGTTTTTAATGAGCTTCAGTTGAATGTGAATCGCAGCTTTATTCAGCTCAAACTAGAATGACCCTTAGAACATGTCTTACTGTTTTGGAAACCCGGTAGAGGAGGAATTTTCATCTTCTGTCCCCAAACAGAGGCAGTTTGACTGTAGCTCTGATTACCGCTTGTGTAGAGAAAAGAGAAATTAAATGAAGTGATACTTGAGGCCATATTTTACTTGGCCACCTTTTTTCCTGTCTCTGTGTTTGTTATGACTTAAAACTATGCCTGAAAGGAAATAAATAGAGTAAATCAAGGATTTTTTTGTCTTGCCAGGAGTCAGATTCTATGTGGTCAACTCAGGCCAAAGCGAATCTATAAACACTGTTGAACAGTAGTGACAATAGACCCTTTCCTGCAATATTTATAATACTCCAAGAAAAATTCTGCTATTTTAAGGTGTGAAAATCTCCCGACTGGGCCTGTTAATTTTGGTTGCTTTATATCAAATCCCACCTTGCTCTTTTAGGATATTTATAGGTGATCCTGGAGGAATGGCATGCTCAGTAGTTAATGTATTATGTCTGCATTGCAGCTATCGGAGTGCAGGTGTATATAACACTGCTGCGGTTGGTGGGAGAAATACAAAATCCTGTAGTGACTAGGTGCCTACAGATTTCAAAGTTCTGATCTAGTGACTTTCCCAAGGTAATGGATTTGGACCTGTTTATAGGCAAAGCTGCGCTCATGCCCAAACATACTAGACCCTTTTTCCTGCTCCAGGATGATGCATCTTTCCTAAACTTTGTTACTGGGCTTGGTGATGTCTATATATTACCAGTTTGCCTTTCTCTGTGAGGTCCTATAATGATCCAACTTATTTTTTCCAATCCATCTAACCTAAACTATAAAACCATCTGTGGAGGGGGAGGAGAGAAAGAGCTTACTGCTTAGTGAAATAACTTGCCTAATCTAGTGACAAGCAATGAAACCTAGGGGAACAGGTCATCATTGGGTAGATGTTCTTTGATGCTGCTTGCTCATTGCTCGTTAAGCCTGCCTGTTTGTGCTATGTGTTGTCCCTGAAGGGTATTCTGACTAATTTAATGTATTTCAATTCTAGATTTGCAATTATAGCATTGCAATTGCATATAGGTGTGGAGATGGTTGAATTGTTATTCTACTGTAATTGGGGTGATAAAGTCCCTTCCATTCAAAGTCCTTTTCTGAGATGGTTGTAATTTTATGAATAACTTGTCTTAAAAACTTTTATTACTTGTGTTTCACAAAATGAGATTTTAAAAATGAATTCTATAAAAGTCTTTATGCTACATGGGATATCATGACTCTGAAAACTTGTGCATTGAGAAAATTATTCAAAAACTCTTATTATACTTCACTAAGATGCCTTTATGAGAGTTCAAATTTTACATGTATATAGTAGATTTATTTTGATGCTCAAACTTCATGTGACTGGTGCAGAGGATGACGTACGGAGTTAAAGCTCAGGTTTGGACAATGAGGTCTGGAGTTCAGTGGATTTGAAATGACTTGAAGTCACAAGTTAGAAGATATGGCTTTTCTGCATATTTAATTTCTAATTCAGTTGGGTGAACATATTTGCTTGTCAATCAGTCCTTGACAATTTTCAGATCTCACTGTTTACAGTGTTATTCTCTGTTCTGCAGATGCCGATGATCTGTTATCCACATTCCTGCTAACAGCCTTCTCTGTTCCTTGGTTTTTTCTTCCCTTTCTCAAATGCCAACTACTCTTTCTCTCAAATTTTCCAGTTAATTAACTTAATTAGGTTAAATCATGGTCTTGGAAGCAGTGATACTGAGGAACCTTTTCTTGGCAGTTCTTTCTCTCTTGAGCAGTTCCTGTGCTTGTTCTTCCTGCTTCCCACCACTTGTTTTCCCTGATGTAGCACATTGTAACCAGATTAGTGCAAGTCAAATAATCTCTCCTGCCTTTTTTAAAACATCAAGGAATTAATTCACTGCTCAGCTTCACGGAGCAGCTCCACAAATGGTTAATTTGGCACAACTGGAAGGTGGCAGCAAGTGGGTGGGTGGACAGGAGCTCAAGGCTAGTGGGGAAGGGGGAAAGGAAAGACCTGAGCTACTCCTGCTGCTAAAGGAGAGAAATCCTTATGCTCTGTTTTCTTCAGAACTTCTGAAGGGAGGCATCCCAGGGCTTGGTGCTTTGTCACATGTTTTCAGATGGTTTAATGCAAAACGTTCTGCTCCCCCCATCAACCAAACTTCAAATAAAAAACCAAAACCCCCCAAAAAATAAAACCAGAAGAACCAAATCTTACATTACAGAGCTTTCAGAACTTGCTTCAGCACCATGTTCTAGTCTGAGTGGAGCTGCCTTAAATACCCCCACAGAATTGGATCTTGACTTGCTTCCAGTTATGCAGTACACTCACCTGAATTTCCATCAGTCCCACTGCTGATTTAAGCATCCCCCTTCTCTGTGCTGACAGCACTGGGGAGCCATCATGGCCCTTGATGATGCCTTGTTCATGTGGTAGCACAGTGAGCATTGCAGGTTGATTTCTTCACTGCACAGCTAAGGGGATAATAAGAAGGTGGAAAGGCACCACTCAAACTGGCACTGCCACTGGAAGAGCTGCTCTTAGAACTACACCTGTAGGTGTTTCTTGCTTGGCATACTTGGCCTCTCCAGTAATTCTGGTTTTTTTCAGTTATTTTTCAATGAATAGCTCCATAGAATGCTTAACATAAAATAACAAAATTGATCACTTTTGACTGGTGGAGTTTGGAAGTTTGACTTTGCATTGGAGTTGATCTCCCTTTGAGTTTTGCTGTTCTAAAAATGCTGTTTGGGAGTAGGGGCAGGTCCATGCTTTGAGGCTGAGTCTCCATCGTCCCTCTTGTGAATAATAGCCCTGGCATGTGTTGCTCCAGGCAATGCTCTGGTGTGTGCCTAAGTATAGCAACAGCTTTTTGAGTCTTTGTTTTGTTTAGAGGCTCCTACAGGCTATCCCAATGAGGGCTGATGAAAAGCTCTCCTCCTTGACAGTAACTGTGGGAAATTTTAAGGAAATCAATGGGAATTGTCACCTACAAGGAAGGCACAGGTTACATAGGTAGCCCGTTTACTTGAGGGTTTGTTCTGTGGTGCTCCATCTTCCTGTAAAGCACTGCACTGATGACAATTAAAATGAGATAAAAGAGAGTAAATAACTGTTTTGGTATGAAAGAGGTGAAAAAACCTTACGTCTACATTTCTCATTCCGACTGCTGGCTTCAGCAAGTTTATTCCAATCTCTTTAAATCCCTACAATATGGGTGGGATTGAAGTTAAAAACCATATTGCTTAACAAGATTACAATGGTATTTACCCTCATTACCTGGGCCCTGTCAATGTGACAGGGTCACCAAGTCATCAGGGTGTTTGATTATACTGCACTGAGACTAATTACACTGTGGCAGAGCAGTTGGAAGCATAAAAAGGAGCTGTTTCTTAGAAGCTTTTAATGGTAGCTGTGCTTTGTGACTTTCTGGATGAGCAATGACTGAGTACAATATCTGCTCGTCTGCAGCTGCAAAGCTACAAATCTTTATTTGTATTTTATGTTTTATGATTGGGGTAAAAGAGCGTTGAGTCTATTTTTTTTCCCCCTCTTTCACTTCTCTAATGTGAACTTTGAAGTCACTCTAGTTGTGCGAAAAACAAAACATTTAGTTTTGGAGGGCAATTTAGAAACCCAGATATTTCTTCTGCTTGCTTTCAGATTCTTAAGTCTTTGTTTACTGTATCCATGGCTGTCATATATACAATTTTGTCTGAAATAATGGGTTTGTCACATAATTGCACTTTAAAAACCAAGCGAATTGTGGATGAGTTATTGGGGAATTTTCTTTGTAATTTCTCTCCTGCTTTGCCATATGATTAATAACTTTTTATGCATACCTGTGGCCTCGGCATAATTGAAAGATTTCTCTGATGTCTTTGCACTCACACCTGTTTTCACCAAGGCTGCATTCATCTTTGTGTATTGTAATTTGGGTGTTCTTTGTGAGACAAAGGACTTGAACCAATAAAATACAGGAGATTTAGGGATGAGGGGTTAGACCCTGTTCCCTCCAGCTGCCTGTTCCTCTGTTCTGTCAGTGGGACCACAGCCAGCATTTCCAGTATTTCTAATTTATTCTTTTAGTAATAATTCTAGTGCCCTAGAATTTCTTTCTTAAGGGAAGAATTTAGTGTAAATTTCATTGCATATGATTTTTTCTTAATCAAAGACAGTGATGATTAAACACTGCTTTATTAAAAAGCCGCCTTCTTTTCCTGTTCATGTAAAGTTTTATATAAACCAATTTTTATCCACATCATCTTGTGATATCATACTTCATTTTCATTGGATGTATTTTGAAAGGTTTTTCAGTCTCTGGATAATCTCTGGAGTCTTTTGTTCTTGAAGCATTATTCTTTCTCATCTATATCTTTGCTTTGTATGCACTGACATCCTAATCCTGCCAGATCAGAGATTTGTAATTTTGTTCTTGCAGAGCATTTAGTACTAATGGCTTCATAGAGGCAGAACTAAAGAGCTGGCACCTTTTAGTACAGACCTGCAGAACAAGGACTTCTGATTTTTACAGAGCTGAGCAAATTCTTCCTGTCAAGGGATATGCGAGAGTAGCGCTGGTTTATAACTGTGGTGACCAGCAATGGATTGGTCCTTAAAAGTCTCATAGTTTGCCCTATTATATGTTATCACGCTTACACTGGCAAATCCTCCCTCAGCAAAGCTCAAGACTGCTCACCCCAACTGAACTTTTGTTTCTCTCCTCCTTTCCCACCTCTGTTAACTCACAGGCCGCTGGCTACAGGCCGGAGACTCATCCATACATGCTCTCTATGGGCAAGGCAATGGTGTAAAATCCGGGGTTTAAATACTTTAATTCTGAAACCTGGGTGAGTTTTATCACATGTTAATCACTACAGCCATACCGATATTCAGAGTTTTGAGGTTTTGGTACAGGATTTTCCAGTCTTGATCTCGCAGTGTAATTGAACTTTGTCTGTATTACTAGTGTTTTCCAAGATAGTTTTTCTAGGAATTGTCTCAAAGTTAGCCTGCTTGCTTGCTTTATTTTTTATTTCTCTCTTTATATGCATCCTGCATGCATGCTTGTGTGAGCAGGAACTGATATCACTAAGTGGTGTATGAGGCGGTGGTACACCTTTATTAGATTAATGTATTTTCACCAGAGATTTAAAGAACTTCATTGAATTGATTTGAAATGGTGATGACTTATATGTATAACTAACAGAGGGCAGAGTCTTCAAGTATATTTTGATTTCAAATTTTGCCATCTTGTATAATAATATATATTACACTAAACATGAACACTTTATTCCAAATCATCACAGACAAAAGTGTGTGTGAATATTATTTGACATATTGTTGTTTCTTTTGCTTGTGGACTCTAAGATGAGAATTAGAAATGTTTCTTCTTATGGCTAATTGCCTAAATCCACAGGATCTAATTTATGTGGCTGACTATGGATTCAGCAGTCTGGTTTTAAGCATCTGCTTTTGGCTGTACTGATCTTTAGCATTCTTTTCTTATTTTAATGATGAATTTAACCTTTTAGTTGTTACTTCTTTTCAGCTGGGCTCATTTCAAAAGGAAATGGTTGAACACTGTCTCATGCAAACAATTCTTTTTCTTCATATTTTCCCTGAGACCAAAACAATGGCATGTGAATATGTGCCTTTTTTTTCTTTTTCTTTTTTTTTGCCACAGGACCAGATAAAAAGTAGTCAAAATCTGTGTTATTTTGTTCGGCTTTAAGTAGTTTTCCATTTTTCTTTTCACTCAGCAGAATAAACCAGACCCATCTGACCCAGAGCCAAGAATAACAGGAATGCCTCTGTCTTCTCCATTCTCCTCCCTCTCTCACAGAAATGAGAACAATATTTTTCTTTATTATTTGGTAAGCCCAAACAAGTTAAGGCCCTTCATCAAATATTTTTTGAAGCTTTTAACATTTCTGAAGTATGATAACATAGTCAGTGTTGATAATGTGACAAATAGTTTACTTATGTCATGCTTGTAAAAGTTTCCGTTGCCTTTTTTGGTGGTTGGAACCACTGCCAGAATGCCTGAGTAATCACTAGAACAGCTATTGGGCTGCAGATGAAGTCAATATTTGCTTGTGCTTCAAGTTGTGGTTATGTTTGTGTGGGAGCTTAAAACAGTGTCAATAAATGTTATGAAGCCATCTTTATGTGGAACACAACAGTAACTGAGGCCGTGTTCACTGTATTGTAATGGTACACCAGAAATATGCTCCCTACTCGCTTTCTTCTAACACGTGACACTGAACTAAACGTGAATTTACATGATTTTCACTTTAATAGTTAATGTTACTGAAGTCTCAAGGGTTTAAAGAGTAAAAAGCTCTCAAATGTGCCTATGTGTTAATGCAAGAACTAAAACTTAGTATTCTAGCCAGAAAAATTATTTTTTTACTTTTTTTTTTTAATTGTTTTCTCTTTATTTTTGCTTTAAAAGCCCAATTAAAAATACCTGCTGGGGTGCAACCAGGGAAAAACTCTTGAGGCGTATTTTTATTCTAGCTTATGGTCTAGATTTCACTTTTGGAGAGGATGTTAGGGATGAGGTGACTGGAAGGGTCTCATGTTCAGTGCTCATTCCTGCTGCTGGCAAGAGGAACAAAGCAGGACTTTTTGATATTTTAATTGTACATTGAAGTAAGAAGGTGGAGGGGAAGAGGGAGGGAACAGACTCAGTATATACTGCAATGCAAATTTGCATACATATGAGATCTCTGGTGTAGGAACAGCAGCTTTCACAGCCATCTGTTCTTTTGTTGGGGCTGCAGCAACTTGCATCAGTTTCAAATATTCACTGATGTGGGCTAAACATGTTTAATAAGCCCCTGCTGAAACCACAGGTTACAGGAAGTCAATCCTGTATTGTTCCTAGACAAATCTGGATGATTATTGTGGTGTGCATCCAGTCAGCAGGCTTTGCCCATCCTTTTTTATGGGGGAGATTGTGGCTGTTTTGACGTGTTTATCTGCTTGTATTGGCATATTCATAGATCAGGGAGTTTTATTGCAGGGAGAGGAGGAGCTCTGCTGTAGCTGGGGTCAAAAGCTCTGCCCTTTCAGGTGGGCAGAAATCTAGGGCTGGAGCAGAGGTTGACAATGTGATGTGATATTTCTTTAAAAAGGAAAAATGGGTTTTAGAAGGATACAATAAAATAGTTCTCAAACTCAACCTCTGAAACTCTGGTGGTGTCCAGCAGCCGATGTGGACTCTCCAGTCTTTAGACTAGGAGTCTGTAAATGCCTCTTATCTGTCAGCCAGCCCTGTGGCAAGAGGGTTATGGTGCAAACATCTGGATTTAGTGCTCTCTAATGCACTCTGCATCCCTTCAGATAAAATCCATCTCTTTTGTTGTTCCTATAAATTAATATTAGGAAAGGATTTAGCCCAGATCCTCTCTTATTGAATTTTACCCTCAAGCAACATCCAAACCAAAAAAGATTGTTAGAATGCTTGAAGGTAACTTGTGTTGGCTATTGATTATTCTCTGTGGTATGGCAAAGGATGGGCCCCTTGGCTTCATTATGATTATGCCTTTTTTAGTTTTGCCTGTCTGTGTTGTGCGTTGTTACCACCTCCGTTTGAGATTCCTGTAGCACTTCTCATTCTGGAAATGTAAAATATTCGGGCAGAAAACATTGTAACATTGAATGTTACTTTCTGGGGGAATACTGACTTGAACATATTTTCTCTTCAGACCTTTACTCTGGGCTAACATAGGAATGGGAAGATAATACTTTTATATTTAGTTGGTGTTAGCTTTCTCCCGATTTCTGATTTTCCGTAGTTACCTCAGATTTCAGAGTATCTGTCTGTAACTGTGAATGTGCTGTCAGAAGTTGCTAACAAGCACTTATAAGTGTGAAAACTTAAGTATCAATATTTTTAATCAAACTCATTCCTAAATTATCATAGGTTGTGAATAAATAAATATCTAGCTTGCCATTACAATTTTTTCAGTGATGCCCCTGTTGGAGACAACTGACCACCCTGTGACCCATTGACCAAGATCTGGCTACAGCAGGTGTTTAAGTGTCTAAAATACAGCAAAAAGACTGAATTGCAGAACTCAAACAAGCAAAGAATTCTTCAGAGATGAAAAATGTCAGGCTTATATTTTTTTCCTAAGCTTATATTTATGAATTTCTGAATGAAACATTGTCATTTAAACCTCCTACCATAATTTTCTTAAAGGTATTTAATCTAAGGAATGTAAAGTATTACTCCATGGCTGGTTGTTCGTTGAAGACAGATCTGACGAGAGTATAAATGTAGTTGCCTTACTTGCAGACATTTCAGCAATATGTGGCACCTTAAAACACAGGAAGCTCCTTACCAAAATAAATGGCATGGTGACAGTTTGTTTCATACTAAAATCAACATCTATGAAAGACTAATAAATTCATGTTTAAATGAGAATCTTTCAATCATGCACAATAAAGCCTTATGTAGCTGCTGAAAACGTATATGGTAAATCCAAACTATTTTGACTCTTTGTGCTCTGCAGGGTTCAGTTATCATGTAAGAATTAATACTTTGTCTCTCCAGTTAAAATGAAATTAATTTTTCAAAACTCTGAAATTATGAAGATGATAGTTTGATATAGTTTGGAGGAAAGTGTAGCTGATGATTGCTTTTGATGAGAGTGACTTTATCTCTGCATCCCTTTTTTCAAGGGATCCATCAGTGTAGAAGGCAGCTTCTGGACTTAACTATAGAATTTCACAAATTTGAAGTTGCTTAATTAATGCCGACTATCATAACTCAGTTATCCGTTAGCTGTATGGGCGTATCCAGTGTGAAGATTTTCAGACAACGTTTTGAAAGATGTTTTTGATTTATAATTGGTTGCCAAAGATTTTTGTATACTTGCTGTCCCCATGCAGCTGATCAGACCTCAGCGGAGTTTTTAGCTGTGTAACTCTTAGAAAATCAATCGAAAACTAAATAAATGGACTTGTTGCATTGTCAACTCATTCCATTCAATGAGGGGCTAAAAAGGAAAGCTGGTGCTCTTGAACACCTGCCTGAAGTAGCTGGAATAAACAGGCAAACCCAAGGATGTTTCAGTAGTCTTTGAAAGGGATTTGGAAGAGCAAGTCTTTACAACAAATATTTCCGTTTTAACCTAGATAGCATCTAGTTACATAGAAAAATTACGTGTATGTGGCTGATTGGTATTTAATCATGAAGCAAGCCAAAGTCACACTGATGAACAAGCAGTTGTACATGCACAATTTAAGCCTGTAGGTCATGAGAGCTGGAGATTTTAGGCTTTGGGATTAATCTGATTTTGTGTTCTAATTTGCATATTAATGAATATGCACCATCATTTGCATATATGACATGATCTCTAACATCAGGTCTTAGCCTAACAACATATTTCCTCAGCAAGAAGCCAAATGACTGTGCTTTAATCTTACAAATGCTGGAAGCCAATGCACTAGAATTAGATAAAATCTCTGTACTGTGAGTAACTGGAGGAAAGTGACCCTGCCACCTTTCAGTCTGTAAAAGCTGTTTGTAATTTCTTGGAATGACTCCCTTCCCACTGAGATAATATTTGGAGATAATATTGCAGGTTAGCACTCCTACACATCTTAGGTCAATGCTCTTTTGTAGCTGGATGTCCTTCTGTGTTCTCTGTAGTTCAAACCCTGGAGCAAATCGGACCAATAACTTTGTTCAGCAGCTCTCTAGAAAGGCTTGTGTTTAGTTCCCTTTGGGAAGAGGGTGATTCACTCCCAAGAGCTGTCCTGTTAGGGTGCTTCCTTTAACGTGGTGACAAATCCCCCCTTCTATCCGTCCCCAGTTGCACGAGCCTTGGTTTTAGAGGCTGGTGTGCACAGGCTGTGCCTGGCACTGGCAGGGGCAGGGCTGAGGGCAGGAATGAAGGAAGGGCTGCCCGGGATGGGGTGTGATGTGGGACGGGGATCTGGAGTGGTAACAGCGGGGACTGTGTGCTGTGAGGAGCCCTGTGTCTAGAGCAATGGGGAGCTACAGTCCCACCAGTAGACTTGGAGACTTTTGTGTGGGATTCATGCTTTGGGAACACTGAAGAAGTGGCTGTGCCTCTCTTTATTTTTGCATGATGTCCTTTTCCCAAAAAACTGTCCTTGTTTTTATTTGTCACAATAGAATTTCCTCGTTTTTCACAATCTATTATAACTGAAGAAATTCAGTCCTGCTTTGGTCCAGTCTCCATAGGTACTGGTTTCCCATGGCTCCTTCTGTTTGTTCTTCCCAATTGTTCTTCTTGGTGTTTGGCTGCAGTCTTTAGTCTGGGTTTGTCTCGAAAAAGTGAAGCCCAGCTTCTGCTCCAGTAGGTTTTAAGAGATGCTGGATGGAAGATGAATGTACTACAGACTTTCCAGGACTCAGAAAAAGACCATGTGCAGAGTTACAAAAGGTCACTAGAATAGAATTAGTCTGATTAATTCAGGACTTTTATTGCATTTTTATGCTGTTTCAAAGTGCCTGAGATAAAAGGCCGGGCAGTGGCTGCTACCCTGCTTCTAGAAAAGCAAGCAGGAGTTGGAAAGGAAAAGCACATTCAAGCCTTTGGTTTAAATGATGAGAAGTTTAGACGGAAATAAAGGATGGTTCTTGGTACCTTATCTGACACAGGAAGAAATGTGAGACTCAGAAAACTGATATGCAAATTTAATGAATATGACTGACATGAATACTTGTATTGTTTGGCTGGTGTGTTGCAGAAGGCTGTTTTAAATTTTTTTTTGTTTGTCTATTTGTTTTATTTTTGTTCATTGTGTCAAGGAAGTCTGGAATGTTAATGTTTTCTGTGAGATAATGAACAGCTGCTTAAGGCTTATTTTCTTGGCTTTTCTAATGAGATTATTGTTTTGTTAGATCTTTTAGTCCCCATAGAGTTGACAAGAGGTGAAGTTTCATTGTTTCACTTTGTTTAGGAGCTCTAAACGTGACCTGGGATTCTACTTCTTAGGTATAATAACAATGGAGCAAAAGCACAGATGCTACATCCCCTCCTGCTCACCTCCAAATGTTTCGCATGTAAATAATGCCTTCCTTTCCCCCTTCCCGAAACAGGAACTCTGGTTGTAGCTCTGGTATTTTCTGGTTGGGGCTCATTGCTACAGCTCTTTTCTGCACAGGAATGTTTATAGACTGTCCTGGCACAACTCTTGATAACGGAAGTTGCTGTTCCTGCTTTGGGTAATATTCAGCTGATTTAGTTAAGTACTTAACTAATAGTGTCCAACAGATCAAGCCTAAGCATTAAGGTCAGGTTTTGTGGCTTTTTTGTTTTTTTTTTTTTTTTTTTTTTTTTTTTTTTTTTTTTGTTGTGTTTTGTTTTGTTTTTGTTTTGTTTTTTGTTTGTTTGTTTGTTTGTTTGTTTGTTTTTTCCCCCTGTCCTGTTTTGGGTGTTTCTCCCACTCTCCCACTCCCTTCATTCCCTCTCTTGGATGGTACTGCCCAGCCCCCAGCTTTACTCAGTCACTGACAGCAGAGGAGCGATGAAGCCTTTTCAGAGCCAGCAGAACTGTGGGTTGTAGTCAGATTCTTCTTACTAGAGCTTTATTTGCTGTAACAAAGATATTTGGGTTCCCTCATAAAAATATCAGGCTTTTGTTTATTGGCAACCTAATCCCAATCGCCAGGCCAAAAGAACTCTCCACATTCTGGAGGACTGAGCCTGAACTTGGTATATTTTGACCAGAAGAATGCTGCAAGTTTTAGGATTCTGGCACATCCTAATGTCTCATGTTTGTTTTAATATTTTGATGAACCCCAAAAATATAAAATACTCTCAATTTGTAGCTAATATTAGGAAATAAACCTTTATTGTTGTCAGATAAATATGTTCCAAGAGAAACACAAGTATTCTTCTTAGATTACTGAGACATTTGATAATAAAATGTTTCCTCAGTATGTCTCTTTTCTTTAGTCTGCATTTAACTGTCTGATGTGCCGAGGATCCAGCCAGAAAGGGGGAAAGAGAAATGCATCACACTTAGAGTATTATATTGTCTTCATTATCTAAGGTGCTGAACTGTCTTTCAGTAGAATTTGTAATAATGTTCCATCAGCCTAGCCTTTTTTTGGAAACTATTGAAAGCTTGTGAGTGGGATCATGCCTATTTCCTATGGCAGCAAATTGTATTAAAATTAATGGTCACATTATGCTTCAGAAGAAGATTGATACAGTTTTTTTAAGGTAGGATATTCTGTTTAAACCCACATAGCATCACTTGTAATTTAAGTAATGGGCCTGCCTGGTACCTCATTAAAGACCTTTTGTACTGTAAGATGGCAGAAAATGGCAGCATATGAAATAACATAGGCATCACTGAATAAGACAATTTTCTAGAATGCTTGAAAATTGGACTAAATGCACTGTCTATGAAGGACAGATACCGAGTCTCATTGCAATGGGCTATGTCAGAAATAGGCTGAGTGATGGGACCTGAGCTGACAGATGTACTGAAAGATATAATATACTTATTGTTTAATCATGTGGATAGAGCAGAAGATGGAAACATTGAGAATAAGAAGATTACAGTAAGAGCTACTGCTTAATCTGAGCAATAGCCTCTGAGGCTTCTTAATCTGCTAGGGGAATTGTATAGATGCAGTAAGTCTGACAAGACAAATAAAAGAATAAAGAATCTTGTAAGTAAGCGAAAGTCTAGATTTTAATTTCTGTTATTCTACAAGGGATCGAGGAAAGGGAAATAAAAAAGAGGCGGGCAAAAAATATGCCCTACATTGCTGCTGTTCATTATGTTCATGAGGAAACAGATGAATGAGTTTAACATGTGCCATTTTTTGCTTTTGGAAGCACGTTAATTGCAGGCTTGGAATCCCCAGCTTTAACAGAGGAGTGAAGAGGACTGTGCTGCTGATTGACGTAGTTTGTGGTCAAATATTGCCATGGTGCCAAAAAGCCTCCTCTAGGTCTGAGGAAAACGTGGTGAATACCTGTCCCTGTCCCACAGGGTTTGTGGTTCAAAAGTTTGCAAGGAATTAAAGGATGTAAAGACCTGCTTGAGGGGTGTGTGGCTGCTGCTCCTAATGGTGTGTGCTGGCTAGGCAGGATTGAAGGAGCTCAGTTTTAACCAGCGGGGCTGATGTGGGATGGGTGGGAGTGGGCTGAGGAAAAAAGCAGTGCGTCTTAACATGCCCATCTTAATAATGTTAAAATGTAAACACCTTTACAAAGCCAGGTTTTTCAACTAGCATGCTTGTGTGGGAGTATATCAGTATTAAACTTGTGGCCACAGAAACCAGGACAAATAAATGCAAATAAATGTCAGTAATCTGCTGGAAGGTACAGGGACCTCAGATAAAACTTTCCCGTATGTACTGCAAGGATACATGGCTTATTGTAACATATGCTCAGAAAATCATAAATTAGTGTAATTTTTACAAGCTAGAGAATCATATAAGCTATTTATTATCACTAAAATAAGTCAGTGATGTTGGAATCTGTGTAAAGTAAAAAAAGTGCTTTCCCTGACTTATGCGTCATTCAGTTGTTGAATAGCATGTTCACTTAAACAATTCCAGCAGCTTTTAAATGTTCTAGGAAACATCTAAAATACATCAGTAGGAAAGGTATTTTAGGAAATTTAATTAGATACAAAAGCATGCAGGTGCTTGTAATTTAATTGCTTAAAAAGGAGGGATTGCTAAACATTAATAATATTATTTTTATCCATCAGCTTTTACTTAATGCACACTGGTTCCATGAATGCTAAGTAGCGGAATTTTTAGCAGAAATGCTAATGAACACTATAATAGACAGTTAAAAACTATAAAGGTTTCAAATCTTCTAAAGTCTATAGTATGTATATGATGGAATAATTTAAATTCTTCTTCATGTTATTATGAGAATCCTGGAAAGATTTCTATCCTGTCCAAGTCCAGAAAATCTTGTGCCTTATATGAGTTCCTGCAATGTTGAAGATTTGTAAGTCTTCAACAATATATAAAGCATTCAAACAATATAAGCCTGAAAAAAACCCAAACCACTTCTACTATGCTTTCCTTGGTACATGTTTTAAAATTTTCAGCTTCAACATCTCTTTTGCTTTCAATTCCTCTGAATCCTATGTTCTTCTCATCCCTTCATCTTCCTTTGGTCTCTGACTTACCCTGTGTCTCTGCATTTTTCTGAGTTCCTACCCACAAAAGCCTGGCTTGAGTTGCCTCTGGAGGCGGTGAAGGAAGCATGACTGTATTATCATGGGGAGCCACAGGAACTTAGGATCCTTCTGTGGCTGTTGAAAGAGATGGCCAGAAATCATCTTTGTAATTACAGTAAACATTCATAGGATTTGGCAATTGAAGATAAGTTTTCTCTCTCCTAGACGTCTTCTCTGCTTGTAAAGTGAAGACTTAGGAGCTGTAGCATTGAGTGTATTGCTTTCCAGACTGCAGCCACTTCCCTACCAAGAATAACTTCAGGACTCATTCTTTAAAGCCTAAAAAATGAATCTAAAATATATTTAATTAAAGCTCATAGAACTGATGATTTCATCTCCCCTTTCCTTTCCTCCTACCATGAACAGTGCTGGAATATCCTCCCCAGGAGGGCTAACAGCAGTTTGTTGGCTCCCTTCTGCCATTCTGACTTGCTGAATTCAGTGCTTTCAGAACAGATCCATTATCCCTGCCACAGAGTGCCCTGCAGAAAGCAGCAGAACAGGAATATTGTTTTATTTCACAGTTAAATGTAGTAAGACTCCATTCATCCTGAGAGGAATTGTTCTGATTGTGGTATTGGGACAGTCATTTTAGAACATGGAAGGGTTTCTGTGTTGAAAGATGAAAGGAAGATTATATTAATCAAAAGATGACTCAAGGTTAATGCACTGCCCAAGCGTTCTGTGAGTGAATGATTACTGAAAAATGTTGCTGAAAGCCTTCCAAGGCACCCATCTCACTGCAGCTGGTGCCACTGGAGTTGGTGTGTCTGAGTGGCTCTGTGGGTGTTTGTGCCTGGCCAGCTTTGCAAACACAGTTCCTTTAAATATCCACCTGTTTTCTGTAAGTCTCATTTTGATATCCAAGGGTTTCACACTAATAGTGATCCCTCTGCTATTTCCTCCTCCCTCCTGGCATTGCCATGATGTTCCAGTGCCTTTTTTTGGTAAAAATTAACTATATGAAAATATCAGAGAAAAGGTTTTCAGTTTCAAAACTATGATTCAGATGAAAAAAATTACTTATTTTCATATTACTTTTCTTTTAATTTGGTTATGCCTCTTTAAAATTAGAACTATAATGAAGAATGAACTAATAAGGAATGATTAACTATTAAGTACCTATAATCCTAAACTGCTTTGCTATCTGTATTAGGCTTATTATGGTAAAATACACAAAATATTTTTATTTCAGGACAAATGAGATGAAGGAACAAAAGATAACGTGTAAAAAAAAGGACTCAATTATCTGGATGCAAGATACTGGATAATTACTATGCAAGCACCAACAAAATCATTCATTCCCTGATTGGTTTGGTTTGTCAGTTCTCGGTGTTTATACAGCTAATTCAGAAAAATATAACATCCATGGGATTGTGATATTCAAAACAGGCTTCGAACCTCTAATCATGCAGGCTTTTAAATGTTTATCTCCAAGTAATGGGAGTGGTCAGTATAGTGCAGGCAAGTCTTTGGCCTATCGTATGAGCAGAGTCAGGTCTTCTGTGGTTGTTAGCATCATTACTTAAACCAGATATGAACAATCATGTGCTTAAGACTTACGTTAGCAGGGGCAAAATGAAGCCAGATGATTTAAATGGGATTTTCATGTGTTGAGAGGCATTGTGATTATTAGAGACTCTTTAAAAAATTCTCAATAAATTTATATATGTAAATCTTATTTAAAATAAATACATGAAAAAGTATTTTATTTCTGTATATTGTTATTTCCAAAAGTGATGTAGATAGAGGATCTGGAAAGGCAAATGTCATTCCTGAGACATCTATACACTTTTGCCAGTTAATTCTGTAACTGTTTTGTAGAGCTGGGCATGGTAAGATTTCATTGTAAAGAATCTTTCCCCATCCTTAGCTTAAGGCTCTTTCCGAGTGTACTGTGATACAGAAATGGGAAACCCTTGGTTTGCTTCAATTTGTCACTGAATTTATATAAGAAATCCCCAAAACAATGAACAAGGAATAAGTGCTTGCCAGGTTTTATTCTGATCCAATCTACTTTGAATTTCTGTCCAAATACTGACACAGTGGAGAGTCACTTCCATCAGCTGTGCAAGAAATTTACAGCCATAAAGTGCACCTGTTGTACTCTTTCTGTTCCCTCTGCCTTTGTGGGAAAAAGTTGTTGATCTATGACTGTTGTCATGGAAAACTCTACAGCTGGGAAGATCAATCTTTCTTGCCAACTATTTAATTTTTATGTCTTTGTGCCGCATAGAGTTGAATTATTTAGCTTGATAACTCGAGTGCTTTTTTGCTTAGTTTGATTTTACTGGGTTTTTTGGGTGCATGTTGGGGGCTGGGGGTGTCTTTGTCAGCTTTTGTTTTGTTTGGAGCTTGTTTGTTGGTTTTGGTGATCATACTTCTGTGGAAAAGTCCAGTTCAAAACGACATCATTAAACCCATGAAAAATATTTTTAAAAAAGACCCTGAAACAAATATGTCATGCTATGTTTAAACCCAAATCAGTATCCATCAGTGGAATCGACAGTGTCTGCTTTGTAAACACAGTGTCAGGATGGGTGAACTGCCAAAGAATTGTTGTTTCCTTAGACCACAGAGAATTACATCAGGGAAGATTTGGTTCATTTATGTCTTTGATAAAACCAGTGGAATATTTCCCACATCCCACAGCTTCTACTCTGAAGAAGGGAGATGAAGAAGACCTTATCAGTAGATAAGACTTGATAAGCCATAAGCAAAATGCATGTAATCAGCTCCCAGGAACATTCCAGTCATTTAGTGCCCCTAATCAGGGTTTATGGTTCAGTGAGATGAGTGTGAAGGTTACTAAAGCCATTGTCTAATAAAGAAAAATGGAGATAGTTAGAGCAGATTTGTAGTCATTTGTGATATGTGGTTTTGCAATTAACTTGTGCTGTTTTCTATTTATGATCACACAAAACACACTGATTCTGCAATATTGATTGGCACATAGCAAATTGAATCTATTTACCTAATCTTCTTAATAGTCTCTGCATTAAAAGGGGGGCAAGACAGCTGAATATAAGAAGGTAAATCAAAGCAGCTGTCTGCTTCCATTTGTGACGTACAGAATTCTAGACTACAAGGGGTGTTTCACTGCCGGACAACTTATTTCACAAGGCAACCTAAGGAGACACTGTGAGAGAAAAGCTCTTGTTCGTTAGAAAGCAGCTTTAAAAATACTGCCATAAAAAATCCCTGAAAATCACTGGTTGGAGTAAGATGAATTAAGATTTACATGATAGTTAAGTCTCATTAAGTTTCATTATGTTTTTTATGTTCTTACTGAAGATTTATAAGAGCCATTAACTTACATGTTGCAATTCTATGAAGATGCATCCTTCTGAAAAGAAAAATGGATATTTTTTGGGTCAGCTTAATGCCAATTTATATGTGGCACGTATCCAAGGTTTTATAATTCTTTGTGCTCTAATCATGTCCCAGGTTCTATTCCTTACTGTACAGTTAAGCTGATAATATTGTTCTTAGGACGTTTCTAGCTAAGATACTTTTAGCAGATTAAAATGAATAAGCAGGATGAACATCTGTTTAAGTGTACAAAGAACCCTGTATTCAGCAGGCCTCTCCTGCAGCCACCTTGGAAGATTTCTGCTCCGTGAATTTTAACAATTCTAGTTACAGATGATACCTGTTATCATCATTGTGTGGTTATACATAATCAGGTCATTATCCACAGGAGTTCTGCTATATCTAGATGTGTCAGAGGAAAAAGGAAAAACATATGTGGCCTTGTACTCTAATTGCTCCAAATTAGGAAAAGCAACTTGAATATTCTGGGAAATGTATCCATAAAAAGAGAAACCTGCAAGATAAAACTTTGGTAGTTATTATAGGATCATCTGTGCCAATGACTGGAACCAAGGCATGTCCCAAAGCCACATTTGGGGTAGAGATATTTCTCTTGAGGATGAACAGGGTTTTCAGACTGCCTTGGGAACAGAGGGATTTTTGAACACTAGAATTTCAGGACTGACTTAAGGAAGATTTACTGAGTTGCTTTTTTTTCGTTTTGTGAAGAAAATGTGTGGCTTTTTGCTTGTAGACGCAATAACTGCAGTTTAGATTATTCACATGTTATATAATTTTTTTCTGTCTTGTAGAAGACAGCCTGTTGCTTCCCACTTTCTAACCAGTGGTCTGAGGTTTTATTTTTTCAGATGTAATAATTGACATAAGTGGCTTTGGGTTTTTTTTGGTGGTGTTTTGTTTTGTTTTGTTTTGTTTTGTTTTGTTTCACATAATTCCTAATGGAAAGCTCACTTGTTAGTTGTGTTTGGAAAATGGTAATACTTCCCAGAAACAAAGATCTGCCTTTTCTGGAAATTACTAGGAATCATTTGAGTGCTCTTGTGCAGCAGCCTCCTGTACATCCTGTACCTGGAGCATCCCAGTTTTCAAAGTTGGTCAAACGGGTCTCATCCCTTATTACCAAGGACAATACAATATCTGTTTGGAAAGATCTCAGAAAATCTTCTATGGTAATTCAACTCCATTTGTTCTGAAAATTATACTACCATGATCTATTTATGCAAGCTTGAAGATCAGAAACTTTGACAACCAGAGCCGATCCCTTCAATAAAATTTCATTTAGAAACTGAAGCTGAAAACTGGGTTCAGGGAGTGGTTCCTCAGAATTCAGACAGCTGCAATAGTATCTTTTGTGTTGATGTTGTTTATAACTTGCATCTCAGAGCAGACATGAAAAAGGCCAGGATGCCCTAAGTGCTCAATAAGAGATACTTTCGAGTGTAGAGCTGTACAAGAGAGTACTGATTGTTGATATCTGGAGAAGGAATATCTGGAGAGAAGAAGGACAGAAAAAAGTGTCTTCCTGCACTGCTTCTCTTTCTTTTTCCAGCTGATCAATCTCAGGAACTTTAGGGAGGTTGTTTTGCATGAATAAGAGATCTATTAATACCTGGGCTGAGCAGCACTGTCCTGCTGCACGAGTGACACCTGTGACCTGCACTGGCACATCTGAGGCGCCGAGCAGCAGTGCAGGGGGCAGCAGGAGCTGATGGTGTGACGTGGCAATGGCTCTGTGCTCACACCCACACTCCCTCACATTTCTGCTGGCACTGGAACCAGCCCAGCTCCAAAGTATCTCGGCTAAGTCAGTCTGCACTTTCCTAAGGTCCTGCAGCTGGATGAAAAAGACTGAGGAACAAAGAAGTGACCAAATCTTAAATTTAGAAATGACGTATGGAGACTTTTGGATAGGAAAGAATCTCTGTGCTTCTGTTGATTCTGCTTAATTCTGGGAGAGGAGGAAGTGCTTCTGGATAGTGTTAGATTTACTATATTAAATTCCTCTTCTGAGGCTTTCGAGAAGAGCATGGTACTTGCTTCCCCGAGCAGGCTGCAGAAGGGAAGGGAGTGTATTCTATGCTTTTAAAATGCACTCAACCACTTTTAATTCTGAACTTTTCTATTCTGCCTGCTTTTAGTTATTGGCATACTATTCCCTGGCTGATTTGCTGCTGCTTGGAAAAGGTATGGGTCTCTTTCAAACCACCAAGAAGCACTTGAAGCAATTGCTTCTTTACCTGATTTTGTGATGCTCTCTGGTCAGAATGGAGGTGCGAGAACAGTGAAATTGATGATAGAGGAGCAGGGAATTTTAATGCACTCAAGTTAAGCAGATGAATAGCTGTCTCTGGAAAAGCTGGCCCATGCCCAGAACATTATGCAGTATAAAAAGAAGGTCATCCTACTCAGCAGGTTTTCCAGTTACTTAGGGAAGACCTCCTCCCTGCTCCATGCTAGTGAAAACTAACACAACCCCTTTTGCTCTCTCGAGGCCGATCAGTCAATCTGCAATTACTCACTTTTCTCCTGAAACTACTTTCAGAAATTGTGTAAGGGGAGAGGACACACTAAGAGCAGCAGTAGGAAATTATTTTTAAAAAAGATGCATTTCCAAATGTAGATGAAAGCATTTTGGAGAAGTCAATTAAAATCGACCTTTTCAGCAAAAATGAGACCTTAACTTTAGTTAGTTTCTTTAGATTTAGGGTTCTTTCTTACTGTGTAGTGCACTGACCTTTTATATTTGTTCACTTTAAAATACCTGTATTTATACATGTATGATTTAGACCTCACCTTTTCTGGAGGGTTTAGTTGTCTTATGGTCATGGGATTAAGCAAACATTTTTCAGAAGTGTATATAATTTATCTTTTCATAGAATGAAAATTTGTAATGTTTTTGGGATCTAGAAAAGTTTTTTACGTTGGGAATTGTTTCATCTCTTGGCTACAAATGTCCTATAAACCACACTTTTTAAATGCATGGTTTTTGTTGATGTGATAGAAAAAAGTGACAAAGGAGCCAGCACTTGTGTAAACTGGAAAATTTTGAAATAATGCATGAAAAATACAGCTCTCCTGTCACTGCTCTTCTGTTAAAGCATGATTAGTTCATTCTGTCTACTAATTTATTCTACATGGTGGCAAAAACCTTCCCACAAGTGGACAATATCGGAGCTGCTTTGCTGTGGTAGTTCTGTACCTGCAGAACGTATTTATTTAAGTGGTACCCTGGCTTTGGTATGTTCCTCCAACAACAGCACACTGTGACTGCAGCCAAGGTAGACTTGACGTGTGAAGTACCTGGTGGCCACTTGAGAATATGTTGGTAGCACACACAACTACAGGTGTCATGGAACAGTGCTTTGCACCGTCTGGGAACAGCTCTGCTCCTCTGGAGGTGCCTACATGGCTGTTACAGCGCTGGGTATTTATCCATTCACTGCAATGTACAAGATAATTTGAGGCAAAATTACCATGTCAGCTTGAACCAGCATGGAAATTCTTTTATTCCAGAAGGGTGTAGAACTTCTCAAGTATAAATAAATACCTGCTGGTATTTAAGGTTACCAAGAGTTATATATTTGCTGCTCCCTGAATTAAAAGGCATAATTTTGCCCAATTTTCTTTGAGAGTGGAGGTAATTTAGCTTTCAGAACTTTAGTTCCTTCTGAATTTTGCTTGGCCTTTTTTCTGACCTAGGAAAAAATTGCAGTTGATCTGAAAAATGCTGAAGTATTTCCTCAGAGGTTGCAAAGAGATAAGTACATCCAAAAAGAGAACTAATTCCCGTTATTCTGGTGCTGTTTTTTCACACTAACCTTGAAGAACTTGGTGCAGTATGTCTCTCTAAGCCTCCTCCATGACTGACTATATGCCAGTAACTCCCTGCTGATTAACCTGGATAATAATTTTGTATTTACACTTTGCAATGTATGCAAAAAGCTGACAGGAGCACACACAATAGCCCCACACCCACGAGATAGCTGTTATCAAGAAGAACTAACTAAACTTTTTTTTTCTGTTGGCTGAAAACAAACATATGTGAGGTGAGTTGGAAGGGAGTGGTGTGTGGAAGGAGAGAGGTTTTGTGTAGGTTCATTTTAGACCAGGGAATCCAGTTTCCTTACACTCTTCTGTGGATAAGGATGATGATGGCAGACACAACTCCAGGAAAGCATAATCTGAATCTTAACAGGAGGATCCTGTCTCTTTATCCACTAAGTAAGTTAAAAAAATGTCTGTTAACATACTTGGATTAAAGTAGGGCTTTGTTACTACTGCTGTGCCGCTCCTTCCATTTCAGGAAGTATAAATAGCACTCTGTCCTGTTAGATGAGATCAAATAAGAGCTTAGACATATAGATAAAATGTATGGGGCTCCTTACCTCTTCAAATAATCTGGATCTCACTGTCAGGGCGTGATTAGAATTTGTGCAGAAAAAAGTTATTTTCACTTTTTTATTTCCTCTCTGGTGGCTAAAAAGTGCTGTCCTGGTGTTTTATAAACATGCTTTGTTTTCAGTGATAACTAAGTATCCAGAACCTAAATAGTCCTGTTTGTGCAGCCAAATCCAAATCAGAACTGTATTAAATAATTTTCTCTATATGGATTAAGATTACCCTGGCTCACAGAGCTGTTGCCTGTACAGAGCTGCACTGTGTGTACTGCTATGTGCAAGATCTTCATGGGACTGTACCACTGAATTTTATTAGAACTTTAACATAGTCACTTTTTAACATACAATCATTAAAATGACTCTCATCAACTGAAATTTCAATATTCATGTAATTATTAAAAGTTACTCATCCTTATTCTCCATAAAAACTTAAAATGACACAGCACAGGCATTCTTTGGTGGGGCATGGGATAAGTTTGTGTGTTTGCTACTTAGGTCTTTCTTCCCCAAAGTTGCTGACCTTGACTTTTGAGAGCTTTTCAAAATGAGCCATATTCATAAACCCCAGAATTTAGGCTTGTCTTCATCAATGGGGTGTCTGTTATCTATGTTGACATTGTGAATTGAACCCAGTCAAACACACAGCTGTCACCTGAGCTGGTTACAGTTTATTTAAGTGTTTTACTATACATGGGAAATAATTCTATCTGTACTACAATGGTCAACTGTGTAGCAGGGAGTAACAATGTTCTAATCAGCTTCCTGGGTTAATTATAACCTTGGCAATCATGAAACTCAAGGGAGAATGGGGGAAGGGGGATGACTGGGATTGTTAATTGGACATAGATGTTTTTCTTCCAGAAGGTGGTTTGGCACCACGTGGTCACTTCAGAGACTCCTACACAGCCGTCAGATGGTGCCACCTTTTTGGGACAAACCCTCCTGTATTTGTGTAACTCCCTCAGCCATGTCTCCTAAGGAACTGCTGTGCTCTGAACAGGTGTCAGAAGCAGGCTTGTCTTGTCCCCACAACAGGTCTCAGCACTTAAGCACAAATGTTTCTCTACCTTGGGAAGCCTCGTTCTGCTTCTGGAATTGAGAATTGAGAACTGGAATTGAGGATTTCTAGGGCTGTTTATATGTAATATCCCACCTTACATCAGTATGTTCTGCTGTTATTGGTGTGACTGGTGCTCTCTGTCCCTCCCCTTCAAATATAATTCCTGTCCCTTTCAGTCATCTTTTCTCACTGCCAGTAAAAGAGCCCTGGCTCTGGACATAAACATTTCCCTGTTTGAGCATTAGAAAGAGCTGAACAGGTGCCTGCTTTTGTTCAGATAAGTGTGAAGAGCAGTGCATTCTGTCGGTATTGTTGAGTCCTAAACATATAGGGTCAGACTTACAACCTTTGGATAGAGCTGCTGAAGTCATCCGTCCATCAAAGCCAGGAATTACGTGCAGAGTGAGCAGGTGTGTGTTGTGGTGGTAATCACAGTCATCATCATCTCACAGCTGACACTGAGTGACCTATGGAAATTCGCTAGCAAAATAACTTGCAGTTCTGTGAACACCTCTAGTCTGTTTTCCTCTATTTTTCTTGGCTATGAGCTCCATGGCCTGTTTGACAGTGCTGTTGCATAGCATGGAAAATTTTGACTCTTTTTTTTTTTTCAACTGGTGTAACACTGGCTGGTGGATGGGGTAAGGAAAAGTGAATACAAAAGGAAGCTTTAATAGTCTTGTGTAGAGATCTTTTGGGGAAAAAAATCCCTTTGTGTCAAGGGCAGAGCTGTGCATGTAGGGAGTAATAAATTAATTTTATCATTAATTTGATTAGAGTAAAAATTGCAGGACTTAATCATATGAACTGGTTTTAGTAACTTGCAAACTAACAAAGTGAAATAATTTATTCCCTTTACTCCTGATTAACGCATTGTCATGCATGTAGCAGCTTGTTTCTGATTCTTCAAGGATTACTCCAGGTTCTCCAGAGACTTGTCGATGAGTAACAATGAAGGCAGCCTGGGCAGGTTGCAGTTTGCCTCCCCCAGCAATGGAGCAGCTGTGACAATCGTGTGGACTCCTGGAGCGTGCAGAAATCGGCTGTCTGCTCCACCCCGACTGACGCCTCTGATGGGCTGGGCTGGGTCTGAGCAGTGAGCTCCTCTTAGAGTTGTGACTTCTCTTTCTGTCACTTCCCCCTTTCTGGAAGTTCGTTGACATGAGGTTCAGCAATATCAGCCGCAAATGTGACTATGGAAACTTGGCAGGAGATAGTCCCCACCCCTGAGTTTCCATGGTGGGTTGTAAACTCCAAGAGATTTTCTGTGAGCCAACCCTGGCTGTTGCGCAAGCAAATGCAGCTGTGGTTTGTCATCTTCCCCCAGATTTGCTTTTGATACTAAACAAAGTGAAGGCAAAAAATAACATGCAGACATATCGCAGTGAAGCAGAAGTCTAAACTTCTACTATGGAAGTGTAACAGTTATGACAGGGAAAGTAAAACATGCGTTTAGAGCATGTGAAGCCAAATATTTCTCTAAGATGCTGCAGCTGTGCAGACAGTGACACAGTTAAGGAGAACTAAATTCTTTCAGTGGACTTTGAAATTACTGTTAAGGCCAGTTTGGGAATGAGAGAGTACTGGAAATCCAGTTCTTGTCTCCTTATGCACAAGCTGACAACAGTTAAAGACTTTCCTCTCTTTTCAAAAACAGGTCTTCTTTCTTTATCCACTACTAGTCTTTTTTTCCATACAATGAAAAGCCTCTGCTTTGTAAACCATCATTAAGTTGTATCTCTACTGTGTAGTAACTGGCATGTTCCCTCCTGCTTAAATGCCTCCCCACAGTGGCCATAGATCTATAAAACATAAGAAATGTTCATTGTACATGAATCCATAAATTCATTATTTCTTCCTCAAACTCAGCTTTGATGCATGCTGCATGTAACTCACTCAAGGCAGAGTCAGTATCAGAGTGCATTAGTCAAAGGAATTTCACCTTTTGTTTTAGCTCCTGGGGTCAAAAATACAGCATTTTCTGTTGAAATGTGACACACACCAGTGTTCGTGTTCTGGTTGTGGTTATCTCCCTTTGCACAGCCTGGAGCAGACCATGGTAATGGTTACATTTTTAAAATATAGCTGTAACTGCAGTAAGTGTTAGGGGAAGGCAATTTTCCTGATAGTGTGTGTTCTTAGCCCAGATTAATGGCTAAATAAATATACTGCTTACCCTTCTCTTATCCACAATTTCTGTCTCAAGCTGAGAGCATATTCTCTTGCAGCACTCTCTCAGTTGCATGTCACTTTTGGAGGTAGATGTGATTTAGCAGCCTCTTGGTGAAGAGCATCTTATTAGCTGGAGATTTGGATAGCAAATAGTTTGGGGAAGGAGGGTGTACCGCAGAATTTTCTTTCCATTTTTTAAGGGTATTTTGTATATGCAAAGCAATAGAATGCTTGACAATTTGAAACATAAATGTGAAGGGCTACCTCCTCAGGAGAGGAGCAAAAAGAGAAGGTAAACAGAAAAATATTGGCAAGACTCTGTACACCCCAGCTAATTTGATCTAAGGTTTTTTTCTAGACGACATTTCCTGTGAAGTTCTGTTAATCAGTGTTAAAAATGGTATTTTCCCAACTGCTTTACTTCTTTAAGGTTTTCTGTCCCACTTCTCTCTGGTGAGTGTTTTTCTGTGCTGCCCTGGGTGGCTGTAGAATCCTTGCAGAGAAAGAGGAAACAGAAGCTCCTTGGTGTGCTCTTCAAGTGTCGAAAGCCTGCTGCTCGAGAGGTTCTTAACCCTGTGCTCTTCCCCAAGCTTAGAACAAAGCCAAGCAGGATTGTGCAGGCAAGACTGGGAAATAGGAAACAGTGCCTGTTAGAGAAGCAGTCCCTCTTTCTTGGCTTAGGAAAATGACTCTTCAGATTAACATGAGATTGGGAATTGAATCCAGGTTTCCTGGGTCTAGTCCGATGACTAATCCACAAACTACAAGTAGTGTGGAAACAAGAATTTCCAACAAGTCTACAGTTAGAGTTTGGAAAAATCATTAGAATAATTTCCAGTATTGTCACTCTAGGATCAGACTTTAGATTTCTGTTTTATTTTGCTGTGACTAGAATCAAGTGAGTGTGAAATTCTGTAGTGTGAAATCAAACTTATTCCTGTCCATAACTAATTAAGCTTTAAATCCCTATTACCTGAGAAGTTGGAACCATGTTGAGATCAAAATAACAGGGAAGAAAACCAGAAAACTGATGATTAAAATCCTACTGGTTGGATAGAGACAGTCATAGTATATAAATCTGTGAAACCCGTGATTAAATTGAGGCTTGTGCTTCTGTTTAATCTGCTGCTGTGGCTGTCCTTGCTGTACTGCTCTCCAGGCATTCAATCCTTGTCTTGTTAGTTGTTTGTTCTGATCTTTGTTTTCTGTTCCTGCGCTTAAGCTTTTGAATTCTTTCCACCCTCTGGGATCACCAGCATTGACCAGGCGTACTGAAAACATTTCTGTTCTGGAGGACATAGGCTGATGAAATGATGGCTCTTCGCTGTCCTGATGTTCATTAGGAAATGCATAATGTACACTGCTGTCATGGTGTGGAGTCCCAGCACAGGGATGTGTGGAGCATCAGGGCTCAGGTACCTGGAATCCCGAGGTGTTACATACCAATTCCCGGCGCACAGGCTGTTTTTGTGCCTGACCCATTGTGTCATTGAAAATAATTTTCATTCCTGATTGCAGAGAGAGATATTAGAGAAAAAAATAAAGTTTTCGATGTTTGATACCTCTTTAGTGCAGGTTTCTTTTGTGTGGCCCAGGGGACTCCAAAAGTGTGACCATTCTTATAAGTCTCAGTGTCAAGAAGCCATGAGCTTAGAATGAAGAATAATGTAACATTGGAATTGGATATTTATATAATTCTGCTTTCACTTGGTATACTTCTGGTAGGAAATAGTACTTTAAATTTGGAACCTAGAACTGCTGCTTTGAATTGAAGAATGAATATATGCATTTAAATGAAGTAAATAGAAAGCCTGAAATCTTGCTCCCAAGGAAAAGCAAAATCATCCCACTAAGAGTAATATTTTTATATTGGCTTAATATCAGGGTCAAGCACAGAAGTTTCCATAACTCTCCTACAAGGGCAAATATTAATGATGATTTATGAATTGTTGCTTGTATAACATGTACACTGGGGTTTCAACAGATTTAAAACAGTTTTGTTATGAAGTGTTTGTGATCTTACCATGCAGTCCCTGAAGAATTACCACGTGTGAGTGGTGTAGAAGTAAAAGTCTAAAGAACTGCAGTAAGCATAGGAAGAAGTTGAAATCACAGCTCTTGTGAGAGGCAATTAAAGATTTTTAAGTACTTGGGCTAGAGGGCCAAGATCTTATTACTTCTACCTGCTCCATCTTCTGTATGGATATTGTCCTGTGGTTACAGTTTTCTCTTGGATGGATCAAGAGAATTCAGAGCTGATCTGGTTTGTGTGGGTCTGTCTCACTTCAGAGCCCAGGTTTTTCTGTCTTTCTACACCTCACTGAAATTGTAAAGAAAGTGTGTTTGGATTTCAAACCCTTTTTCCCTTTCTGAGGATCTTGCTGCTTATGAGGCTGCTGTTAGCACAGAGGAGCCTGCAGGAAACAGGCAGTTCTAGCAATGAAATGACTGTTTACATATTGCTGTGTTCCTTCCAATGTTTTCTTTTTAAATGACATAAAACTATGCTTGAGAAGGTATGGCAGGCACACAACATCGCTTGTATTTAGTTTAGCTTCCCAGTTCAATGTGTTTAAAAGCACAAGCAATTCATCATTCATCTGAAGAGAGCTGAATACAACTGTCAGAAAACACACATTTTCTCCTAAAAATGTGTTAATGCGTGTCTAAATAAGGTGTCTATCTGTTTGCACACTGTTTATTGTATCAGGGTCAGAAACATAATGTTTAGAGTTCCCATCTGGTAGGATTATTTCATACTGCTCTTGGTTCAGGCAACTTCTGGTTCAATTTAGCTCAACATTTATGTGTCAGTCATAGAACCATCAACTTTTGCAAACAAGGACGAGTCTGTAGTGAGGGACTTCTGCAAACAATTATTGTTTTCTCTACAATATATACAATTCTTTAGAAAAATTATGTAAAGGCAGCTTCACTCAGATGCCTAGAAACGCATTAGAAAGCTGAAATCTGACACTAGATCTAAATTATTTAGAGTCATGCTCTTTCTCTTTTTTTGCTAATGCCAGTGAAGCTGATGGTATTTTCTGCATTGTGAGGTAATGCTCTACTCAAGTGCAAGTCATATTTCGACTCAAATAACTGAGTTTGAATAAAGGCAGATCTGTAATATCTCTATGTTTTTTTGTCTCTTGCCCTGAGCAAGATGAGGAAGGAAAATGTTCAACTGACCTGCCCCAAAATACAGATGTAAGAGATTGTTTTTGTCGTATTAGTGTTTGGACTTCCCTGTTTGAGTCATAGGCTTTTCCATTTGACAGAATGCCCTGGTAGCAGAACAAAGATGTTGTCAGCAGAATTCCAGATACTGAAAATTAGTGATTGTCGGTGGTGCTTCAGTTGTGGCTTCCAGCTCCATGTACTGCACAGTAGGGCAATGCATGAGGTATCAATGCTTTTCTTTTTTGAACTCTTTTTGACACTCTTGAGCTGTAACCTGCAGTTCAGATGAAAAGGCTGCTGTGCCTCAGGCCAGCCAAGCATGGTGAGGTCACAATTCTCCCTCCTGTGAGCACCAGGAAGTTTGTATTCTGCCTGATACAGTCCAGCATCTTCAATAGAAAACCAGCCAGGGACTGTGGGGGGATCAGAATTAACACCTAATTAACAGGAAAAGCTGCTTTCTGCTCATAAATAGCCATCTTGAGAAAATGAAGTTTGTGCTTCGTGGTACCAATCGAAAGGCTTTTAGAATTTGCATGAAGAACTATTTTGCTGTAGTTGGTATGGAACTGCCTGTGCCTCTGTTTTGTGTGCAGCTAATCAGGATTTTGAGAGTCTCACAGCTACTGCCCCAAGTTTTCTGTGAGGAGGAGAAAGTCAACTGCATATGAACTTTTTATAGAAGTTTTTTGCATGAAGTGAGTTAGAGTACTCTGTTACCAGTTAAATGGAGAATCCCATATTTGAAGTGTTTCTAGTGCATTGCAGATAAATTAGACTCCGATGATTCAGTTTTTAATAAACAAAAAAGTTCATTACTTATTTAAGTATTTATAAAAGAAAAAAAAGACACATTTAGAATAGTAAACACCTAATTTACTGAACTCTGATAAGAAGCTTTTTTACCTCACTGGGACCTGACCTTGAACATGGAGTGCTGATTATGGGCTCTGGGCTTTCTAAAACTTTTTATCTCAGGAGCCAAACCTCCTACAATTAACATTTGTGAAATATTGTCTTTTTATTTCATAAAAATAAGTGTATACATTATGAAATAAAACAAGAATGAGCTTTAAATTAAGCTCAATTTGAACAGAAGGATTCTTTAATCTTAAAAAAAATTCCAGTGGGACATGCCAGAAAGGAAAAAAAACAGCAGGAACTGTTATCTGGCAGTGTCATACATGTGTTGGTGTGGCTTTCAGACACTGGAAAATAATTATTGGGAATTTTCATTACTAATATTTCTCTGGATATTTATATTTTGGAAGGTTCTTTGCTGGTTAAGTGCCTAGACCATTTTCAAGCAAAGAGGATTTTTTTTTTCTTGGCAGAATGTCACAGAGATAGTGATTATAACTGTAAAATAGAAATTGCTACATGATTTTTAACACTGTAATTTGAAAAAAAAACAGATAAATTATTTGCTGTGGCAAAATAATCCCTGTTCTAGAAAAATTGGTATGGTGGGGGAGAAAACACAAGAGAAGAATTACATGATGGGTTAAGGGAAGAGTGGGGCAAATGGAGGGTTAACAGTTTGATTTTAATTTTTATTTTTCAATATATTCCACCTACCTCCCCCCTCAGCTGAATCTGGCTGCTTTGCAGGAGCATTATGCTCTCCACTGTCTGTATCTGTCTGGCCATCGACTTGGAACGATGTGCAATAATATCCAGGTACACGGATGTTAACAAATTTTTACCACAGAATTAAGTAGGCCAAAAGTTTTACCCTGTATATCAAAATATCTTCTGATGTGTCCTCTTGGACAGTGAGCAAACCTTCTAAAACATCAGGAATATGGTAGACATTTACGCCAATTTATGGGATTCTGAAGGACCTCGGTGAATTTATGTGCTTGTAATGAGCATCATATGAATACATGCAAAAATAACTCATAAATTTTGGATAGGGTATTCATGGAATACAAATGACTGCAAAACTTGGTAGCTATGGACTTTAAACAGACACTAGAGAACATTTATAAAAAGTGAATTTTGGACTTTTATTCCCACGCAAGTTATTTCTGAATCATGCAGGTATTTTTCACTTTATTTATATAATATTTTATGTTTTTTCTATGTAATTCCAACTAATATAAATTAATTTAACTAAGTTACTAAATGCTAATATAACTTAATGGAATAGTCAGTATTAAAAGTAGTAACCTCATAGGATGATTCAGGTTGGAAGGACCCTCAGTCCCATCTCCAGCTGAAGGCGGGGAGAACTCTGAAGTGAATATTTTCCAACTAATGTAACTATAGAAGCTCTCTTTGCTCTTGGTAATTAAGTCTCAACTCCAGCTGAGCTTCTGCTTTCCAAGCACCATAACTTCATGCCTGGACAATCTTATGGAATTATACCTGCATACCTCAAGAGAAAAAAAAGAAGTAAAAGTTTTATTTTTAAAAGTGTAAGATGTCTGTAGAATTAGTTGAGCAGTCTAGAGACTGGATATATTGGAAACATGCGATGAACACTGTGTGAAAACAGGACCTGATTTCTTCACCAGTTCTCTTTTTAGTCCTAATATTGTTTTTTTCTGCATTTGATCCTGCGAGATTCTGAGCTTTCTGACCTAGTTTCAGTAAAATATTATTTTAGGCATCTGAGCAGACCATAAAAGTATAATAAGCTTTTCCCTATATTTCAATTTTATGCCTGCCTGGTTTCCTGGATCATACACTGTGCCTACAATTTTCATGATGATTTCCAAATTTCATGTATGCATGTGATAGCTAGTCAATGTTTGGTTTTGATGTAACTTTTCTTTTACTCTTGTTTACATCTGGTGATTTAGATGATGCAACAAATTGCTGCAGGGCTGAAAATTGTCAAATTTGTGTCTCCTGGTCAGCAACTCACTGATGAAGTACTAGGGAAACACAAAGTATTTCACCTCCGTGTGCTACTTTTGGGGCTGCACTCAGTGTTCCTCACTAAAATCAGGATCTGACCCAGTGTCCTGTTTTATTCTGGAGCATTTTCTCACTTGTGTCACAAAAATCACATAAAAAATAGCACAGATCCTCTGGGTAATGTTTGAACTAGGCCTGCTTTCATTTATCTGGTTGTTTTTTGGTGATTGGTTTTGTTGTTTGTCTTTTTTTTTCCTTCTTGGCTGCCAAACCATTGCTGAACTTCATGGTTATAAATTTTGTATGTGTTGTCTCTGAAGTATATCATTTCTCCAGCCTTTCTAGGATCTTCACAGAACGCTATATAAATGTGAACATCCAAATGTTTAACAGCCCAATTGTAACACATTTCTACAGAGCATTCAATGGTGGTATCATTGTAAAATTATTTTCAGAAGTCTTCAATACGACAAATAGTGACATTTTTTTCTTATATTGCTAGCACTGGTGACTGCTTTCAAATTGTCTTCACCTTTGGCTTCTTTAAATGACTCTTTAAATGCTTTTCAAGGGATTTAAGGATTTTCAATTAGCTTGGCTTTATTGTTGTGTTCCTTTTTACTTATATGTTACATTGGTAGTTTTCAGCTTGTGCTCCCACACCTGTTTCCTACCCAGCTAAGGTGTCACAGGGACTGGCCACAGGCTGCCAGGCCTGAGGCACTGGAAGCAACTGGCACTTCCCTTACCTCCAAATACCTGGAGAAGAACTGCCTGGGACCCTGAGAACACTCAGCAGTCAGGTGAGAGTGGGAAGCAGGTGTGTGACAAGGAGATGGCAAAGTTCACCTGGAAGTCAGCTTGGCTCTTTTCAGTTCTATAGGCAGTCAGGTAACCATTTCTCCATCAACAGCAAATAAACAGAATCCTGCCCAAACAGATTAAGCTCTCTGATGCCAGGAGGAGATGAAAACAGGCTGTTTCCTCACTAATTTTGAGGTGTCTCTGATTTGCCTCCTCTTCTGGGTCTGCCAGAAGTCCAAGTTGAGGAGCTGGCTCACGAATAAGGTAAAACACTTCTGTCAGCTCTACTCAAAAAACCACTACCTTACTTAACCCAAGGGAATTATCTGTTCAGTGTCTGATCTTTCAGTGCTGCAGGTGGAATAAGGGGAGTTCTCTCAGTGGTCTGAAGAATTCAGCCTTGCCTCTCCATGCACACTCTGTAAATTTTCTGTTGTTTACACCTTTATGTTTTCTTTTTTTCTCCATAAGGTCTTTGTGTTCATACAGATTTTTTCTGTTATGTTTGTTTATGCTTGAGTGGTCAAAGGAGTCTCAGTTTGTCAGTGTGATGCTAGATGTAGCAAGGTGGCAGAAATCTGAGGATGCTAACAGATAAAGAAATATGTTTTATGCATGTGCCTCGGTGGTGTAAGGACTGGGAAATGATGATTACTTGTGACAGAGTAGGTTGAACAGCACTGCCCTTCTGCAGTACATTTTGCATTTGAAATGTTAATTGCAGGTTACTGGTTTACTGAAAATGTAAAGGGTATGAGCACCTTAAATGTAGGTCACAGTGCTGCACACAGGAGCCTCTGCCCTTGCAGCTGCAGATGTGCCGGGCGCTCTCTCTGGGGGCAGCACAGACAGGGCACACTTGACCTGATCTGCAGAGTTCACTGCATCCCACAGCTGCGTCATGATACCAGAGTTCAGGTGTTTCATCCTGCCCTTCATCGCTGCCAAAAGAGGCTAACAACTGAGTGCAAAATAAACCAACGGCTGCATATGCCAAGGATTTTTTACAATTGCATCTGTTAGATAGTGGCGTTTTGGTTTTTTTTAATGGTTATTCAGGAGTCACTCAGCAGCTAAAAGGAAAAACTTTTTAAATATTTAATGCCTCTGAACTGCTCTGAGACTGAAATAATCCTGTTTTCGCAGCTTTGGGTTAACATAATGGACTGTGAAATGAGGCCAACGATTATGTGACCATTTGAGAGTCAAAATCACACCAAAATCAAGTATTTCAGCAAACAATGACTTGATAAAAATCATGATGATGACAATATAGCATAAACATCATCTCTACAGAAATAAAATATGGAGAACATTGAATTTGACTTTGAGTCAATATTAACTCAATAAGATGAGGCTTTGCAGACTAGCGTTCTATTCATTATTTTTCTGCTAAAGGATGTGGAAAATTTGAGATAATTTCTTTACTCTTCCTGCTCTATACTGTAATTGGATGTGCTGAGCAAAAGATCATAAATTGTCTTTTTGTCAGTCTTGAGCAACAGGTATATAATGGACTTTCCCACTCTGAAGCAAGAGCTTGCCAACAAAGGTGGATTTACAATTAAAAGAAAAATCGAACAAAAAAACTCCACCAAACTTCTTTCAAAGCGATGTTTAAAATAATCCTCCATTAAATCTTACACTAACATGTTTAATTCATTTATTTTTCAAGAGACTTTCTTTTTTGTTGTCGTTTGTTTGGCTTTTTGGTTATTGTTATAGAGTAAATTCAGCTGATTCTTGGGCTGCTTGTGCTGCAACACTATATAAACCCCACATATTTCCTAAACATTTAATTCACCGTTTCTGCAGGGCCTAATTTTCCTCACCTTACTATTGGATGAACTATTCAATGAACTTCCATCACCTTTAACACAAGGAAAATGAGCCTGTGAGATGGAAATTTGATGTCTGGTTTTAACTTAGTTTTTGATTGATTCTCCTTGGATAATTCATGTTTTACATTGACAGAAGACAGTGCAGTTCAGCAGGACTGAAGTAAAAATTGTTCCGATATTTCAGCAGTTAACTTGCATCTTTAGTGGAAGTGACAGCAGAATATATTCATGAATCACCTCAGTTCCCCCAGACAATGAACGAGAACGCTACAACTGAACAATTGCCAGCAGATAATAAAACCTCTATTTCCTTTCAAGCACTTAAATTTCCTTTTGATTAGATAATTCCATGTTTGAGTGCAGTTCACAGGTAGGACATGCTTATGTAAACCCCCTTGATTAGAGCAGCATCCTGAGGAATTTATCACTTCATGATTTTCAGCTTCAGTCTGTTGTGGCAAAGTAAAGCTTGCTAAGCAGTCTGCACATCTAATCCTCCAGACTCTTTCACACTGGCTTTAGCACCTCTAGCTTTAGCGCAGAGCTTCAAGTTTACAAGCTGCTAATTGCTCTGGGGTGCAGCTGTCTGGGTTCGATCATCAGCTGGGATTTACTGCTTGGATTCTGACAGCACGAGGCAGCACCAGCGCTGCAGCCTGTGCAGGGACCTGCAGCCTGAGACCTGGCAGCCTGGAGTCACCGGCCAGACACGGGCTGAGCAGGGACTGCACTCCCCTGGGAGAGGGAGAGCAAGGCAGCCACACGGATCAGCCTCCAGGCAGATTATCGAGCCACACATCAGTGCACTTGGGGTGGGAGTGAGCTGGATTGGGTGAGGACTGCAAGATGCTGCTGGAAGCAAGGCCACTGCCCGGGTACCACCGGCCAGAGGATGCCTTTATTTTAAATTGTGCTCAGGTGTGTGTTCAGTGTCCATAAAAACTTCCATTTGCAGCACCCAGTTTTTCAAAGGAGCAGGCTTACAAAATCTGGGAACAACGCAAAAGGCGTATTTGAATTGAATTTCTGAAATGTTAGACAAGTATGCCCACAACATTGCAGTTCTTAAAAATTAAGTAAGAGAAGCTACAATATTTCTGTGTTGTTTTTTTTTCCTGGACGGTTGTAGTCTCTCTGAGGATATTTTGTGTTCATATTGCATATTTGTGAGTTGTAATGTGTAAAAACACATAAAGGTAGATTGCAAAGTTTTTATTTGGTTGTTATTCACGCAGGACTCCCACAGAAATCTATGAGAACTGTGTGTTTATTTGAGAGTAGAAGGTATACCTGTCTAAGGTGTCTACATTAATTTCTTTATTTCATTTCACATTTATTTCCTACACCTTACATTGTAAATACACACTAAACCCAAGAAATACTTAGCTAAGTTCAAGTTCTAACTTTTAGAAAACTGAGGAAATGCACAATGCAAAATACACTGGTAACCTGGGCTCCTCTGTGCAAAGCAGTGTCACTCCTGAGCCCCTGCCCCTCCTGCTTCTCCTCCTGGGTAAGAGTGGCAGAGCCAGGCCAGCAGTTGTTTTCCTCTTCCCAGGGCCCTTTGGGAAGCGGGAGTAGAAAAGCACCATGTCACTTCACAAAGCACGGCCAGATAAGTTTTTCAAGTAAGCCACTTTCGTGTTTGCATCCCAGTCCAGTTGTGCAAGAACAAGCCTGAAGTGGTGGGAGAGTGGCCCTCTCCTGCTCTGTGGTACACAGAAAGGGAACATGAGGGGATAAATTAGTTTCTGTAATGAGGAAAGCCTGAGTCTGAATACTCAGTGTGCTCTCAGGCAACACTGTGAGACCCCAGGACTTCTCTCAACAGTGAGTCAAACTGGTGTCTGTGCGTGTGTATATATACATGTACACTTATTTATGCACATATTTCCTTATTTCCTTTTCCTGTTGGTATCCAAATATATTTATGCATTTCTTTAGTTATGTCCAAAGCCATATTGCTTGGAAGTCTGACCTAAGCTAGAAAATCAGCCAAAAGCAATGCCAGTCAGCTCCTGTGCCATAACAAACTTCGGTTGAATTTACTTACAGCAATAATGTGTATTGCTGCTCTTTGGGGGGTGTCTGTCTGGAGGCATTTTTTGTGGGTCTTTTGCTCGGCTGAAGCAGGTAATAAATTTTTCCAACTTTGCTTGGAGATATCCCTGCAGTGCAAATCAACCTTGGGGGAAACTCCTGTTTTTACCCATAGTAGCATATGAGGGGCAGTAACAAAACCGAGCCACCATCTACTTCTGAGCTAAGTAAATGCACCAGTAAGTCTTGCTGTTTGGGAATTAATTAAAAGCTTAATTGATTATTTCTGCTTGGTGTAAAGAAATATCCTTCAAATGTAAAGGTTACTGATCCCATTTATGCAGATAGAATAAAATATACGTGCATACTCTTAGACAGTGTTCACGTGCTTTGCAATCTCATTGCCAAAGCAGTTTTGCAATGTTTGGATGTGACCCTGCTGCCAGGGACATGGTGTTTACACCTCACACGACACTGTTTCCGTGATGCTGCTTTTTAAATGGCTGTGTATGGCCGCACCTGTGCTGTAATGGAGATCACAGCTCTACACCATGTTAGTTTTCAGAAACCTCAGGGAAGTGAATTTTTGTTCCCAGGCATTTCTCCAGTTTCTATTTTATGTTCAATTTTGGCACAAACCAGAGTTGTACAAGAATGCTGAAACCTAACTTATCAACGTTTGTTCCTGGTGAAAGCAGTTCCCCGCCAGCTGAGTGAATGGGGATTGCTCACACGTGTTGTACTTACCTACTCTCCTGGTTTGTTACTATAGGTTTCCCTCACTCTCAAAGAGGTATTTTCCCCTTTACATGCAAAGATAAATTATGGATCTTGCTGTTTCCTTTCCTTCTGCTTGCATCTGTGTGTGGCACAACTGTTGTCTTGGATGCATTCAGAGGCTGTGGAGTTGGGGTTATGGCTGCAATTGGTGCGCATGGTCTAAATTAAGCAAATCCTACTTGCTGCGTAATTATAAAGCAATCTGAAGTTAATTTCACTTTTCATTTCTAAATCTAATTTTGATGTGTGTTAAGTGTTAGTAGAAATAAGAATTTATGTATTAAATAGATATGTATTGAAAGGAATCATGTTTCAGTACCTATTAACCAGATATACTGTGGCATCATTTCAAGAATGACTTTATAACACCATGAAGTTGCAATTTCTGTATGTGCTATAATTTTTTTTTTCTTTTTTTAGTTAGAATTACAGAATGATGATGAAGCGTCTTGTGGAGGCTCTAGTGACAAAGCTTAATCAAATATAAGGAAGCAGAAACTGTTACGCAGACCAGTGCTGTTCCTACTGGGAAGTAGTAGAGCCCACGTACTTGTTCTTCTCTCTTAATATTTGCTGATAATAGGGCCCTCCTTTGCAAAGGGGTATCTGCCTTACAAATTCAGTAGGACAAGAAATTACCTAATGGAGGTGACTGATTCATTTTTCAAGAGCAAAGAAGGTTAATTTTCCATTTGTAAATAATAAAATAAAGTTTACTTGACAGGGACAGATGGGAAGCCATGCAAATAAGCTTATGCAGTCAATTATATTTTGGGTTTGATGAGCATATGGACAACAAACAGAAAAGTCCATGCCAGACAAATGAGTTGACTACACTAAGAAAAATATTTACAAAGAGTTCTGAACAGAATCAAGACCATTAACGAACAAGATAAATTATGTTAATGACAACACTAAAATGGCTGAAATAGCTTTGTCTTTAGCAAGAAAAAGTGTTATTTGGACATGAAGGTCATTTTGGAAATGTGGAGAAACTGATGTACCCAGATGAGCATGTGTGTATCTGGTAGAAGAATGCAGAATGTTTTTAGTGGCCAGGAATGGTCACAGATGTTGCCAAAGTCCTTTCCCCACGTGTGTCTCACACAGAGTCTGCATCTTGCAGCAGTGGGTGAGGCTGCCATTTGAGCAAGGGTGAATTTCATTTCTCTGAATTCCAGGCACACAGACCTGCCCAGTCAGATGTCACCCACCATTTCTGTGCTGGGGATACCACTGCTGGTTCTTTTTGAGATTTATAGAGAATGAATGGTGGGAAACGGTAACAAGGAGTTCAAAACAATAATCAATGAGGTAATTTTCTGAGCTAAAAGATTTCTTAGCTAAATAACTTTTTGTGTTATGTTTTTTTCTTTCTGAGTTTTAGTTTTAAAAACTATTAAAAGAATTTGTGGAGGATGAAAAAATATTCATAAATGTTTCTGGAGGTTTCTGACCTAACCTTCCTTTGCCTAATATTTCTCCCTGTAAGTAATTGTAGAGCTCAATTCAACAAGCGAGGCGGAGGTAAAATGAGCGTATGAAAATGGAGATTAATGTTAACAGGATTTATGCTAACAAGATATATGCATACTTAAGATGTATAAACCACCTGGTTTTTGTAATATCAGGTATATTTTTATCTCATAGCTTGAGAACTCATTTCTTGCTGTATCAAGATCAGTTTAACATAAACTGTGGTCTCTCTGTAGCCAGTATTTCATTAATTTCAGTTTGAACTAACTATACCTTCTGCTAGGATTTTGCCTATTAAATTATACCAGGTGTGGTGATCACTTGCCAAAACCCCTGTGTTTTATGGTTGCCATGCTCCACTTTTTATGAGATGATAAAGTTTCCACTTTGTCTGTAGCAGGAAATGCTCCATTGCTAGTCTCTGCCTTTTGCTAAATTTGCAAATTATTGCCAATAAAAATCAATTTTTGTAATCACAAACTGGAATTTATTGTTTATGTGATGTATTTAGCTGCAGGAAGCTTTTGTTTAAAATAATCTCTTCACTATAACTGCTAGAAATGCTTTTTTTCATCTCCATTAAACTTCTGGCTTAGTTCATTAACATATTGTTAATTGGTGTGTGATTTAGTTTAGTTCCACATGAGTGGCACTTGTGAAGTAGAAATGATTTTTGTATACTTATTGTTTGGAAAAAAAATCATCTAAAGTGATCGGAAAGGAATGGCAGTATAGAATACTTGTATTACAGCTGTATGTTTAATAGGAAAAAAACATAAATACAAAAAGCATAATAAAAATTCAAGTGGAATGACAAAAAAGAATCTGCAAGGTAAGATTATGGGACTTTAAATTATAATTTTTTTTTTTTTAGTAACACTAGAATGTGAAATTAAAAAATCAACATTTCTATTTCAATGAAGGGAGAATTTTTTAACTGTAAAAGTTTCCATTTGAAACTACTCAGCTTTTGTTTCCCACTGCAACACTCACTGAGCAGGGTTGGGTTCCTCACATATTGTGCTCCATATCCCTCAAAAGCCTCTTTTAAGAAGGAATGTTTTGTTTTGTAATCTCTCAGTAAGATTTAGGAAACATTGTCATGAATACCTAGTGCTGAAGAATATTTATGTTTCCCGTTAAACCTTTACAGTTTTGAACGTAAAATTTGTGGTTTTCCAAATTCTGATGAATTGTTCAGCAGTGTTTGTGCTGACCTTCCCGTTTGCTGCTTTGGCATTGCTGTGTCTGCCAAAAATCTGCCTTTTTAGGAAAGGTGCTTCTTGGCTGATACCAAACCAAAGATAAGAGGAGCTTGGATACAGCTCTTTCACAATTCCTAGAAGAGGTTGTTGCTTTTGGGTTTTTTTCCCCCTTAAAGAGAAGTGGTGTTTTTGTATATTTTTTCCACATTTCTCTGGTATTCTATTTGTAACACAAATGATAGACTATGCACAGTAAATGGACAGTTGTTCAAAAATAACAGAAGAATACACCTGTAAATATGAAAAATCTGTTGTGGATTTATTTTTTTTAATATGTTCAGCCCTTAGGCCCTATGTTATTTGATATGATTTCTTGGAGGCTGTTAGCTTAATTGCACCTTGGAAACACACATCAAATTCATGCCTTAGCCTGTTGGTGATCTTTGTACTGAGCAAAGTACATGGAGTACAGACAGAGCAGATGTAAGAAGAAAGTGTTTAGAATATTAGACCAAAAATATAAATTTACTTAAGCCTTTTTAAAGACCACACATCAGAGAACGCGACAGTAGAAAGACTGATTTCTGCAAAAAAAGTTGTTTAATGTTTGAAGCTATAGAGAAAAAGATCCCATTCAGGTAACTTAGATGAATGCATTTATGAAAAGCAAGAAAATTGCAGTCTCAGAAGGCCTGAAATACTCTAGTCTTAAACCACAACTAGTCATTTAAAGTCAAACATTTTCCTAGTCTTCCTTGCTAGGCCTTTCAGTGACTGCTTCAGCAATTTTTCCTGCTTGGGAAGGTCTTCCCCCACTCTCTGATTTGGGAAAGGACAATCTAGAGTGTTAGAGCCAATTATTATATTTAAGTGAATATCTATGGTGTTTTCTTAAAAGACTTGGTTGTTTTGTGGTTCTAAAGGAAAGGACCTCAAAAAAAGAAATTATTATAGCCAAGAATGGATTCTAAATGCATATTAATGAAGATGAGTAAAAATAACTGTGCTTTTAGAGGATCTGAAAAGAAATTAATTTCTTTTGGTGGGTTTTGGAGGTGACATCAGGTTGAGGGACCTCACGGATAGCAGGTGTGAGGCTGTCACTTCATAAGTAGCCTTAGAGGTTTCTCCGGTCTGGACTCACTCGTTCCTGCCCTCTCTTTTGGAGGCATCTTTATACAAAGAGAACTCTGATCCAGGTTTGGACACAAACCTCAGCGCTGGCACTGTTGGGCGGGTGCAGAGTGAGTGAGCAGCAGAGGGGAAGGCTCAGTGCCTCTCGTGCTGCCTGTGATGCTGCAGTAAATCTGACAAGAAGCTGTGCTCTTGCAGTGTGTGGGTTCATCTGCTGAGGTTCTGTTTAATGCTGGAGTTCTGCTCCTCCAAAGTGTTGGCATTTATTTGATCTAGAGAATTTGTAATAAAAATGAGCCTCCTGGAAAATATGATCAGCTTATCAAGAAACCTAGGACCTGCACTCGCTCCTGGGGATGCTCAGAGTTTACCTACAAGGGAAACTGTTTAGCTTGGTATATCGAGCGTTTCATTTCAGTACATAAGTGTTCACTGTCGCATTCAGACACAGCCTGGGCAGACAAGAGACAGCCGAACTTAGGAAGAACAAGATAGAAATGCCTTTATTTACTTATATACAGATGGGTTTTATACCCTGCGTTGTTGGGATGGTGTAAAGTCATTGGATCCTTAGCCAACCACCCCCAGGTTTATTGGCCAGATCCTAAAACACCCATTTCCCAAGCAGTTCCTCAGAATAACAGCAACAAGGTGCAAAACATCTCACAGGTGCAAGATAGAAGAATTATTTACAAAAGCTCTCTAGCTGTCTTTCAGCTAGTGTCCATGAGAAAGTGAGAATGCACACTGACAAGCAGAAAACTGGAAAATCTCTCTGCCACCAAGCTTTCAGCATCCACAGTTCACGTAAGAATTCTGTTTGGGATAGCACTCTCCCCTTACATTTGCATCTTTCTTAAAAGTCAGTTCCTTGTGTGAACAGGTCCTTAGAACATCACTTGCAAGTGAGGAGCATTCCTTTCTTGTGAGGTACCCAAAATCCTGTGATATGCTGTTTGAAAGATTAATTGGATTCAAAGCTGTTTCAGCTGATTTTTAGCTCTGGCTCTACTTAATGCAGGAGGGTATCCTAGAAGTAGATTTTTGCTGAACACATGCATATAAGAGCATAAAGCATATCTAGACCAAGGGTAAATGGGATAAATTAAGTAGAAGGTATATGTGGAAAAAAAAAGTGAGCACTAGTGAAAAAAAAAGTGAAATCAGAACTGCTTTTCATGCTAGGAGAAAAATTGTGGAGAGATGGCTGAAGAATGGATTTTAGTATTATATGATTAAGGTTCAGTAGGTATATTTTGTCTTTTGAGTGCTAAGTCAGAGAAGAGAGGCCTGACTTAAACCTTCATGATCATTGAAGTTTGAAAGTAAATTCATATTTCATATAATTAGTATTATATTTAAAGATAAATTATAAAAATTTAAGCACATGCTTTAGCTACACAGTTACTACCATTATTTTAACTCCAGAGCTTTAACTCTGCAGGTAACAGTTAATGCCTTGGGCTGTGTCAGGTGCTCGTGTGCAGTACTGTGTACACAGAGATCTGAAAATCCTTGCTAATGACATGCTGCTGATTGTACTGGCATCTGTAAAAAATATCAAATGCTTATCTCTCAGCTTTGTAAACCCTATGTGAATGTATTTTTGAGAGAAAGCAAGACTAAGCCAGTGGCTTTACTGATCCTAATTTAAAGAGAGTCAATATTTATATGTTGTATTTAGGGTTTTAGAAAGGCTTGATAGCTGATAACAAAAATTGTGTTACTCTAAAGAGGAGTGAAAATAGATACAGGAATACTAGCAAGTAATGTAGGGGTAGTATGGGAGAAGAAGAATGCTGGGGATATAAAGAGTTCTGAAGAGTCAGGAAATGCTAGAATTCTCATGTGGATGCAGAGACTCATGTACTGCTGAGGACCCAGAGAGTGATGTAAGGCACAAATAAATTTAGCAAATGCAAGAATGTTTATTACCTTCACATGCAAATGAAACATCATTTATTTAACCAGTTTTTGATGTCTGTAGTAGTGTGTATACTGAGTTTTATATGGTTCCTGTGTGGCCATAAATAAATTTTATTTAGAGCATTAGAGGGAGCTGTTATTAACAGAGTTACTCACAGCCAACATCAATTATCTCTGGTACTCTACAAATACTTATTTATGGTTACAATAAAATATTCTTGGGGAAGTGCAGTTCTGTAAAGCTACCTAGAGTACCTAGCATGGGGATTTCATCTGCTAGAATAAAGCCACTATTGTACATGACAAAAATATGGAGAACCAGTGAGTTGCTGAATAACCCTCAAAGTGTTCACTCTTATGAGTTAATGTGTTCTGTCATTTGTCTTTCTTAGGGCATGGGCCTCTCCTCTCATGAATAAATATCACAAGTAGAATACCTTTGTAAGGAGAAAAAGGTATAATAATTTGGAATGTAGTACTATAGATTTTCTTTCAAAAAATTGGATAGCTAAGGTTCTTCAGCAAACTGATTATAGATATATCTTCTAATTAGTCTATTTTTTCTCTACTTTTGTCAGAGATATAATTTACGTTTCTGGAGCAGAGAGTGTATTTTTATTATTTTTATATATGAATACCTAGCCTTTTACAGTTTCAAAGATCTAATGAGTCTCTTATTCTGCACTTTGAATATCCCTTTAATATAAGGTTACATGTATGAAATGTTCTTTTTTTTCTCTTATTCCACTAGTAAGATGCATTATAGATACCAAAACCCCTCAGTTTTACAGCTTATTTGTCTCTCTGTACTGCATCGATCCAAATAAAGGACCCCATGCACACTGACAAGTGTGTGCCTGTCATAGAGGAGAAAAGTCATTATGAGTTTTCCATTATATGACAATTCTATGACTTTTGTGACAAAATGATTGGAAGATGATTAGTGGCAGAACTTTCCTCCTCATCTGAAAGGGGGCTGATGTAGTCATTTGCACACAGTGAGAGTTATCAGTATTAGACAAGAAAATTTATGACCTATAGTTGGTAATTTGTAAATCACCAGAGTCCCTGAATTAGCAAAGATGTGTGAAGCCATGCAGGTTCATAGTTAGGGCTTTTTCCCCTTTAAAAGTCTAAAGGAGTATAGATATTGATAGGATATCTAAGGAGCATGTGTTATATCAGTCATTTTATTGAGTGTTACAGAACTCCATCCTCATTGGATTTTCATGAAGTGTCTTAATTTCTGTCTTTACACTTTCTAGAAGTACTGTCAGGTTCTATGTGGGACTGTGCAATTAATGGCAATGCCCTTCTAACGTGTTTATCTCAGATTCCTGAAGGTCTGGCGAATGGTGGAATATCATCCAATTCATGTTCGTCAAATCACAATTTTGCTGCCAGTGAAACAGGAATCCTGCAGAACTTGAAATGTGTTTCTCTTCTGTACTATGCAAAAGTAAAGAGAGTCAGTATAGCAGCTGCCCACAAAAAAGGGTATATATCATCAATCTTAAGTGTCAAATTTTAGTCTGATTATAAAGAAAAAGCTATTAAAGGAGAATTTGAGGTCATCCAGATACTCATGTGGAGCTTGCATACTTCTTCCCCTAGAAGTAAAGGAAATTACTTTATGATTGATTTTTTTCTTATTTTAAAACATATTAGCAATAAGAGCAAAATATGATGTCTTCATCACCCTCTGCTCTGTTTTTAAAGTTAGATCTCCAAGCAGAAAAGCCTTTCCATGTTGCTGGAGTACAGATGTTGAGCATCAATGAGGTCCACATGGAAATGAATGTATACTGCCATGTAAAACACAGCTGACTGGTCACAGTATCACAACCAAATTGCATTGAACTGCACTATGTGTTTCGCAAAATTTTCCCTTCCTTTGTCAAATATTTCTCATTGTTTTTGGTTAGACTGCCACAGATGTATCAAGGATATTTATGGCTGAGCTAGAGGCTAAACTGCCTGAAATACCGTGAGTGTGAAATAGTCTGAAAGACAGGAATGTTATTTAGCAGATGTATTAATCATAGGACCAGAGAATAAGCTGAGTTGGCAGGGACCTGTCAGGATCATGGAGTCCAAGTCTTGGTCCTGGACAGGACACCCCGAGTCACACCCTGTGCCTGGGAACATTGTCCAGAGACTTGAACTCTGCCAGGCTTGGGGTTGTGAGCCCTTCCCTGGGGAACCTGTTCAGTGCTGGCCATGTCTACCGCTCATTAAGAGAAGGCTGCTATTTCTCCACAGCTCAAATGCTTCAAAATTCTGACATTACTGGAAACCTGAGCAAGCTGAGGAGTTAACTTTTGCATATCTGTAATACAATCCCAGCTGCAGCTTTTAAAGGGAATTTTGCTGTTAAATGAGCTACTCAAGTAAACAGATCAGAATTCCCAAGGACCCTTCACTGCACTGCAGTTCAGACCTCCCAAAGCAGAGCCAGTCTCTGTGTGGTTCATTTGTTCTGCTGTGTCCACCTTCTGATCACAGAGCAGCTAACACAGGTACAAGAGATTGCCCACAGCACAGCTTTCTGCTGCTTACCCTTTTAGTAAGAACATTCTTCAATTGCTTTTAGTGATGATTTTGTAAAATTGACTGGGCTGATAAGAAATGTATCCGTTTGTGATAATTTTTGAACTGTGAAAACTCGTTTTCTTGAAGAACAAAATAAAATGTTGAAAAAGATGAGAAAATGCCATAAAAATAGTTGGGAAATTAATCTTTCAGAGTTTTTAGTTTGGGTTTGTTGTTTGTGGGGTTTGGATTTTTGTGTGTTTGTTTTGACAAAGTTTTGTTTATGCCCTTTGTTTTTATTTAGTATAGAACGTCAGTGCAGGGTTTGTTTTCTGCATCAGATATTGTTCGTGCAATACTCTGTTTATTATAGTCAGAAGCTTTAAGGATAATTCTGTTCCTATGTTGCCATCATCACATGGAACACATTGGCATGGCAGAGTAAAAGCTCTCCCATTGGATGAACCTGGAGATTTTAGCAGGTAAAAGGCTTGGATTTTAATTGGTTCATTTTTATGTATTATGCTATTTCAGACAGACACAAGGCAGGACATAATGAAAGTTCATATAGATCCTCAGAGTATTTGAAATTTTACTGAGGTACACACGTATTTTTGTCCTTATGGCTTGCATATTTGCCTTTGATAGCAAATTTTATTGGTAGCTCATTAAATCCTTCATATAAATAGAAACACGTACAATTACAGGTCCTCCCAGCTGAGAAGAAAGCACTAAAGCACAGATGATGCTCAAACTTGGCTTGTGTTAAGCAAAATAGCAAATAAGGTACAGAAATACACTGTAAGAGGGAGAAAGTGGGAAATTTTCCCAGTAGAGACCATGGCTGCTGAAGGGTTTTTCTCCAGCCTGTGCTGTAAGACAGCAGTTGTTACGGGTTTTGCCACCAATCTCTCTCCTCCCCATCCCCTGGCACTTCATCCCTCGCGGGGTGTGGATCTGGCAGAGTGTGTTAGGGAATGCAGTCCTGGGGCACCCGAGGGCAGCGCAGCTGCTCAGGCTCTAGAGATGCAGCAAAAGCTCTCTTCCTAAAAGGAAGTCAGGTTTTCCTTTATGCCGTGGGTGTTTGTCCATTTTCCAGTGGCACAATTCCAAGTCTCAGGCAGCTGCTGTAATTGTTGCCTGGGAGAGGTTTGGTTAGTTACCCACCAGAGGTGTAATTAGTCTTTTACCTGTTAGAGCTCATCTAGTTAGTGAAAAGGATTGAAACAATCCCGTCCTCTCACCATTTCAAATGACTCTGTGTGGAGTGCTGGCTGAAAAGGGAAATTCTGTCTTTTTGAATTTAAATGATCTATTACTCACTAATTCCCTTGAGTTAGTAACTGTTGAAAACATATGTGGCATATTCTATATTCTTTACTTAATGGGAAATGAGATTTCTTGGACTAAACCATTCTAGATGGAGAAGAGGAACATTTTTACTTGAATTTTATGTTTATGTTCTTACCAAGTCAGAACGTTACATACTAAGTGGTTTGAGTCCTTTAGTTATTTAAGCATGTCATAATCTCGACTGCTGAACCCAAAAGAAGCTGATAGAAGCTGAGGTTGTAATTTGTCTGTCAGAATGCATTTCCTTTGCAGAAGCCCTATACAAGTGGAAAAAATGAGAGGTTTGCCTTGGGTGTTTCAACAAGTGTGGCCAATTTAAGATGCCAAATCAGAATGGATTCCATAATACTTATCGCACATTAAGTAAGTCAATTAACTAATATTTTTTGTCTATTTATTCAAAGAATTCTCTGTGTTAAGAATTGAGGTTAGGTCCGTTTTTTGTGTGTGTGTGGTTTTTGTTTTTTTTTTTAATAAGCAGCACAGAAAATCTGTCACTTTTACCAGGAGTTAGAAGGTCCTTGCAACAATCACTGCATGAACTTTAATTGCAATAGGAATGGATGGAAATCTCTTCCATCGATGGAATTCTGGTAAAATACTTCAGTGTAAGTTATCATATGTGTCATGATACTACATTTCACAGAGAAGGAGCTGTGGAACAGGTTAAGGGAAGATTGACTGGGCTCCTACTATGCGGTGTTGTTAATTGGTGATGATGTGAGCTGTGCAGACAGAAGGATGAAGCTGAGGGGTGTTAGACTTGCTTTGTTCTCTGAATCATCTCCATAGCACTGCGAGCTCCAATCCACTTCTCATGCTTAGAGCCTGGACAGGAACCCCCCCTGTCCTGCATGCATATTCTGCACTAGTCACTGCTTAATACTTGTGTTTTCATTCCCATTTCATACCAGCCAGCCAGACTTTAAATACTGCTACTGTTTTTTAATTATAGTTTGAATAATTCTTCATTTTGTTTGTATGTTTTCTACTTTAAACAAGCTTCAACTAAGATTTTGAGTAGTCAGGGCATCTAGAATTCATATGATGAATGTGATGCAATTTAATCTCAGTAAATTCTCTTTTCTTGGATAGAACTTGCTATAATTGTACTGTAGCTCTATATCAAATTGAGATTGAGGAAGAGAAATGAAGTTTTGTGTTATAATAGGCTTAGTCAGAAGCCTACAAAATTTTTTAACAACTGTAATGGGCTCAGGTCAGGTGATAAGGGTAATTAAATACTGTTGCAGAAATAACTAAAAGACATTAGAAGATGACAGCTGCATGTGTGGTTTGTATTTTTGGTTTTTTTTAACATAGATGAAGGATACTTTGTTCAAAAATAATATTAGGACAAAACCACCCTAAAATCAAAGATTAAAAAAACCCTCCTACCTCCCTGATGGGGTGGAACATTTCAGTCTCGCAGCTCAGAAAATTGCTCTTTCCTCCACACAAAAAGACTGAGGATCCAATACTGTTCTCTTACCTCCATTCTACCCGTTACAATTAAGGAAAGCAATTTGTATCTATAAAAAGTCCCATTGAATCAAACAGCATTCTGTCAGTACATAATAGTCTCATCAGAATCAATAGGACTGTGCCTGTAACCTCGGTGTCCAAGGGGAATTGTGTGTGCTGGTGCCTTCCCTGTCTTGGAAGGTCTCTGAACCTTTTTGCTCAAGCCTTTAATATAGAAGGAGCTTATTGAAAGCCTTGTTTGCTCTATACGGAACTGCTTTGATTTTTCTTCCTTTCTGAAGTATTGTGAGACAGTGTGTACCATTGTCCTTGGGGTGCCTATTAATATCTATTTTAGTAGATATACTGGTTCATTTCTTTCTCATGTCAGTATAAAGATTTGCATCCTCCAAGAAAAATAATTACTGTGCATTTTCTTTAATGTTTTTCATTTAGAAAAAAAGAAACAGTAAGTGGCACATCTTGATGTAATTATTCAGAAATGTAGTTTAAATTTGACTCTTCCATTTTCTGTATCTTTTCCCAGTCTGATTAACATACACAATGAAAGTATTTATCTGTGTGGTTGGAAGAACAAAGTGCAGCTGTATGCTACCAAATCTAATGAAAGACATCTTGCTGTCTATGGAGGTTGGTTTGAATTTTCCATTCTGCCTTGTTATCCTTGAGAGAATCCTCTCTGACTGATTATGACAGTTGAAAATGTAGCAGCAGAAATTCTGAAGGGAAAAAACCCCAAGTCATTAGAAATGAAATTTTTTTGGCACATAAAATTTTATATTACTATATAATTGCAGTGAACTATAAGCTTACTGGAGTAAACGTAACAATAACTTGTTTTCACAAAATCCTGCACTGACTTACAATTTAAGGAATCATTCCCAACACAGGAAACAGCGATTATCGAGCTGATGCTGGCAATGTATTAATTAATGCAATCAAGCAGCAATGACACTTGAGGGCATCATGCAAATCTTATATTTGAGTTATGCTTATAGTCAAATTAGAAATTACTCAAGGGACTTCACATTATTAACTTAGTCCTTTTCAGACTTTTAGCAGAAACCTTTATTTTCTTTCCTTTTTCTGTGGATAGTAAGTACAGGTTTTTTTAGTCACTCTGTCTGACTACACCTTTCACTATAGAATCATGCTCTTTGTTACAGAAATGTTATAAACCATTTTGTCAATTACCTGAGAGTCAGCAATTGGTATGTTCATAAGGATAAAAGGAATAATTTTTTTTTTAGAAAGCTTGATTTCAGTCTTGTGAATAGGAATTGTCTGTGATGTCTCCCTCCCTCATAAACGGTTTAACTGCATCAGCCATTGTGGTGATCAAGATCCTTTCACTTCAAAGTGTATAAACCATCTCATCAAATATGCACTAAGAATAGAGCTGATGAACAGCCAGTCTCTCATTTTTCTGACTTCTTCAGATTTCCTTTCAAGTTTTGAAATCTTTGGCCATGGGGATAATTAGCTTGCTCTTGGGATGGTGTCTCTCCTTTGGCTGTCAGCTTGCACAAGCACCTAAAGATAATTTAGAAACTGAAAGCTGGTTTATGACTGAAAGTATAAGTGCAGTCAAATAAGCAAATTTGCTGCCTATGACCTCTACCTTTTAAGAGTTTTTCTTCCATGTAATGCCAGGTGGATCTTATCAGCGTTCACCATCTTTTTCCCCTTCCACTTTTGAAAACGAGTTATTTTAATCATCAGCCTAAGTGAAAGATCTTTTGTGGTCTTCAGAGGACATGAAGCAACTGGGAATGAGAGAAAGAATAAAGATAAGCATGGGATGCTCAAGAGAGGAAGGAAGGAAAAATAAAGTATAAAATCTAGAAGTAGCCCTCTCTACTGGGTTTGCTGCATTATAGTGCAAGTGACAGCTGAAACTATTGAAAGTCCTATGGAAATTACAGCAAGAAAGCAGAGTGGCAAATACCAGCTGTGTGAAAGGTGGCTTGTGGGTGTTTTTTTTTGTTTGTTTGTTTGTTTGTTTGTTTTTTAATTTGCCACACACAAAGATTGAAAAAAAAAAGAGGTGAGGCAAGATATAGTTAAAGCACCAAAGTTAACATGCTTAGCTTTGGTGTCTGAGTGAAGAGGCCAGGCTCTCTCAACTCGAAAAACCCATATGACTGCAGTCTATAAAATCATTAGCACATGCAAAGCATGGATGGGGACTGGCTGCTGCTGTTTTTTCCAGCAACAGTAACTGCAGGGCATTGAATGAAACCAGGATGGGTGGGGATCAAAACAAACAAGATGAACAGGATTAAGGGGTAGCAGGCCTGTGATCTCCTTGACTAGGAACAATGTGGGTGCCAAAAGTTCAAGTTGGGCCTAGAGCAAAATCATTTGAAGTTTTTGCATGAAAGATTGTTTTATTAGTAAAATGAAATTGTGATCTCTCTTGAAAGAAATGCTACATGATTCTATTTTTTCCAGTCACCATAAAAGAAAAAATTACATAGTGTTTTAGTAATTCCAACTCTGAGAATGCTCAGGAAGATGGCAAGGTGTGAGTAGCTTTGCAAACACACTTTGTCTTTTGAAGTTGGATTGAATTTTGGAAGAAGGTCCCCATATGCTGATGACAAATGAGATTGTAAGAATCTAAATGAATGCAGAATAATAACTACTAGGAACAATAGTATGTGTAGGTTTTGGTAGTGTCCCATTCACACTGCACAGACAATTCTTTCACTAGACTTTAAAAGAAACACTCTTCTAGGTAAGCATCTCCTTTTCTGTAATGCCTATTATTTTCTCCAAGCTGCCAGCATATTTCTTTCATGTAAGCATTAGATTAAACTAAATGTAGAAAGCAAGCAGTGATTAATGTCTTTCCACTGAGTGTTCAGTGTGGAAAAGCTCTCCATAGATAAGCCACATTTGCCCCTTAACTAGTACTAAAGTATTACATCTTACTACATGCTCCATTTGCCGATTGCAAATTTTAGGTTAATTTGGCATACAAAACTAAGCTATCACTCCAGCTTCTTTAAACCTTCCAAAAATCCCTCATAAAGCAAGTAAATGGAGTTTTGCATACAATATGTAGTGAATATGAGCTATTTTCCTCTCCATTTGTTTCTCCTTTTTTAGTCAGTGAATGTTATATGTTGGATGATTCAGGTTGGTGTGGTTGCTCTTGATACAAAGATATGATTATCCTTTTAAAGTGAATTAATTTTAAAGTGAAACACACTATTAAATAGTTTTACAGATGAAAAGCCATCAGTGGATTTCTAAATTCTACAACTTTCTCATATGCAGGGCTATTGGATCAGGTAAGTGCTAAGTTCTCCATAAAAAATATAGGAAGAGGAATATGACAATTGTTAGATATGCATCACTACAAATGGAATGTTTTTCTAGACTTCAAAATACCTAAAGTTTATAATTTAAGCCAATCTGTTCCATTGTAACATTCTTTTATTTTTTTTTCTTGTATCTCCATTTGACCTACTGGGGAGAAAAAAGGAAGGAAGAAATAATCTTATGGCCTTGGTTTTAAGGGAAGAAAGATACTTTTTGGTGTTTCTGCTGCTTTTATTATGTGATAACAAATATCCAAATATGTGTTTCTCATAAACCTCAATTCTCTATTCTTCAGAGTTGTTTTGGTTAGTCACTGACAGGTAATTCCATTTTACTTTCGTGCCCATAGGCGCTGTGACCTAAAGTGAGATCACCTTCTGGCTGACACCCTGTTAGCCTGTTTCAGAAACAGAGTATTCCTGTCAACACTGCTCTTAGGAGTATGTGTAAGACTCACACACACACAAACTTGCTGTGTTTGCCTCCCCAAGTTATATTTGCCCAAGCAAGCCTCACTGGGGAACAATCTGAGCTGTAAGCACCAGTCTATGGCAGGCATGAAGAAAACCTTTTTCATAATAGCTATAGCTATACATAGCTGGTGAATGCTGGCAAGGGTACTAAACAATTTCATCAGATATTTTAAAACTAAAATGTAACTTTTTAGTAAAGCTTTGTTTTGAGCCCACTGTGGAGTAAGTCAGTTGGATTTCCTTCAGAAAAACAATTTGTACATTCCTTAATTACAATTCACTACCCTTTCTTTTCACAACAGAATATAGCTTGAGTGTGACAATGGTCTGACTCAAAACCACTGAAACTTTCTGCCTAGATCACACATTTAAAGTAAAAATCTTAACCAAAACCACAGTCAGAGAAAGCAGTCTTGCCTAAATAATATATTACAGTGGTCAAAAGCCATCCTTGTTAAAATACACGGTATTGGAAGGAAACTATCTGAGAAAGGACACTAATGGAAATATGTCAATGGCTAAAGGGTAAAACAATTTTTAAAAGCATTTTAGACTATAATTGGGATCAAAAGAAACCTTTATTAGATTCTTTGCTTGATACAGATGGTGAAATCCTGAATAGCGATGCAAAAGAGGCAAGAAATGTCAACAACAGTTTGTGTCCTATATTTGGAAGGAAGAAAGAACATGCATGCAGGAGGCAGATTTCAAGAGAATAGAATATTTACTAGTTAGGGGAAAAAAAAAAAAAAGGAGGTAGCACTTACTGAAAGTAAGATATTTTTTGAACCACAGATTCAGAATATTTGTCAGAGACCTAAAAGACAGATGATCAACAGTGGTTTTTTTTCACTGATGTAAAAAAATGGAGAAAATTGGTTTTTGAAGAACTGGAAACTCTAAGCTGGTTAGCTACAGGTCATGCAGAGGCATCATAAATACAATAGTTAAATAGAGACTGTCAACACAATTTAAGGATAAAAATTGGAGATGTCCATCAGCATGGCTTCAGGACAAGTATTTTTGGTAAACAAATCTGTTATCCATTTCACAGGAACACAAGTTTGATGGACAAAAACGCTGTGTTGAGCAGTAAATTTTAATTAAAAGGTTAATTGCATTCTGTTGACTTAACAAGGGTACTTAATACCTTCTTCACCTCAGACTTAACAGAAAAGCCAGTTATCCTCAGGGCAACCAGTCCCCTGAGATGAGAGACAGGAATGAGCATCAGAATAGACCCCCTGCAACCCAGGAGGGAGTAGGTGATGGCCTGCTGAGCCACTTAGACCCTCCCAAGTCTCTGGCACTGGACAGAGCCCACCCAAGGGCAGTGAAGGAGCTGGCAGAAGAGCTTGTCCATCGTTTATCATCAGCCCTGGTGAGGTCCCAGATGGCTGCAGTGTGACCAGGGTGGTGCCAGAAGGGGCTCCCAGGGAGCTGCAGGCCTGTCAGCCTGATCTCAGTGCTGGGGAAGTTCAGGGAGAAGATCAGCTTGAGAGCCATCCCGTGGCACATACAGGACAACCAGGGGGTCAGCCATGGGCATAGGACAGGCAGGTCCTGCTTGACCAGCCTCATCTCCTTCTATGACAGGGCATCCTGCTTTGTGGATGATGAGCTGGCTGTGGATGTGTCTGTCTGGACTGTAGTAAAGCCCTGTCACTGTTTCCCACAGCATCTCCTGGAGAACCCGGCTCTCATGGCTTGCACAGGTGCTCTCTTTGCTGGGTGAAACGGGCTGGATGGCCGGGCCCAGAGCGTGGGGGGGGGATGGAATTACATCCAGCTGGTACCTGGAGCTGGGGCTCCCCAGAGCTCAGTACTGGGGCCAGCCCTGTTTTATGTCTTCACTGGTGATCTGGACAAGGGGATCAGGTGCACTCTCAGAGTTCGCAGGCAGCACCAAGCTGGGAGGGAATGTGGATCTGCTGGAGGGCAGGAGGGCTCTGCAGAGGGACCTGGACAGGCCGGATTGATGGGCTGAGGCCAAGGGTGTGTGGTTCAACAAGGTGAAGTGCCAGGTCCTGCACTTGGGTCACAATAACCCCCTGCAGTGCTACAATGTGGAGTTATTAAAAATGGTGGATGCTGCTTTCCTGCCTGCTCCTGCAGGATAACATCAGTCAGGGTGGCTTCTTGACATCATCACCCCGAAACATGCTGGGGTCCAGTGCTTTCAACTTCTTTCAAAATCCCATAGTACTCACTACCCCTATTAGGTCTCCATATGGCATGCATTAATACCAGGCAACAAACCCAAGGAGCTTTGTAGCAGTTTGGGTTTGTTCATCTCCATGCACAGATGTTCCATGTGTTGGGGTCAAATATGTATTTGTGGAGCAGAAACTGGGACTAGAAAGTGAGCCCCTAAAATATCTCTAAATACTCCTAAGGAATTCCAAGATTGTGAATAGCTCCCAAATAGAACTCCCCTAAAACGGAGCACAATTTACAATGTCTGGAATTTATTATAAATTTAAATTGCATATAACACCCCAAGTATTTCTTTTCCTTTTCACAGAAATCTTCCTTATTCTGGCAGCATTAATAATATACCTGTTTCATTAAACTGCTCAGGCACGTGACTACTAGGAACTCTCAGTGGAGAAGAAGCTGAAGTTCCCTGAGTGCTGCAGTATACTTGACATAGTAGTAATATCTGCTGAGTGATGGTCTATATAATTTTTGAATCGTGTTCCACAGTACTCAGCAATATCTGTCATATGCTTCGTATCTATGTCACAGTTATTGCTGAGTTCAAACGACTGATACTTAGGTTTCTTTGAGAAATTCAGGTGAAAAGCTCCAAAAGATTTGCACTGTAGCAAAGTTTCATTTTCTACTGATGAGTCATTATTTTTTATGAAACTTTAATGAACAACAGCAAGCACATATAAATCATAACTGAGTTCACAAAGAAAGGTAGTATCGTAACATCTTCTTCTCTGCTCATCTAAAATGTTCCTGACTTCCAAGGATTTTTCTTTATTAATTGAACTTTACAATAATTATAACTGTATGTTAATGTCAAAAAAGCTGCTTGTGAATGCAATGATTTAAAACTAGCTTTAAGTTACAGATATCATGCATAGTATTCAGTTAGCTTCAAAGAGCAGAAATCAAAGATTTTCAAATAATCAGAAACTGGAAGTTGAAAAGATGTATTTAAGCCAGTCTTTCTCTGTACAGAAGTTCTTCAACTTTTGTATCTTTATTGGCTGGAAATTTCTGTTACTTGGGAAATTTTTATCTTAGGCAGCCTTTATCTTTACCTTTGTGTGCCAGCCTTCCCATGTTTTTGAATGCACAGCATCTTTTGTCTGAGAGGTGGAAAACAGCAGAGAATATTCATCTTTTACCCTTATCCACCACCCCTGCATTCTTCCCAGTAGTAAAAGGCTCCCAATTTCTCTGCTATACCACTATATCTGTCTGCCAGTCTTTACAGCAAAGGACAAATGGAAATGAGAGTCTACAGCATATTTTAAATTCAGTAGAGATCATTTGTATAATGATTGTATAATGTGTATAATATCTGGTAGATTTCTTTGGACCCATATTTACATCTCTATAGCTAGTGCTCTTTTAAAGCTTCCAGGCAAAGTTGAAATATTCCAGATGCTGGATGTGAAATACTGTCTTAAGTGTTTGGATTACTTCATGTATACAACATTCTTTGCTGAAGGAGAGGAGATTTAGAGAAGGATGCGGGGTCTAATTCTTGCTGATCTCTGAGTACCTCTGAAGGGAACAGCGAATCCTCACATTTCTAGATACTAGCACTTTGACCTTGGCAGTGAGTTTACTTGGGTTGTGCCATCCTGCCAGGGCAAACTGAGCTCAAGTACATTGCACATTGCAGTGCAACATAGAGCTGAGCCAGATTTAAAAATACAGAGAGACTTCAGGTACAGCAGCACGAAGCTTGAGGTACAGGCTGCATTAGAGCCTAAAGTTTCAGTGGGGTCTCTAAGGTCAGTGCAACTGGTCTCTCACTAGCAGTGGTTAGCATGTCATGACTCTTCTGGCTGAACTAATGAAATATTCCTGGTGCTTCAAGCAAGAACTCCAAGGAACCAGGCACAATATACTTTCAGGATTTGAGCACTGGCAAAAATGAAAAGGTAATTTCTCATCACTGTTGTGTTCCTGAGGCCTGAACATCAACAAACCCAGCCTTCCCCACTCCAGACAGTTGTGATGAGGAGTTTGAGCCAGCAGAATCAAGTGCACTGTGGTCATGCACCCCTCTACCTGGAGAAGGGATATAAGATGAAAGGGCTTCATTTGCTTCTGCTGTCTCTTTTCCAGAGGAGCTTTCCTCTCCCTGAAGAACTGTCAGCACCTCAGTCTAGTGTAGTCTGTGTGTTTTGTCACTCTGCATTGCTGATCCACCTGGTGGTGTCTTTATGGTGTGAGAATTACTGCATTTCTGCAATACCTCAGTCTCCAGTTTAAGAAGGTTTCAGAGCTGGTGTCAGTGCAGCTGGGAGTGCTTGTCTGTCAGTGGTACCACTGGGCAGGAACAGCTGTGCTCAGATATTCCAAATTCCTTACCTCTCACACATGCTTTACCTTTCCTGCAGGCCTAAGATGATACAAGCACATTAATTCAAAGCTGCTCACAAAGATACCGTGCCTTTTTTTGCTAGGAATAACAAAAGCAAGCAGTGTGAATGTAGTGCTCTCTTGCTGTCTGTTCACACTTTATGTAACATATTGTCCTTATCAGCTCTTGTTGGGCTCGTGACAACAACCAGCTTAGTGCAATGGTGCTGCATTGAAGGAGCCGTGAGTTATTTGGGCTGTGGAGAGTAAATGATTCTTGTGTGAGTACTGGGATTAGGAAGACTGTGCCACAATGACTGATAGCAAACTAGGCTATGGGATTTTGGGCAAGACCCCTTTGACCAGTTTAACAGTTTAGTCCCTTTTGCTGATCGTGCAAGCAGGCATCCCATTTCATAATGAAACAGAGTTACAGATCTGATGCAGCTTTGGTATTTCTGTGTGTCTCAGTGACTATTTGAAGAAGTACCCTGTGAAGATGGAATGCCCCAAGTGTAAGTGGGAGCTCCAAAACAACTGAAAATGACTGGGGACATGCCTCAGGCTCCCAGGCCTTATTTTCAAATGAAAAATATAGAATGAGGCTCCCAGATATCCTTTTCTTTCATGTTCCATGCTTGGGGCCATAGCAACTAAAAAGCCTTGCTGCACTGAGACTTGAGATAAGCTGAGGGAATATTAAATAAGCTAGTATGCAGAGATCACTGGGAGTAGGTAGGAGTTTGAAAGCTCCAGTTTATAAAAGTAACTAGGAAATTGTGCTGGTAGCTAAAAGATCAAACATTCAGCCTATCAAAGGTTACGTTTGAAGTTTTGGGAAACCAAATAAAGAAATTCCTTGTTCTATTTCAGTGACTTCTCTGGCATATTTTCTTTGGCCATTGTATTTTCCTTAATAACATCTGATTTCTGTGGGGGTAGTTTTAGCAGTGCTGCATCATACAAGATGCTTCCAGAGTAAATGTTCTGCAAACAGTGTGTTAAATTGATTTTTTGTCCCTAATTGAGGTTGATTAAATGTAAATTTCAGGTTCTTGATCTAGTAGTTGTTGGCTTTCTGCCTTGGCTCTGGTTAGTGTATTTCTTCTAAAACACACTTGAGCTAAAAGCATCCGTCTTTCTTAGTCCTCCGTATTCATGTTGAGAAAAATATTTTTATCTTGCTGCGGCAAGGCAGTGACTTTTTTGAATATATTGTCATTTGGTTATGACACCTAAGAGCTCTGTGCCTCAAACCAGCTGTAACATTGTGCTGCTGATCTAGAACACAGGCTTCAAATGAGTTTAGAAGGCAAGAACTGTAGAAGGATTAATGAAAATGAATTATATGTACTTCCTTATTTTGGCAATTTTGATTGAGTTTTTTTTCCCCGTTTTGGAGAAGCATTAAAAACGTGTCTATAGAGAATTAGACCTTTATGTGGTTTCTTGTGAACGTCACATTTGTTTGAGAAAGACTAGATGATTTTCTTTGAAGTAGAACCAAAATCACTGAAAATCAGGGCTATTTCTACTAAGCAAAATGCCAAATATTTCCCTGTTTGTTTACAGGTCAAGTCTCAAGGAGACACAGAATCCAGGGAACTTTCCCCTGGCCTAACCCTTACTTTATCCAGTAGTTTAACTCTGCTTTTCTGTCTGCACTGTGAATAGTCTGATTTCAGTGGGATTATTTATACCATGTAAAGTTAAATTATGAGTGAGCTTTGCAGGATTGGGACCTTCAGAGGCAACTGACAGATTTAAAGTGTATTATTCCAAAATGTGGCGGAGAGTTCTCTGTGTTATGCTAAATGGGCTTTATTGCACTGAACTAATCTCCTAGTTATAGCTAATCTCTGGAAGCCTGGTTCTCTTCATCCTCATTTCAGTAACTGCAAAGTCATTGCCTGAATCAAGTCAGGGTGTTTGGCTTTTTTATTCCTTCATCCTTAATTATTACATAACCTTTAATACAGGGTTTACAGAAGAGAGAGGTAGGTCCAGCGTATAAATTGGATTACTCCTCCTAGAACCTGTGGAGTTATGACTGTTTACAGTGACTAAGAATCTGGCCCATAAACTTCACTTAAAGGCTTTCTCTAATCCGGCAGAGTAATTAGACTGAAAGAGTTATTTTCAAGAGTTGTTACTACCTGAAAATGATTACTCACTGGGGCATCATTAGTGTAATAGCAAAGTCACTTCTCGAGGATGCTGGAAATCCAAACACTCTGTGCTGTTTGCATTCCCCAGTAGGACAGTTAATATATTGCCTCCCGTGTGACCTGTGTAATAAAACTGTTGTATTAACTACACCAGCATCGGTACATGTTTCCCTAATCAAAAATGAAACTGGTGTCTCTGGCAATAGATAACTATTCTCCTAGCAAGAAACATACTCGTGCCTTTTGATAGAGAGAGCAGCTTTTCAATGTGCAGCAAGGACTCGCTTTACAAAAGCACATAAACAACAAAACAGTTTATATCTGTAGATAAGAAGCAGCATCACTTATACTGAATAAGCTGGAGAAAGCCGAGTGTATAGATTTTAATACACTTTGTCAGCAGTACATTAATGAGCAGACCCAAAGCCGCATGGAGATGGAAAGAGGCTCCCTGACTTCAGCAGGGCCTTGGTGGGTCCTGTTGTCTTTAAGGTGTGCAGGCTCTCAGGGGGGAAAGGAACCACCACACGCAAATATTGAGTCATGACGCGTGAAAACCATGACTGTGGTGGGTGAAATACCTGAAGCCATGTGGTCTGTTGCTGTCTTATGTGGCAGAAGCGAGGAGATCAAGAAGAGGGGGCAGCTCCTCGCTGTGCTGTGAGCATCCTCTTTTCCTGCCTTGGCAGTGTGGTCAGTCTGCCAGGCACTGCTGAGTGCAGCCTGCCCTGCTCAGCAGCAGTGCCAGCAGTGAGAGCAGTGTAGCTGTCCCCTCCTGCCCCTGTCCTGCTGGGGTAAGGGCAGGGGTAGTACCTGAACTTCAGGGGTCTCTCTGGCCCTTTCACAGGCCTTAGAAGATGTGTGAGGACAAAGTCCTCTCCAAGGTGTTCCTGTTGCAGCTGTCGCTGCAGGCTTGCCTGCTGAGGCTTTGCACGTCTCCTTGGCAAGAAATCAGGCATTAATAGCATCTTTGGTGGTCTAGCCACTTTCTTCCTAAAAATCCCACTAAGACTTCATTATCTGTTGGTAAAGATAAGAAAGCGTTTTCTCATGATAGCTCATGTCATTCCCCACCGCGAGACAGACGGAATCACCATCAGCTGTCGTATATCTGTGCTTATCAGATCTGGGCAGGGAGCGTGGGGCTGCTGCAGCCTGGGGAGCCCTGTACACTCTGCTCCCAGCCCTGCTGTCCCTGGGGCCTGTGCACAGCCCCCCTCACCCAGCTCAGGAGGGGATGCTCTCGGGCAGGGAGCAGAGACATCCCCGTGGCAGAGCAGCAGAACATCTCAGCAGCCAGGTCTGCAGAGCTCTGCACACACAGGACTGGAGGCACAACACATCTCATTGTACAGGCACAAAATGCTTTGTGTCTGGGCTTAAAATAGGAGCTCAAGCACAGAGACATCTGTGTTACATCGGTTGTGCATATGAATGCAAACACTGGTCTGTAAAGGTAATTTTTACTGATGTGCTCCCCATCACAGAATTCCCTGGCTTGATGTATCGTGGGGGTGATACATCCGATGCCAGCAGCCCACCATGTTTCAAAGCAAACTGTAATATGTCGCTATTCTGAAGCTTAAGATGTGCTTTGTTAAAAGCCAGCTTTTATCTGAGAGAAGAGGTTTTCTCTCTAACATCAGAGACTATTTACACTGCAGAAGAATAATTCTGCCTCTGAAAGTTGTCTGGCCAAATTAATACTGGCAGTTTCTAGGAAGCTGTATCAGGAAATGTTGGGTTATTTCATGTTTCTCTGTGCTAAGCTTTAGTAGCCTTTTGTCCCATTTTATGTATTTATGCTTTTGCAATGTTTAATACTTGACCACTGAGGGCTAGTCTGGTGCATCATATATGAAGTGAAAATATTCTCTTGTTATCTGTTTTTATCCCAATTTGAGTTCTAAAATTGCTGTGGAACTGGTTAAATGATGGCTTGTTAGTATTTCTGTATTTTCTAAGCACAATTTTGAACTCTCTATTTAGAAGTTACCCATATCTCTTAATATAACCGATTGTTATATTTCTAATCATAGATAAATTCACCCAGGAATCACAAAGAAACTCTCTTTAAGTACAGAAAAGGTATGGTGCTGAGATGAATGATAAGAAAAGGTATATTTTATGGAGCAAAATTTTCAAAAAGAAGTTACTGGTAAAGTATCAGTTGCTACAAATTTGTGCTGAGCTAAAAAAAAGATAATTCTCCACTTTTGTGAAGTCTACAGAGAACCATTTTTAAACATGTATTAATCTAGCACTGCCTGTCTTAAAAGCTAAAACTGGAGAGAAAAAAATTGAAGATATCAGGATGTCAGAGTGGTGATAAGATGTGGTGAGAAGATTAAATGTTTTCTTCATTGTTGGGTTACAAAAGAGAAACTTGGCAGTAATTTGACTGACTGGATGATATCATTAGATATAATGATTGTACATTCAGTGGATACCTAAATGGTTACTAATGCCAAAAATACATGAAAACATGAATTTCTCTGCTTTGAAATCTGGAGGAGCCTTATGCTCCATATTTATTTAGGAGAATTGTAATACTATCAAAGGAAGGGACCTCTGACATTATTAATACCACTAATTAATTCTTCCTGTCAGGAGGGTTCTCACACCTAGTTTAGAAGGACCTCTGTGATTTGCCAGCACTGTGCCTGCTGTGTAGCTGCTCCAGAGTGGGCACTCATTAGTGGCAGAGTTACCTTGTACTCCTTTAGCAAGGGCTGCAGGTGCAAAGCAGTCTGGGGCTTCATCTTCCTTCTTTCCACTTAACCTGTGCAAATTAAGAACAGGTATTTTGGTATCAAATATTGAAAAAGTACAGTTTTTATAACTTTTGTATATGTTAATGAGAAAATGGAGGGAGGAGACATTTTGTAACTTTTAATAAGACTTCCTAGACAACGTCTGTATGCTTCATAAATTAGTCATCTTTTCAGCACTTTTTATTTGCATTACTTTCCTCAGCCAACACTGAAGGATGTTATTCTTATGATGAAGTAAAAGAAGTGGGCTGATAACTGAGAGAAAGCCTAGTACAGATCCTGTGTGAGTGGCCCTTGAGATCTGTAGTGTTGCAGAGAACTCCCAGATCTTGGGTCCTCAGGCATCTGCTCCAGATCCTGGTACAGAGCCGAGGCCACCATCCTTCTCTGGGCACAAAACGTGTCTGCTGCCTTCCTTTGTCTTCCTGGCTTGCTGTAGCTACAGGTAATTGCTTGTGTGTGAGGGGCCTCCTGCGTCATCTCAGTAGCTGCTCTCTTATCTCTTTTTTTCTGTGGCATAGTGATGCTTTCCACAAACATCAACAGCCTGATATTCCTTTTCAAAGTCTCAACAGTCTGACAGGTTAAAAGTGCCTGGTTGGCAGTTTCCTGGTTTGGAACAGACTCCTGACTGCTTTTTGATTTTTTAACTGCACCATGGGGAAGAGCTTGCAGCTTGACACAACCCTCAGACTGTAATAATCTATTCTATTAAATCATTGTTTACTGCTTCTATTACCTTTCATTTTATTTTTTCTAAGAGAGGCAACAAAAATAAATGCTTTTTCTTCTTTTTTTTTTCCACAGGGGGAAAAAATAAAAAACAGTTATATAATGGGAAGAGGGATTTTTGGGCTTGTGGAAGACTTAACAATAACAGTTATGTACTCTTGACCCTCCAGTGAGGAACTGCAGAAAGAAAAAAGTCAAGATTTTCTGTGCAGTGGGTGTTTATGTGCTTAACAGTATTCAGCTTCATAAGCTGTAACAGAACCTTCTTTTGGTAGGTCTTTCATCTCTATAAACAGCTTACTGCAGCCATCACAGTTAATTTGATTAGTGGCACTCAGACATGAACCCAGTGAAACAGCAGCTTAAGAGCACTTTTGCAACCAGCGACTATATTGGGAATTCTAATCTTTGTCAGAGCTGCACAGGAGGACAGCTACTTCTCTCACATTTCTGAATGTTTTAAAACTGTTTTGAACACTTATGTACTTCAGGGAATGACACAGAAAGGGTGAGAAAGATTATCACCTGACAAAGATTTCTCGAATTAGGTCACTGCAGGCTGTTTCATTTAACAGTTGCTCCTTTTCCTACATGCTTAAAATCAAGCTTTCCTTCTCAACTCTTGCATAAGACAGGACAGTGTTTTTGCTCTGTGAACACAGAGGATGCATGACTGTGGTGTCAGAGGAGGAAGGACAATACCTTTCTCAAATATCCTAGGAAATAAGGATGGAATTCGTATCTTGTATAATAGTTGGATCCTGTACATGTCCCGAGATTGTGCTGTGCTGCTCCCTTAAATTGCCTTCCCAAGACTATCAGTGCCCATTGCAGTTAACATGGCTCTGTTTCCTGTTTGTCAAGTTGGATATCTGGTGTATTTACTCGTGTAATTGAGGAAATGCGCAGGTTGTTTGGGTCCTGCAGATTTTTAAATGGAAAATATAAAAGGCAAATGATTGTGGCATAAGAAGAAGGGAGAGAAGCTGCAGGCTTTGAGAGCTCATTCAAGGAGTCTTTTGGTGTAAAAAGACTGGAGGAATGTGTTTCCAGGTTTGACATGTGGGTGGCAAAGGCAAATCTTGTACCTGGGAAAGGATATAATTCCCCTCTCTCCTCTGTTGGGGAAGTACCGATCATACGTTCGTTAAAAAGGCCACACCTGATCATATCTTGGTGCTGTAAACCAGAGCAGAATTAGCTCTTATCTCAACATCTCTGCTTGCATTAAATACTAGTGTATGCTTTTGATAATCACTGGTTTGGTGTGCTGCCAAAATGATTAATAGTGAAACAGTTAAAGTGGAGGTATTTAAGCACGGCCCCTTGGTTTTATGGTTAGCACCTGCTGAGATAAATTCAAGCTCCTAGCATTAGTTGCTTTTAGAAAAAAAGTAAATAAAAGTTTAACTTCTATAAGCCTTTGACTTGGCAAATTTTAGGAAAGACAAAACTAAGCAGCAGTTTATGTGACAGGTAAATAGTGTCTTCCCCAAAAGGTTTGGATTTCAGACGCTACAGTGGCTCTTGGCTCCCACAGGTTTAATAAGAAGTAATACGTCTTCCAGAAACCATGTGTGTCTGAGAATAGATACAAACTATGGCATTAGAGATGGCACTGCTCCGAGCAGTAATGTTAACCTGCACTGATTTATTTATTTTTTTATTCTTATGTGCTTTTTCCCTGAATACTTAGAACTGACTTAGAAAGTTATGCACTTGATTGCAGACATATCAGGACTTTTCTCACTGTCATATGAAGGCATTGTTCTACTTTGAATGTAACATTAACCAAGCAATTTAATACACCCCAAAATTATGGCAAATATTCCCGTGATACTATGAAAACATATGGCTGTGTAAAAGGGTTGTTTGAGTCTTGCTTTTACTTTTACTAGTGCTGTAGAGTAAGCCATGACTGCCAGGAGAAGAAAGAATATAGTGCTTGCCAGCTGTTTTTTCCCTATCAAAAATTATTTGGACCAAGGTATTTTATCTAAATATATTCAGGGTGCATATGAAATATGTTTTGGATACATTCACCTATTTATTTTAGATCAAGAGCGGCTTTGAAAATTCCAGCTGTTTCACACACAATGTGCCAGCAGCAGTCAGATGACAGGATGTCTGCAAAACTGAACAGAATTTCTTTAAACAAACTATTCAAACTCCCATATCAGGTATGTCTTATCATCTATCTCACAACCCATCAACCGTCCCACCCCTCTCTGGGAAAACATGGGAAATCAGGAGTGTCTGGAAGGATGATGAATAGAGATCTGATAAACAAAGGTGGAACAAGGCTTTCATAACTGGCCATGCCTTTGGAGGAGTGCCCTGCTCTGTTGAAGCCTATGTGGATTTACACTGGTAAATTGTGCTGGAGTGAACCAAGTTGTTCAGTCCTAGAAGCCATTTGCAGGGAAACAAAGACTGTTGTATTCTATTGGCCAATAATGGCTACTGTATATTTTTTGGTTTCTGCTGTGCAGCTCAGTTTCAAGGGCCTGAGCAAATAGCAGGAAAGTAATGTAAAAGTGCATGGCTGGAAAAACTGCTTAATAAGATACAGAGCCTCTTATCTCTAAGTAGTCTGTGTGGTTTAATAGGGCCCAAATGTTGTGACAAACATTTATGCAGACAGCAGAGCAGTGTCCTGATTTTTTTTAAAGGGCTACATATTCCAGGCCTGCTGACGTCAATGCAAGTGTGAATGTCTCAGCTTCTTATAGATGACTTGGTGTGCACTGAAAAAAACTAATTTAGTTCACACAATTTTTAACTCTCAGCCATAGAGAGCTCTCATGTAACTCAGGACAACAATATACATTTTAGCTCTAAAATTCACAAGGATCCTCTTAGTACCCAAAGGATTCTTTTGTTGGAACAGTCGTTTTTTTCTAAACCACTTTACACTGTTGGCACAAACAGTTGGTTCTGCTTCTTGGGAGGAGGAGAAAATAGGCATTTAGAGATATTGTGCCACCTATGCCATTTGTTGCTTGTGTGTTATAGTGATACCATTAGATGCCAAAGTGTTGAAATTCCAAAAAGGAAGTGTAAAAGACTCCCAAGAGATGTCACATTGCATTGGATATGTGTTTGTAGAGCACTTATCTCCTTTTGGAAATCCCACAGCTATGGTTTTTTGGTGTTTACCATCTGCTGAGTACAGAAGTGGTTGTGGTAAGGAAGGGAAGGACCACAACTTTTTATTCTTGCAGCCAGTGAGTCCCTCAGAGGAGAAGTTAAATTTTAGAAGTCTGTAAGGCCTGGCTTGCCTTTCCTCTAATGCCAGGAATCCTTGGGGGCTGTTTTAAGTCACAATATATGACATGGCCAGTGTCTGCACTTCACTTACCAGAAGGAGGGAAGTTATCTTTAGAGAACTCACAGTCTGAGTCCTTTCATGGGTACTGACTAACCACAAAAAAATTAAAGACTAAAAGGAAATTAAATGTTCACCATGAGCAGTGTTAACAAGCCTAACTAAACACGGCTGCTACTGAGGAGAGATCGCATCAGATGCCAGTTTTTCACAGCTTCAAAAGGTCTTTTATTAGAATGCTGAAAAATGGCTGTATTGAGACAAATGTTTCTACTTACATAATGTAGCCACCTATCATAATTATGTATAGTTGTGAAATTCAGGTTCAGCAGGTTCAGCATGAAACAGATTCCTGCTTGCAAGTAAATTGTTCTTGTTTAAAAAGTTAGAAGTAGAGAGAAAGAAGAACATATTTGAAAAGGAAGGTATTTCAATGAACTTTTCTGGGAGAGTTTGAAGAGTTTTATGTTTATTCTGTAAATGCTGCAGAGGAAACTGATCCACTTTAAGCTGCCTAGAAAGCGCGTTTTTTCAGGCAACTTTTCATACTTTAAAACTAAGTTTTAATATGGCACAAGCCAGCAAATTCAGGCAGCACATCTAAGAAAACAATTGTTTCTCATCACAGAAAACCTGAAGCTAATCCAAGGAGTATAAAAAGGCACTTTTTCCTTCACATTTATACAGTGTAAGAAACTGTTGTACCAAGCAGACAAAAAGCCTGACGCCAGCCTCTTGATCTCCATCTTGCAAACCAACAATGGTACCCATTCATTACTTCACCCAATATCTCTTTCTATTCTGTTTAATGGTAGCTATTCTCTGGTTGCAGTCTACTTCAATGAAAATTTTTTAAAAAGCCTCTGCTTCCACACTTTGCTGCTTTATATTCGAGCAAAAAGCTCCTAAAAAGTTTTGCACTTATGCCTTTCTATATATGTACTGTCCATACGTAAACCTATGTAGCATACACAACAAATACTATCTGTGCCCTATGCTGCACTTGTTCTCTGCTGACTTCCCATTTATGAATGATGAGAATTCTGTGCATGAGAGTGGCAAAGATATGAGATCTCTCCTTCTGCAGAGCTCCTTCCATGTACAGTCACTCATATCTGGCAGAGTTTAGAAATTGCTGGAAGTTTGAAGGGCTGGAATTTTTTGAGTGGAAAATTGTACTCCCCCCCCCCATCTTTCCAACAACATCTGTTTTTAATTCTTTCTGTGTCTTCTAGAAAGTGTCTCTGTTCCTATTTGGTTCTGTAGTTCCTAAATAACTGCACTTATCCATGCGCACAGTCATATATCACTGAGGTGTTGGGTTTGCAGTGGAAGAGCAGAGGCTGTGGGAGCTGTTTGTTTAAGAGTAAGCTATTTCCATACTCTTACTGGTTCAGTTTTGGAATATGGAAATCTAAGTCTAATAAGTTTAAAGAACCTGTAGGGACTCCTTCCATATAAGGAGAAAGTTTAGTAGCATGAGGTGCATGTCATCACATGCTGGCCCACAGCATTTGTTCAGTGAAAAAGGAAAGCATTTAATTTTGAATCTCAGAATGGCCCCACAGAGCACTCCGTAGAAGACAATAGTTCAGCAGTCAGGCTGCTCAGCCCTTGCTCCTGCAGCAGCGTGCTACGATGGGACAGTGCAGTAATGAGCAACAACAGAAGTGCAGAAGACTTGCTTTGACTCCTGCAAACTTCTACAAACCCCCCTCTGCTCATAAGTTGTGTGGCAGAACGCAGCACATACCTGGAGTCACACAGCATCAGCTGGCTTTGTTGTAACCTGAGGAGTGCCCTACTTATCTTACCTGTTCAGTAGCAATAATTAAGGAAGAGTCAAGCCCAAATAAACCTATAATGCATTGCTTTTACTGAAAGCTGAAACAATATCCACCTGTTGTAGAGCATACCTGAGCACTTTGAGTGATTATTTCAGCCCCATTTAAGGGGATAATGCCATGATTGAGGGAGTGTATTAATCATGCATACATCAGTACTGGAATTTGGTTAGTAACAGGTTAGTTCTTGTTCACAGCAGATGTTCTATATTATAGCAGGGAGGTGTGGGGCGGGGGGAGTTGCAGTTAACAAAGCACTTTCCTGTGCTTGCAATTGTTCTGTTCTTGATATTTTTTTTTCACTCTTCCAGGTGTGTTAGTCAATCTGTATTATAGTCATGCAGGAGTGCAGCATAACTAGTGCATTTCTGAGAGACTTCTAATTTCAGAAAGTTAAGAGTACAGAACAGTAGATGGCATTTAGTGAGAGCTGTTCTCTCAGCTCTGAGTGAAAAGCCTTTCTGTGTCAGAAACCTCTTGGGCCGCGCTGAAGTCACTGTGAGGTGGCCTATGTGTAGGTGCATTGCACAAAACTGAGCTCTGTGCTTTCTTGTTTACTCTTTTTGTTCCACTAAACCCTAGAACTGGGTAAGAGTTAGAGGATTTGAAGCAATATTTTATGCACAGGCTGGATTTCCCATCAAAGTCAATGGATAACTTCCTACGGCTGCAGCTGGCTGGGAGAGCTGCTGTCACCAAACCATTTCCTCTGTAATGACCCTTTTCTCTCTGAAGTAGTGCTTGTTTTTATACCCAGATTTCACAGTAATTTTTATTGTTACTTTTGGGTACAGTGAACAGAGAAGTTTTTGTTTACATAGCATGAGACTTAGCAGCCACCGTGGTGTTTATCAACCATGACACTCATTTCACATCTCATTTGTTATATGAGTGAAATGTGAAAATAATCATGTTTTTCTAGCATATAAGGGATGAAATGACTTACAACCAACAGGAATGGCTGGGGTTATTTTTAGTCTTCTGTGTTAGTGTAATTTACCAGCCAAAGACTGGAACCGCTCTCCTCTTCTCACAGGTTTTTAGCAGTAGAAGTGCCAAAACTACAGAACTGCTACAGCTCACAAACCCATTGCTGAGTTTTAGGATACAAGTCTCAATGGCAGGGTTGTTTTTTGGCAATTATTTTACTATAGCACCCCCAGGCAGATCCAGAATTTTCTGACTGCTGGCCTTGCAGGTAATCACAATTGGCCAAATTCTGTTGCTCAAGCACATTGAGTAAAATTTTGGGTAGACATCAATATCAGTGCTTGATGTACTTTCTAGTCATCACGAATAACAGAACAGAGGTTGGAAGCTGATTTCTAGTGGTAAAAATATTTGATTGGAAAGAAATGATGTTTCTTTTGCTTTGCACTAGAGAAGGCAAATATTTGCAAGGGAGGGAAAAGACAAGCCTGTGCTGTCCCCTATAGAGTGTAGCATCAAATTACAGTCAACAGGCTTTTTAAAGATTCAGAAGAGAAAATAATTCATACCACAAAAAACTCCTAAGAAAGTCACTGCCATGTCAGAGCAGAGTAGAAGATGAGAAGGATGTGGTAAGGCAATAAGAAATTGCCAAAAATTTGAGTTGCGCCTTGTAATGGGACAAAGACCTAGAGCCCAGGGGATTTTGTCTTTGGTTGGGTTTTTTGAGGGGGAGTGGGGTGGGGTTTGTATCTTTTTGAGAGCAAAATGGGTTTTAATTCTGATATGGCTTCCATTGTGAACGCAGTCATTATAACTCACTTGATTATAACTCTGAAACTGATTAGTTCCTTAAGGCAATGCTTTGATGAAGTTTAGAATGTAGTTTGGAGAGTCTGTAAGAAATGTCATGATTTACTTTATAGGCTTGAGATTACATATATAGTGCTAGTGTCATAATGAACATTAGGAGAACCAATTTGGTTGCATACCTAAATACAGTTAAACCAGAGAGCTCCGGGCTTGCCTTTATGACTTTATATATATCTATTATACATCAAAGGGACATGAAAGTTGTGCTCTGAACTAAGAAGATTCACAATTACAGGAAAAAAAATTAACATACATGTACTCAGCAAAAGCACAGTGCAACTCATTAGAAATTAATTAAGCATCTCACTGCAAGATCCTTATAAAGACAAAACTCCCACTGGTCCAAATTCATTGCTAGCCTAGAAGGATCTATCTTCTTGAAAATTTATTTTATCTCAAGACTTTTTATCTCAAACGTTGGAAAACAGTTGGAATTTCTCAGAGCAAGGATTGTAGACTAATGCACTAGACTTGAGCAGGACACATTTAATCTCAGGTAACCCCCAGTGCTTTTTCTTTTAAGGTTGAAGAAGTGAGAAACAGATTTTTACTTCAATATGGTAAAGTAGGATGCAAAAGTCATGCTAATAAGGACTTGGATTAATCCAGATCTCTGTCATCATTTAAAGACAATTTTGGCCATTATCCTAAATTCATTAGAAGGAGAGAGATTCTCTTTTTAGATTAAGGTGACCCATCCAGTGACTTGCAAGGAACACCAGCCAATGAATCAAGGTCTAAATTCTGTTTCTCCTGTAACTATGTGAATGGTCAGATTGTACTGATGAAAATACATGTGCAGCTTGACTCCTGTCTATATCACATTTGTGTTTCTAAAAGATCTATATTAAGATGTGAAGATAGCTGTTATCTGCATGCAATTCTTCTAAGACTCCCAGAGTTTGTTTTCATGGTTGACAGCAACTTGTTTAAATGAAAGACTGGCCTGAAGCACATACTAGAAAAAAAAATAGGAAAAGCAGTGAGGCAGCTTTATGGAACATGTAAGACATTTACAAATTGTTTCAGACATTCACAAATTGTTTCAGACATTCAGACTTATAACAATACCGCTGCTTGAAGATGTTTGAGACAGTTGCTGTGGTTATCTCTGCTGTATTTTTGTACAGAATTACTCTTTGTTAAAGGAAAGTGATTGAGCAGTGCAGTTAAATATGATGAGAGGAGCATCACCGGGAGCTTATTTGCAGTTGGATTTGAAATCCTGTATCCTACAAAGACAGTACCTTCCTCTCTCTAGCTGCTAAGTTCAGCTTAAGCTTGAAAGAACACTTTATTATGATTTTTCTTCCTACCTTTCCCTGAAGTTAAGGAGCTGTTTGAACAAGGAAATCCTCGTAGTTTGACTACTGATGAAACCAAGGTGTCTTCATGTCCCTTTGCTTGTTCCATGCAACATATTTGTTTAAGATTTATAGGCATCTGATGATCTGATAAAAGCAATGAGTCTGTCTGGAATCCTAGGCAAACGGCCTCATGGATTTTGAGCCAGCACAGGTGACTTTTATTCCCATCCTGGGCACTTCGGTGCTCGTACTCCTTAAATGAAATTCAGACCTGATGCATTGGCCTTACTGCACCTGCACTGCAGGACACACATGGTCACATGAGAGAGGAATAAATGAGTCCCATGTCACTTCATGTGACTCTCCCATTTGTCAGGAGTCTGAACAATATTATTAAAACCCATAGTTTTGGTACACATTTGTTCTTGCCATTTCAGAGGGTTATTTTCAGTGACAGGATATTATATGCTATGGGGAAAACAGAAAAATTGTTCTGTGATATTTGTTTATCTACAGTTCTGTGTAGTCAGAGCAGAAAGTCTTTATAAAAGAATACTGTTCCATTAATTTGAAGACAGTTTTATTTTTATGCCACTGCTGGAGAGAGAAAAATCCATATATGATCCACCTTTCTCTAGCTGTCTTACACAGAACAGTACAAACAATTTTACATCTTAATTATTGCATTTGGCTAACTGATATCCAGAGACCAAAACAGGTCATGAAGCCAGGTACCACAATGCATAAATTGTATTTCCAGGTATGTAATTGAAAGACCTTTAGAAATCAGTGCCGTTAAAGCTGGGCTGCATGGGTGTGAGTGATGGCAGGAAATGGCCTATAAACTCTGCACTGAAGAGGGGACTAATCTGAATATCTCTAATTAGTGGGGCTGCTGAAAGCAGAGATGGAGCTTAGCTGCTGCTGTGGAGTATAAAAAACATTTAAAATGGTTTTAAAACGACCACTCAGCAAGAAAAATTCAGGAGGAAAGCCAATTTTTCTCCTTGAAAGGAATAAAGATCAACAGGTATAAAGATCGAACTTTAGTTTGCCTTTGCAGAGAAACTGGTGTTTTAGGCCCCAGCAAATAAGTAAATAAATAGATGTTTACTTAGAGATATTGCCAAATACTTAACACTAAAAATAGGGACCTGTCAGGAGACAACTGGCCTACTCTAAAGCTATAATAATGGGGCAGGGAGCATCATCTTCCCTGTCTATGGGGTACTGTAGATTCCAAAACAAAGCAGAGGAAATAAACCAGAATACAGCTGCAGTGAAAGGACTTTTTTTCCTCAGTTTTAAAGTAAGATAAAGTATAAACCTCTCTTAGTGTTTTCAAAATAAACCTTCTAAGATTAGTATCCTGAAGAAGTATTCAGTAAAATAGTTTCACAATCTACAGGGTCTCTTCCCAGATGCTTTTTTTTAAAATATCAATAAGGTATTTCTATTTCATTGAATAAATTTATCTTTTAAATTAGAAATGGAAGTACATATAGACTGGGAAATAAATGGATCTTAGAGTTTCAAAATTCAATGTTTTGGCATGGTCACATGCAATATTCAGAGAAACATTGCAAAGAGGGCAGCTCAAGCATCTAAGGTGAGTCACATCTTGAATTTCCTATTTAATTTCCATTAAATAGGCAGCAACCTTAATTTCTTTTGAGTTCTAATACCACCTAATAGATTTGAAAAACTAAATGTAACACGAGCATTGCAGATTTTCATGTATTATTTTCACTCTTAAAACTGAATAGTAACTTCAGACTGGTACAGTAAGAGATGGGAATCCTCAACTCTTATGAGAGCTGGTAGGAAAGGAGGAGGAAATTTCATCAAAAGTTGGATGCTAAGTTCTGGATTTAAAATCACAAATGTAAAGGGAATGCAGAGAAAAATCTATTTTGATCTTATTATGGCTCGACAAGACTTTGCATCATTGAAATATAAGATGGACTAATTGCATTAAAGCAATTGCATTTGGGTTTTTTAGTTTGCGGTAAAACTAATTATAAAACAGCTTTTAATGAAATATTCTGTGGCAAAGCCAATGTATTTTATATTGCTGTTACAAAATGAATAATCTCTTGTGCTGTAGTTTTAAATTCTTAATCACATTCTTCATTTAAACTCTAGGAGAGGAATGAATATCTTATATATTACAGCCTTTTGACCAGGTTTTTGTTGTGAATAGTCCAGCAATGTGATGAAATACTTTCTTTAAAGTGGCCTAGGTGATTATATAGCAGCTTTTTCTCAATAGTGGTGTCAGTTTAACTGTGATGTTTCTAGATACCTATATGCCAGTGACATACTCCAAGTCTGAGATCATTCCTAACACTCAGTTGAGACTTATCCCTAATTTTCTTCATCCCTATTAAATCTGAAAAATTGACTTATATATTTAAAGAAAGTCACCAGTTCTCAGGATAAGCTACAGTCTAAAAGATTCCTAAAAATAATCTCAGAGAGATTTTCTACTGACCAAACCATAGAGGGAGAAAAGAGCTAAAACATATTGCCAATTTCAGCTTCAGCTTCTTAGCCTAAGACTTAAAAAAGGTATGTTGATTTAATTGCTGTGCCTCCATAGCCTTTAATGGGAGGTGTATACATAAAATCCTTCACCATCCTCTGTAGATTAGTCAGGGGATTTAATTAAAAAAAAAAGAAAAAAAGAAAAAAAAGTACATATTTATGCAATTTGGGATTTCTCCTCTCTCAATCTAGGCTGAATGTGTCAGAGTATCCAGCCAGAGACTTTGTAGAGCATCTAATAGTCAGAAAACATTAGGCAGCTGCTCTTTGAAAACACTTGGTGGTTGGTTTTTTGTTTTGTTTTTTTTTTTTCTTTTCCAGTGTCCTAAAATTAGGTTTATGAAGTAACTTGAATATTTTCCGTGATTGTTTGCTCCTGTGCAACTCCAAAGACAGCCCATGTCCTGGAGGACTTGCACAGCAGATTGTTTGGGCCAGAATGTTTTGTGATGTGGCACCATTGCCAAGCCTGATGATAACCCCACATGGCAACCAGTCACACTAATTCCAGTGGAATGTTACTGCAAGTGAGACACATTTTTGAATCTAGAGGAACACTTTTCTGTAACTGAGCTGTTTTACTCAAGCATCTTATTTTGACTGATAATTTTTGAAGTCTGTCAGTGTCTTGAAAACAACGTGCAGATGCCTCTGCGGATCAGTTTTATTTGCCAGCATTGGCTCAGATCTTTGTAGTGACATATACAAAAGTGGTGTTTCTTGCATCACTGTGACATTTCATTGCATATCAACTCAAAGGAGGATATCTCCAAGGACGTTTTATCGGTACATGGAAGATGGAAGGAGGACAGCTGTGTGCAGGGATGGTCCACCAGGGAGCCATGTTCTGCAAGCGCGCCTGCGTCACCTTCCGTAGGCTCCAAACACAGGCAGTGTGAGCCAGACTTATCCTTTCAATGCCCAGCTGAGGAATTCCCCTCCCAGCCACTCAGCACAGCAACGGCCTGCTGGTTTTGTTGGTTTAGTTTCTTCAGAAGTGCCTCTGAGTGGCCACCTACGTGTCGAACAAGCTCTACTGGTGCACAAAGAGCCAGACTCCTCCAGGCCTGGTGGACCTTTCATGCTCACACTGTCAGGGCCAAACTGCTCCCCAGCCTCAGGGCAAGGCAGGAATTTCTGCCAGTTAAACTCCTGTATTTGCCTCGATGGCTTCAATCTTTGATCCTCTTAATGTTGTAGTTTGTCTGGAAACAATCTGTGGACAAATATGTGGAAGATTATTTGATATAGAGGGAAATTTAAAGGTGAAACCATAAGAAAAGAGGTTAAGATGTAGGTAAATGATCTTATGGTGCCCTCTGCCCTGAAGATCTATTAAATGTTTTATGTGGAGATGTGCAATAAGTAGAAGAAGGTGTATGTGAAATTTATGGAATTCAACTTGCTTTTCAGAGGCTGAGCGCCTCTCCAGAGGAGGAGGAGAGGTTGGTTCTGTGTGACAGCCAGCAGGTGAAGCTGCATTTCAGGTTGGGTGTTGTGTGTGAGGAGGATGAAGAAGCAAGAACTGTGGTGTGGGAGCGAAAATGCAGGAGTGAGGGGAGGGCTGGTAAGAGTTAAAGATGGTGAGCACTGAGACTGTCAGATGAGAGATATGCAGGGAAATGGATTGTCAGGAAAAGCAGCACAGAACAACATAAAGTAATGATGGTGAAACTGAAATCTAGTCCTGAAAGAAGAAAGATGACTGAGGAACAAAAGGTCAGTTGTTGAAAGGTGCAGCTGGTCTGTCATATGCCAAAGAGAAGACACCTAACAGATCATTAATACGAGCTCACAGAGCAGGTAACTCAGCAGTGGAGGTGGCAAATTGAGGCGGTGGCTGGGGAGCTCAGTGACAGCACGGCTCTGTGTCACTGGATACAGGGGGCAGGTGGTGCCTGCTGGCTCTGCAGGCAGCAGATTTGATTTTGATTTTCTTCCTGAAACCTCTTTTGTAGCATCAACACTCAAAGAAAAGTCGAGATTGCTGCTTAGTAAATGGGAACACACATTGGCTGATGGCACAGTATAACAAATGCGAAATTTCTTAAAGATATAACTAGTATTGGTTACCCAGACCTATATGTGCAAGCAGTTAAACAGCTGTTGTGTGACTCAGCCCTTACCACTAAATAGCTGAAGGCTTTCACTTTGAAATATTTGCTTCATGCTTATTTTTTCTGGCAAGGCATGATCATGAGATTTCTCCACAAACTGCTGATTGGCTTTATGGTTTTTAATGGTCTGGTTTCTGGTAGCTGTCCGTAGAAGCAAGACAGAAACCTTGTTCAGTTCTGGAATCTGTCTGGGCTGTTGGCTATTCCCAGTAAGAGTTGTCATTTACTGAAATCAGTTATGCTGATTTCATCAGACCTTGCTAGATTGAGCTTCTTTCAAACTTACTTCCACCCAGAAAAAAATAGTCATTTAGGTATAAGCTAGCCATGTGTGGTTATCTAACAGCAAGCAAGGTCGAGTTCCTGCAGTCAAGTTTAAGCAGAAAGGGCTTTATGCTCACTGTAAAGCTGCATTTGAACTACTCCAAGTAAATAGCAGCTGTAGCTCAGCCTTTGGGTAGTTTGCAAGTGCCAGGTTACACAGGAGGAATAAATGCAGAGGGCTATGGGCAGGACTGACTCCTGTTCTGACATCAATCATCCCCAGATCAGTCAGAGCTAATCAACAGTTTTCAAGTTATGAACACTGAACACTTGTCACAATCTGCAGCTGAAAAGTTATTCACTGAAATTATACAGTGAATTAATTGAAGTAGCACCTTGGAGAAAATTATAAGTGTTTTGCAGGCAATTCGTGAACAGGTAAAGTGAAATTAATTGAATGAATGATTTGTTATGAACTATTCTCCCAGAAGTAGGAAGGTTCTATTTTTGGTTTTTTCTACTGTCACTAAGCAAAGTTTGAAATGTTCACCCATATATCCTGCCAAAGAAATGTAATCCTAGGCTTGGCCATTCTCATCTTGATCATCCTGCCATATTGTGAAGATCGCTGATGTCTTTAGCTATATTCCTGGAGCAACTTTTAGCTGAAATGCTTTAACAGTTTATTTATTGATAAATATCCATTAGAAATAGAAACTGTCCACTTTGTCATTTTTTACTCAGTTTCTCCACTGTAAAACTTTTACATTGGTCTACCATATAACGCTCAAAGGTAGAATTTTATCTAGAAGCCAAATTATGAAGCAGTAATCTAAGGCAGATTTCTGCTTGATATATGAAGTAATTCTACCTCTGAAAGATCATTAACAGTTGACAGTTTTAGAAAAATGAAGCAGTATCCATATTTTTTATTCTGTCTTTAATGCTTAGCATAAATTTTCTATTTCCACAAAGTAATGCATGATGGCTTTGCCTCAGAAAACAACTGTTCAGTCTTTATTAATGAACACTTTTATTTGGGCTTAATAAATTTGTCAAAACTGCAGTGCATGCTGATGTGATTAGATTGAAGGTGACTGCCATGCACCTCCCAGATATGCTGTTCTATGATCCTGGCTTTTTGCATAGGAAATATATCCAAAACATAAAACAATGTTGTATTTTATTATATTTCTGTAAGTTATATGTTAAGATTTCACCTTAACAATGATACCAGCTACAATTATGAGAGCTGCTAGCTTTTTTCTCTGCTCATGATTTCTTGTCCCTGTCAATTGGGTAGTGATATGTGGCTTAAGTCTCCTGCCTGAGGAGATCGCTGTATTTTTGCTATATTTAGTGCATTCCTCCATCAGTGGTGGTTTCATACACTGTGTAGGGTACAGGAAGCATTTTCAGAAGTAGCTGTTCATCTCTTCCCTCTGAAATCACTAGAAATTTTTCTTTCTTCTCTGAATCAGGCTAAAGTGAATTCTTTTGAAAATCCCATTCTGCTTGTCTATACAGGAAAAAAAATTGTGGCCTACAAAGATAAAAGCTTCCTCAGAGAAACACTGGCATCTTGATATCACGCTTGGGGAATTCTTATTAGCACTTTATTATACGGCTTTGGAGGGCAAAACCAAGTTGCTTTGCTGTCTCTGCCAAACTATCTGAGGAATCCTTGAGCAGCACAGAATAAATATCCTTAGGGCCTTTGAAGAGATCAGAGGTGCCATGGCAGATTTGAGGCTGCAGTTTCTGAGGACCCTGGTTCTTGAAGCTCAAATTGTCATTGTTTAAAATAAAAGCTTCTTCCTTCTGTGAGAACAGCTTTGATTCGTTACAATAATGCTATGGAACAGGTTATTGAGGAACATTTACACATTCTCTTCCCCTGCCCCCTCTCCCAGGCTCCGTTGAATTATAGTTGTTGCAAGCAAGCTCAGGTTTATAGCTCCAACATGATCTAAGGTGAGGAAACCCTTTTGACTAGAATTCCAACCAAACAGTCCAAATTCCCTTCCCCTGAGTCTAAACCACTTATCTATATTGACATAAGCAATGTGAAACAGAGAAAAAAACCCTAGCATTTGTTAACAATCTATTTATTTTGTCTGCTGCCTCAAACTGAAGTGACATTGCAGTTATAACTTCTCTTAGAGACAGGAATGCAGACTGAGACCAGGGACCGCGCTGTGATCTGTAGATGTTTTTCTGTGAAAGATTGTATTCTACTATCATGTGGTAAGAAGTAGGAAGTAGAGTCAGGCAGTGCTGAACTGGAAGTAAAATGAGTTTCTTTTCCTCCCTCCCCTTGGATTTAATTTCGAAAAGGTGAGGGAGAAGAATGTTGTTCTCATGTACTTTTAGAGGAGCACACTAGAGTGACCTGCGTAGGTTAGGCAGGTAAATCAGCTGGCAGGTAATCTAGGATGGCTGAAACAGTCCAGGGTCTGCTTTTCCATGAGTAGTTGCTGAGATTATTCCCTGTAGCCTGATTGTTCTAAGGGAGGAAATGCATCATGCTGATCTGTGTGTGCACCGGCTGCTGCCTGGTCACTTCATCCCAGTGTTCCTAGATCCATAAACTGGAGATTTGTTTCAGCTTTTCTCAGCTCTGGAATTTCTTCAAAAATGAAGAATTTTTTCAAGAATTAATTTTGTTTCAACTTGAACTGCCTTGGCAATGCCAAAATCCTCTGTCCCAAAATCCTCTGAATTAAATGTGCTTCCCAGCTTTTGTGTTCTTGCTGACTTCATCTTGTTCCAGAGGGACGGGGGAGCCGTGGCCCCTGGCTCTGGGACGCTGCTGGCACGGGCAGGAGCTCGCCTGGAGTGCGCTGCCCAGGAATCCCAGCTCCCTCCCTGCGGGGCACTCGGCCTGCCAGGTTTGCTGTGGAGATGTGGATGTCCAGTTGTGAGGCATTGCTCCACAAATCTGTGTGTCTTTGGCTGCGAGGGACCGGGGAGCTATCAAAGTTCATGACTGATGAGATTTAAGTTACTGGAATGTACTCATTGAGCGTTTTCTGCAGAGCTTTTCCACAGAAAATATTTGGTAGTTGGAATTCTAGTGTCATTATTGGCTTTGACAATACTGCAATAGAGAAGGCCAAAAAGTTTCAACTTCCTCACTGTTTTAAAATGAAATTTTTTATTTGCTAAACACAAGGAAATAATTACATTTGGGGTTTTATTTTGAATTTAAACCAAGTCAGGTCTAATTGTCTTGAGCGTAGTTTCATATTGGTGAAATTGATACAGTATTTGTGAACCACATGATGGACAACAGAAGCCAGCTGTAAGTACAAAAATGACATTGTTTTCTAAGAAAAGGGGACTTCAGAGGTGCAAAGAAAAGCTGGAGCTAGATAAATGAGGCTTGTGTTTTACTGAGTTCAAAAGCATTTTGCTGTTTCTGATATGCACACCATTCCAAGTCCATTTTTTCCCCCTTGAATCTCAAGACAACATTGCCATGATAAGAGAATGGATCACCAGACAGTGTGTGGCTGCAGCAGAGTTCATACTCATAAAACTATGGATGTATCACTAAAAGGCTGATAAATCACTTGAAAGCAGTTCCACCAGCTGTAACCTTGGAACACACTGAATTGTTAATTGCCAAGACTTAGTTTAAGCTTCCACATTTGTAGATGCAAAGCAAAATGTGCAATACTTTCAAGTCCAAATCTGCTATGGGATGTGATTTAAGAGTATTTTGTGTGCATAAACTGCTTCTGCAATGTTTTCCACTGACTGAGGTAGAACAAAAGAGCAGAGGCTGGATTTGCCATTATACATTAGCTTCCAGCTTTGTTAAACACAGGATCCCATCTCCAGGATGGGCCAACATCTTATTATTCCAGGTCAAGCTAATACCACCACCCCCACCAAATTCCATGTTTTACTGTTAGCTAGAATAAAAACAAAAGCTAGGCTTCAGCTTTGCAGAAACATGGAATGTATTTTCCTGTTTACATACACAACAACAAAATTTCTTTGTGATCATTGAGGTATCTAATCCTTGTGGTGTCCTGTCAATTCCTATTAAATAGAAGGATTTCAGCGTAGGTACTGTGCACTTTCAGTGTGCAGAAGACAGTGTACAAGGAGATCTGCATTGTGCTTTTCCTGTTGGTGGTAAATAAACAGCACAAGAGTCTCTCTAGACAGAACAAGTCTCCAAACTTCAGCTTTTCAGTTTAATTTTTCTCCTTCACAACTAAAGAAAGATTTGGTGAACAGGTTTCCCTGCATATGAAAAGCTTTGAGATGGAAATATTACTAAGTCTGTTTAATTCTTTTTCATTTTTCTTTTCATTTATTTTCTGACATTGAAAATAGCCAGTCTTCGGTTCTCAAATTCAAACATGACCTTTTAAAATGTACTTCAGGATTTCCCAAGAATACTTGTTTAGTTTTCTTGTGAAGAAACAAAGCAATTCCTTGTGAAAACAGACACTCCTGATTGACTTGTACTGTTTTGCCACCTGTGTGCCATCACAATCAAATGCAAACATGATGGGATAATGCGATAATGATTAGCTGGAATACCGATGTGAAAAGGTACAGATGCACTGGAAAGGAAACACTCAATAAACCTTTAAATGTATTTGAAAGTGCAAATGAAAGGCTGAAGCGGATCAGTTAATTACTAAGTGAATTCAGTTGGTCCTGTAGGCCAGGTGAAGCTCGGGAGCGAGGTGTGTGTGGTGATGCTGCTGCTGGGTGCTGAGAGGAGCTGCCATTGTTTCCCAGGAAACAACAATAGCCAGAAATGTTCACATGCATGCAGTCACCTCGGTATGAAAGCTCATTGCTTTAGACAGAGACTGTCTCTAGAGGTAGAAAGGATGAGAACGGGACACAGATGATTTTGTAGATCCTAAAGAAGTGTTTAAATACCCTGTTTTTCAAGATGTTAGCTTGTATCTGAAGCAAATTCCAAATTAAGTACGTGCATATCTTTATTTTGTAGTCTGTCTCAAGCTTTCAAATCAGGCCACCCGAGAGGATGCTTTGTGTGGAGGGGTTTTCCTAAACTCCAACCACGTGTTTGGATGCTGAACTCAGGCTGTTCAGTATTGCAATTCAGTACTGCATAGGCCAAGAGAGTGCCATAATGGCATTAAAAGGAACATGACTCTTGTCCCAGTGAATTTCTTTGCCCACACCTGAAAGGAATAATCTATTGGAACAAGCTATCATGATAGATTTCATTGGATGTGTTAAACATGATATATTTGAATGTCATGTAAGATTTACAATCCAGTTGGATTTGCTTTCATGAGAACTTTACCTTGATTATTAGATCTTTTTCAATATTTTAGATTTTAATACTGCCTCCCACTCAACAGTGTATTGTCAAAGAGTTATCTAGGGCACTCAGGGCATTAAAAATCTAAACCCTGCAAATTAGAAGAGAATTTTTTATTTGATAACTTCAATTAGAGTGACTAAATGATGTACATAATTGCTTCATTATATGCAAATATGTATTTGTGAAGTAATTAGAGTATTGCTGTGCTAGGTAAACAGTGATGAGAGGAGGAATCCGCACGCAAGAATTTGGCTGAAAGCATAGAGGAATCTCCCATACGGAGGAAGCCAACTTTGAGTTGCTTTCTGTTACATCTGGGGGACAGAATGTCAGTTCCTTTTGCAAATTTTCCTTTTTCCAAAATTAGTCAACGAGATGGCTACAGGGAGATCACTGAGCCACCCTGATTCTCTGCTTCCTTGCTTTTAAAAGGATTGTTCTCTTGTCTCTTTTGTCCAAAAAGTTCTGTAATTACCTGGATACAGTTAATGAGAAGCCTGAATTTTGGCAGCTATAATGTTTGAAGAACAGAAAATTTAACAATTAGTAGCAACAATTTAAAGTGTAACACCTTCTTTTTGATCCCTCTCGGTATTAAGGAAATGAATTTGTTTTGCAATTACCTGTTCTCGTGACAGGCTTTGTCATAAGAACATGGGAGCATGAAGAAAGCCAGGTACTTGCTAGGAAATGTTGCTGTGGGAATGCTTGGCATCTTTATTCCCTGTAGCTGGAGTTTCAATTATAGGAAAAACATGTAATAATAACGTGGCAGGCTGTGATGAAGAAGTGTCACACCCGAGTGTGAATGATTGAAAGTTGGTTTTATGAGGCTTAATTTTTATTATACAGAGGAATAAGAAACAAATATAAATCACGCTGGGGCCTGTGATGAGATCTGTGTAATTCTGCCCAAATACAGAGCAAGAAAGGTTGTAGTAGTGACTGTCACGTCACTGTCATTCCTAGTGTGGGAATTCATTGTTCCAGGCAGAGAGAGAGTGAGACAGTGTGGGAGAGAGACAGTGTGAGAACATGCTCTGCTTCTTTCCTCACCTCCCTTTAGGACCACTGATGGGCTGTTAGAATATTTAGAGTATCATGCCTTGCAGAAGTATGAGAGAGTGAGAAGTAAGAAACTCACTGTACAAATAGATAGCAGTAGCTTGGAGGCACCAACTCCTCCTTCTGCCCAGAAGCTCACCAGTGGACAGTGCTGCAAATTGCTCTGAAAACATTGCTCCCCAAAAAACTTCTGGGAGGAATCTCAAGAGACAAGATTTATACAATCCTCTCATTCTGTGCTGCTTCTGACAATGCCTCTTGGAGGTGTTTTTATTCCACACAATTAATTTTATTGTAGCCTTCAAACATCTATTTAAAGAACGCATTGTTTCTTCAAGTGTTCAAGGCAGCTGAGCATGTAGACCCAGTGTTCCATGGGAGCAGTACATGGTCAAAGATTGCAGAAATGCTGAATACTGGGCAGCTTTTGATGGAGAGATTCTAAAAGTCTTTTGTGTCTGTTCTAATACAGACAAAAATTATAATCAGAACACTTTTCGGAATTGCCACTGAGTTTCCTACTTGGGAAAGCACTTATCTTGCAAAAGCAAATGATTTCTTTACTACTTCAAACTGCAGACCCTTTTGAAATGTAAATTAGGAAAATGGAGGTCCTGACGCTTGGAAAGGCTCTGATGATTCATTTGTTATGATGTTCCTCCCTGCTGGGCTGTACTGAAACTCATACTATGGGGCTGCCTTGCACAGTTCAGCTGCATCAAACGAGGAGCTACCACATTGAAAAGATGAAGCTACAGGGATGTGTGTGTGCTGCAGTTTATGGAAATGCCACCTCTATCAGCTACAGCAATTAGCTGTTTCTCTTCCCTCTTCTTTTAAGTTACAAATTAATGAGCATGTCAATGAACCCACCTGTTACAGCAAGAGAACCAAAAGGAGTTTGGTGTTTGATGACTGTAAATGCAGAAGTAAATGTGCAGAGAAACTTCCTGGTGCTGTATCAGAGAGGAGAAAAGAGATATGAAAGAAAATGATTGAGATAAAAGAAAAATATTTCAGCCTTCTCACCTGACACCTCCATCTCTGTGTAACTCTGAACATGTGGTCATATTGTATGACTGAGACCACCATTACTAATGACCTGGTGAGACACTGCTAAAAACATAAATTCTACATTTTTGAACTGTCATCCGTGGAAATTTTTGTTTTCCTAGGAAAACAGTGGTCCTTTTAACTTCACTTTTATAGGTGCAAGTAAGTTAACAATTGTATGAAACAAAAGAATGCTTTTTTTCTGACACTGATTCTGTTTTGTAGGGCAGGACTGACTATTATTATTCGTAAATTAAAGAAAGTCTCTGCACTAAACTGGAAAGTGAAATGTCAGTCTGTGAAAGTTGTGCTGAGGCTTGCAAGTGGCAGCAGATGCTTTTGTGCAGAGATCTATAGTTGAGTGCATCTCTCTCCATATTTGAATGATACCATTACGATGCACAGCAGGCTGTGAGAGCAGTGTTCAGGCAGGATAAACCTCCAGTCCTTCAGGCACCTTGCTGTGGATCACACTGCACAAGTTTGTGCTCTTGCTGTTCTCCTGCTGGTTTGGGAAAGTTTGTGCTGATTTGTGGAATCTGTCTAATCTTGCATGACATGGCTTTGTGATACTAGCATGTGGCAAAATACTGACTTCAAACATTTTGCCTCAGGAGGAGATGATTTCCTTGTTAACAGGGGGTGGAAGAGACTTTTGGTTATGTCTCCATTAGCATTTAGATAATAAGAAGGTTTTGGTACCTTCTTTAAGATCTAATAGCTTAATAACAGCACTCACTCTTTTATCAGGGTATTTTCCTGTCACTCACCTCAAACCAGTGTTATTCTGGGTTGATCAGTGCATTGAATAATCTTGCAGGCTGGACTAGGAAAATGAATGGATAGAGCCATGAGAGTAAGTGTGGATTTTTTCACACAAATTTGCCTTTCTGTTCCTGCACTGACGCTATCTTGTAGATGACACTCCTGAAAGCAACCATTATACTGAGGACTGCCAAAACTTTTGTTTCTTGTTTATGTATGAAGTTTCTTAGGATGGCATGATGGTACATTGTTTGCCATGTGACATTCTGAAGAAATTTATGAGCAGACTTGGTGTGGCTGCACTTTGGGTTTCGAAGATCATTTGTTAAAGATGCATGAGCACAGAGGAGAAATGAGCCTTCTTTTCCTTTTCACCCCTCCAGACTTGATGATACATTAGATCATTATAGAACAGGTGCTTTTAGTTTAGAGTGTGATATCACCAAAGCGCAGGATAGAGGAGACTAATGACTTTGAAATATCTATCACTATTCATTACACTCTGTGAAATGATTTTTGGAGGATTTGCCATAAATCCGGTAATTTTCAAGATTGCAAAGACCCTGAAGCAATGTTAAATCCACTAAAACCTTTTCAAATTCAGTGGGTTTTGGATAATACGAAACGGCTTACTACCTATGACTAGCCCTCTAAGCTCCCTGCTTTTGGTGCAGGGGACACAGCTCAGTTATTTGTATTGATATATTTTCACAAAATATATACTTTAAAAAAAAAGTCCAGGTGAGTTGTTCAGTTTCTGTCATGTTCTTTTGTTCTTAGTTCTGGTTCATTAATTTTTTCTAACTAGGTACAGTGGTTAATCATAAAAACTGTAAGCCAGTGAGAGCAATGCCATTTGCCTCTGCAAAAGAGGAAATTTTCCAGTGTTCCCCTACATGAAAAATTAAAAGGGCCTGTCTTACTGCACAGAAGAAATTGCTAGAGCATTGCTCGTGAGCAGACATGCCTGAGACACTGTTGTTCCTGACTGGAATCTGTCCTGACAATTAACACTCAGCATGGCAGAAACTGCCTGGGACAGAGCTAATGCACTGTGTCATGATTATTGTACTCCTCCGAGCATAAATTGAATGGGGAATGGTTGGTAATTAGCTCAAGCAAAATAGACTCTACACTTGTCTTCTTTTGTCATTAATGTCCAGGCTGATAACAAAAGAACCTCTGGTAATTAGCAAAAGCCCATGCAAAAGGTCTGACTGCACTTCAAGAACCCTTTCACACACACATTTTTGTTCTAATGAAAACTTGACTTGAGAAAACAATAGGCAATGGTAAGATAATTGTACATTAATAAGCAATAATGATTTTAGAAAGAAATTCAATTTAAAGATCTTTTCTCTTAATGGCCAAGAATAATTAATAAAACAATTATTTAAAGGTCTCTGGATATGCTATGAAATAGATGTATGCATGCAGCCCTCCCCCCAAACTCTCATGGGTACAGCTGAACAGAGAGCTGGCTTTGAGTTTTGCTAATATTCCATGCTTCCAGCACTAAGATGTGTGGAATCTGCATTTTGTGCAGTGATTTAGAGGAAAAGCTATCCTTTGAGTGTTGGGGTTTTTTCACTTGATTTTGATTTAAAGAGTGTAGAAAACACCAAAGGAGATCTGTACAATCAAATATTCGATTTTTAAAGGATATTTTTGTACAAATATGTGTATGTTTGTTATGCTGCCTGAAAGGAAGTTGTTATTATTAAAAGGAAGGGTTGTGTTCATTGTCTTACAGTTTCAGGAGCTACACATTAAATGTTTCAAACCCTGAATACTGCGTAGTGGGGCTTTTAAATGCATAACAATCATAATGGTGGGATCCAACTTCCCATCAGGATTAGAAGCTCAGCTGTTGGAAGGGTGTGGGTGGCTTTCTGCAGATGTAGAGGTCTGAGGTGTAGAGCTCAGACTGGTGGTGGATCCAGTACATTCTGCTCTTCAGCCTCGTGTCGTTTGGGGCTTAATGCATGCAGTGTGGAATAATCATTTAAATCAAGTGCTAACAAAGGTAATGATGTGGTGACAGTGAAGACACCAGCATGATCCAGAATTTTTGAAGCTGAATAGCAAGTTAAATCATCCTTGCTGCTCCTTTATGCTAAGGAGAAGCAAAATGGTAGATGGCAAAAATTCTGGCTACGTTTTGTTCCTCTGTCTCTTCTCACTAGCAATGAAGACTTGGGGTAGAGTGTGTCTGCATGTGGAGCTGTGAAGAGGAAGCCTGTTTTCACACCTTCACAAGCCGTGAATGAAGCCCTCATAATCCAAATGCAGTGGTGGTATCCCAGAACGTAGTACAGCTAACTCGTCTAACCCTGGAAGGGACAAAGGCTGTTGGCAGGGCTAGTCAGTACCTTTCTCAATAGTTATTTGTTTGTTGTTTATTTTTTTTACTAATGACCTAGTTTAATTTTTAAAAAGTGAGCTAATACAAATTTTAGGAGAAATATTTTTCTTTCTGTGCCTCAAAGCCATTCCAGCTTTCTTCTCTCTGGTAACAGTGTTTACATTTCAGATAGCAACAACCAATACTAAAACATACCCAGTATGCGTGTACAGGGAATGCAGTGCAGCAGTTCCCTATTCTGGCAGCTCTGCTATATTCCTCTCTCTTTTTTTGTTGTTGTTGTTTGTTTTTTTATTTCTGAAAGTCCTATCTAAGCACATTTTCCCAGAGAGATCAATAGCTGCTTCATATGTGTAAACTGATATGTGTGGCTTCCAAGAAAGATATGATAAAGGAAGACTCTGGAATTGCTTGTATAGACAAAGTCATTAAGATAACAGTCTGTTTATCTAATCTTATTGATGTGTTGTAGTTATAGATCACCTATTACTATAGCAATTCATTTCTGTTTCTATTCAGGTGGTTTTTATCATTAGTTTTGTTCCTGCATAGATGGCTCTAAATCACTCCTCTCAAGATTTAGAGATATTTTAGATTTAAAAGACAAAACACTTCTGTCAGCTACAATGATAAAGATGAAAATACATAGCTGGAGTCCATTGGCCAATACTGTGAGGTCTTCAAGAAAAGCACTAGAATCAATCAGCAGGATAAAAAAAGACCTTGGGCGATCCTGTTGAAGACTAAGTTAAGGACTTTGCAGCTCCAGGGGTGACTGGGATAGTGGAGCTGTAATCTGCAGCCTGCTGGCTGGTACTCACTCCAGCCCAGTGAAAGTGACAAATCCCTGGGACCAAGGGGCCCTCTTGGGACTCCTGTGAGATGAGCCTGGCATGGCAATTCCCATTGTGGAGAAGACAGAACAGTCTCTAGGGCTACTGCTTTGACTGGTTACCTTGGCTAAAGATGGCATGCCCAGATATGGTGCCAGTGTAGGGAGGCCCATGGCTACTTCATGGGACTCCCCAACAGCAGCCACAGCTCTTAGAGTTTGCAGGAAGTGAATCTGAGCCTTAAAAGAAGGAGTGATTTCCCTGTGGGAAGTACCTTGCCTATCCCTGAAATATCCCTTTTCAAAGCTGCCGGCTTATTTTGTGTGCGTGAATGAAACATCATGATTGATACTGAACTGGGGAGAGGTGTCCTTGTGTTTAATGCTCTCATTGGCATCACATTCCTTTTAGCTCTAAATTGTATTCTGAAATTTTATTCATTGATGCTTTTGGAAAGGCAACTTGCTAGAGCTCATGTAGGCGTGTGGAGTCCGTGTGCATTTTTAATCCTGTCTCGAAAGGACTCTGTTTGCTGCCCTGCAGGAGCTGCACGAAGGGGTGACATGGGTGGTGCCAGTGGCAGGGCGGGTGCTGGGCACTGGGCTCTCCACCTGGCTCTGGCCCTGGGAAGTGCCTGCTTTCTTGAAGGTGTAATTGCCTCAGTGAAAAAATTGTCTCCATCAGGCAAAGATGCACCATGGGTATGGAACTTCAGGCACAGCTTTTAAACTGTGTTAATCTTGTTTAACCTTGCACCATTATGCAATTTGCACTCTTAGCTGGAAAGCCTTTTTCTTACTGCCTGTGAAACTTAATGAAAAAGCCAAGGTCTTAGTTTCTATCTTGAATTTAATGTTCTGTTTATACAGTAAGTGCAAATAACAACAGCAAAATATGATGGGTGGTTCCAATGCTTTTAATATGCAGTTAAAACTTGCATTAAGGAAAATCTGTTTCTACTACATTACAGTACGTAGCTCTTCAGCATAAATGTTTTTATAGTTATCAAGTCACTTTCCAAAATTTTATGTGGGCAAATAGCTGGCAGTACCAAGAAACCTTCACACCAAATAGGAAAATGTAATTGATATCATATTGAAACAAGTGATTTGTTCAAGCCTGGATTATATTTTCACTGCTTAGATGATACATATTTGTGTTTAAACATGCACCAATGTTCAAGCATTTTAAGTGGAAATAAATGAGTGCTGGTGGAATTCCATAGTATGGCAGAAAATATTTCTATGTTTAGCATTTTCACAGTTGTGTAACTTAAAATCACAGACCACCTCTTTTTTTTCCTTTTTTCCCCTCTCCCTCTCCACAATCCTAGTCTGTTTTCAGTTTTGATCACAGTCACTGGAAGCACTGGAAGAAATAGTTCAGTGCTGTTATTTGGGTGTTGATTTTTTACTTTTCTGAAAGGTTTTGATTGTAATAATTCATGAAATTACTTGAGTATCAGGTACTTGGATACAAGGACAGAAGTTGATATTCCAGATGGTGTCTCAGAATTTTACTCTCTGGTTTACTGTATTTAGCCTTGCCCTGGTCTCTGTCTTTTTTTTTTAAATCTTGGTCCTGATAATATCTGACAGATGCTGATTCATCTGAAGTGTTGATTCTGATTTAGTTATTGTCTGTGATTTCCCAGGGAAAGCTTAAATTTATGGGTATTATTTTGAACAAGATATTAAAGGAATGAGAACACTGTATTTTTAGTGAAAGCCAAAATAGTATCTAAGACCAGGTAAGCAAGGGTTCTTAATTTTAGTGATTCATTCGAAACATGTTAGGTGTTTATGTTGAACATTTAGGCAGTAAAAATGATAACACTATAAAGAGTAGTTGTTCAGTTAATGACTGGGGGTTTTTGATGCCTTCCTGGGTAGCTTGGGAAGAGCAGCTTGGATCAGCACGAGACAGCCAGAAGAGCTGATACCTTCAACTGTTTGCTGCATTGCAAAGAGGAGTGATGAAACCACTCGTGCTGCACTTTTATAATGAACTCACTTCTCAGAGACTTATAATTCACTCCTAAACTGGGCTCTGTTCTTGAATTTGGCAGTAGTATTATACTTGAAGTAATGTGTTGTTTTTTTTTTTTCTCATCAGGTGAGAACGCAAACAATAAGAAATTAATACTTTTAAAATTCCTGCTGCCATGTGATAGGTGCAGCTGGCAGCCCCTGATTCCCCAGGCATGTAAATCCATGTGACTTTGCACGCTTACAAAGAATTCATTCGGGTGAGAACTGAGTCTGGTAAATAGTAAGAAACTGATAAACTACAATTTATCAGGCCAAGATATGAAAATATAAAGGGATGCCCTCAGATAGACCCCCTGTTCCCTCGCGGGCTCCCCCAGGGCAGTGGATGTCTGAGCTGGGTGCCTGCTGCTCTGGAGGTGGGAGCAGACAGGAGCCTGGCAGCCCCACCTGCCCCAGCCAAGGTTACCCAGCCCCGGCGCTTTGACGTCAGAGGTGTTTTTATTCCATTGATTTCTTCAAGAAATGGGAGAAACTTGCAATTTACTGTGAATTGAGATGACAGCCCATGTTTTCTTCTTTATCACCCTCTCATGACTGCTTTGCAGGGAGTGTAATTTAGACATGGAGCAATGGGAGTTGTGATGTTGGAGTCTGTGGCTGGCAGAGAATATACTACACTGAACGCAGGATATGTTGTGGTGTCTCACATGAATTCCTTGGGAAATGAGTTGAGTTGAAGCTTAAATTTTGACTTGACAGCATTGTATTTAAACAAATAAACGATGACAAAAACCTTTGCGTTCCTACACTGATTCATGCTTCCAAACAGAGCCAGTGTATATCTCAGAGGATCTTACACCAGCACTAGCAGAGAAAATAGGGCATCAAAACTGTTGGCTCCAGAGCAGCAGGAAGCTGATTGATTTCCCCTCATCCTTTCACAAACCTGGATTAGAGTAGCTCTACAACAGATGAATCAACAAAAATAATGGCACTTCTGACAGTATTGCAACCTTTTATTAGCTCCACCTGCACCACTTGACATTCACAACTCCTGCTAGAAAATGTGGGATAGCATTCAACGTGCAGAGTCTGCAGTAGACTCTAGTGTGCCATGCAATCATGGAAGTACTTCCAAAAGCAATTTTTTTTATCTTATGGAACTTTTCCCCTGAGGATGGGAGAGTTAGAGGTAAGATTTGAGTGATATTTGAGCTGCCTGATGCAATAGGGATGGAATTTGACTCTTCAAAAGAGCTTTATGAACATATGGATGCACTTTAAGGATAGACTTCTAGTGGATGTTTTCCATGCCTGGGCTTGGTTAAACCAAGTGTGGGAATTAGCAAACTAGCTTAGACTTCTGTCCAGTAGGCTGCAGATGGGATTGGACGTGTCTTGACTCACTTTACTGATCTCATTAATATTGACCCTTCAGTACTAGAAAGTCCTGTAAGGTCTCAAAAGAGCCTTCTCTACTCCAGGCTGCACAGCCCCAGCTCTCACAGCCTGTCTTTGTAGGAGAAGTGCTCCAGCCCTTGCATCATCTTCATGGCCTCCTCTGGACTTGCTCCAACAGCTCCATGTCCTTCTTATGTTGGGGATCCCAGAGCTGGACACAGCCCTGCAGGTGGGGTCTGAGCAGATCAGAGGGGCAGAATCCCCTCCCTGCCCTGCTGCCCGCGGGGCTCTGGATGCAGCCAGGACACGTTTGTCTCTCTGGGCTGTGAGTGCCATGGCCGGGTCCATGAGCTTCTCCTCCACCAGCACCCCCAAGTGCTTCTCCTCAGGGCTGCTCTCAATCCATTGACTAAGAGCAGCCAACCATCCGGGTCTGAGGGCTAAAATAAAACATCACGATTAAGCCAGAGAATACATTAAATCTGTAAGGAAAAGCAGAGGGGAGTCATCCACATTTTTCTTCTGCTGTTATGAAGTGTTACAGCTATTTCAATTTGTACTGAGCAAAAAATAACTCACTATGAGGATTTCACAACCCTTCTCAGTTTTTATCACCATCACATTAAAAAAAGAAATAAAATAAAAAGAATAGTAATTTTAATGTAAAAATGGAAGTGACTAATATTGAAATTGCTGGTTTAGTATGCTTTTTGTCCTCACACAAGTAAGAGTAGAACTGAACTGATTTGATCCATGTTATGAATATATTAGCAGCAAAATTTCAAGACTGATTCTTAAATGAGCTTCTGTATTGAAATATTATGCCAACTTTTGTTTACATTTCTATCAGTGCAATCTCAGCTCACTTGAGTTAATAATGACAAAGAAAAAAATTGACTCCTCCCTGTTGATACAGAACTGAATTTGGAAGCAAGTAAAACCCTAAAAATTATACTGGGGCAACAGCTCCAAACTTAAATATCTGAAAGTTTTCCTTAAAACAGAATTAAAAAAATTACATCCATACCTAATCACAGGCTTTTGTTCCTAAATTGAAAAAATAATTGAGAACAGCAGTAATAAAAGCTCCAAAATTGAAATAATATGGAGAATGAATAGGGGAATTGACTGAAGAGTTACCTGAGCTCCAGAGGCTCTCTTTTGTGTAACTTCAAGTGTCTGAATGACAGGAATTGTGAAGAAATTAAATGAAAACTAAGCCAAAGTCTGTTCAGTTTAGCAGATGAGGGATTTGGAAGATGTTGTTACTTTGGGAAGTGTGTGGTCCTTGGGAGATTTGTTCTGCAGCAGAATTTTTCTATGGAACAAAAAGTCCAATCTAAATAACTCCATAGATGTAATTTTGGTTTATAAGCTACACTTTGAATTTCTGTAAAAGAATACCACCCAGCTTGCCATGACACCTTTTCATGTTGAAAACAGAATTGTAAATCTGGACAACTAAGTTTCTGGCCTTGAGAGGGAAGCTTCAAGAACAGTAATTTGATCAAAACATTCTCAGTTCTATTTATGAATCTGGGAATATGCATCAGCTGAATTGTGTCTGTGCTTTTAATATTAATGGAAACAACAATAAGAATCTGCATAGACACAGAGGGATCAGCATATCCGTATCTCTCAAAGCATAGAAGAGGGGCACAGGGTAGGAGAAGGAATTCAGAGCCGTCCTCCTCTTCTGCTTTCATGTTATTTCTTATGCCAGCATCTTGTTTTGTATTGCCAGGGGGATTAGGAATGTTACACAGGAAAAAGCACGCTCAGTTTCTAGGGAGTAGGGGTATACTTTCTGGTTTTAAATTAGTCAGTGATTTATGAACAGTATGTTTGATAAAGGCCAGTGAAATCTGCCTAGAAATGTCATCAATGTTTTCCTCAATTTTTTGACCAGTATAACCTAAGTGGAACTTTCACTAGGATTTTATTCTTCTAAACTGTGTATAAAATTAAAGATGTGATCTAAGAAAGCTGGTTCAATAATTTAAAAAATCTATCTTGTTCAGGTCAGCTATCAGCTGTGATTTTGTTGAATGATTAATGTCAGATTTTAAATCCTTTTTTTCTTTAAGTTTAGTGAGAAGCCAAACCAGCATTACTCTGAAATGATCCCAGCTCCTATTAACAGAGTTAACAGATTGCTGAGAGCTGATGCAGTGGCAGCACCATACCTAATAGAGGATGTATCTACTCAGTTGATTTTTCTGATTGCTGGCAGTACATGCGAAATGGACTATTCACTTATTGCTGGCAAACTGAAAACAGACCGATGCCAAGATAATACAGCTAAACTGACTGTCTCAGCCAGACGTTCATTTTTCCTGAGCTTTGGAAAGCAAACCCACGACCAGTATTTTTTTATTAAAGCCTCTACCTCCCAATGCTGCGCTAGATTCTTCCCTTTCAGCTGCATGTTGCCAGAGCATTTTTTCATTAAAGTGCTCACCTTGCTCTAACAGGTGCAGGTGCTGTTGTGCCTTTGAGGGGTTTTGAGCCCAGCAGCTCCAGCAGGAGGTGGTTGCACAGCATGGGACACAAACATATACAGACCTTTTTCCCCTTTCCATACGATCCTGACTGGGGAGCATGTTGCTCTCTAGAACCACCATTTCAGTCTCTGTACCCTGTCAGTGGTTAAAGCAATTAAAGCACTTTGTTGCCCTTCTACCGCATTCAAATAGCCTGCCTAACCAATAAGGACTTAGTCAATTAAATTGATTAGAGTTTGTAGTGGAAGCTATGTTGGCACCTGTTACCAAATATATCTCATCTGAGTCTGCAGACTGCCAGAAAAGGAGTTTTGCTGGTTCATTGAGTATGAGAAATTTTCAATAGAAAATGCATTGTTGTAGCACTTTTTCTTTCCATATGCAAGTCAAACACTTTTTGCAGATTCAGAGCATGCTTCAAAAAAACCTGAAATCTGAATAAACTGCTAATGTAAAACTTGTTTTTTTGCTGAATCCATGGAAAAATTTTTGAGTCTATGTTAGCATAAAGGAAGTTGTTACCGTTACGTTTGGATCTGTGATTTTCGTAAGATGTTTACCAAAGAGTAGAGAGGTGTCTGATACATGATAGATGGGGCTGTTGAGGTTTGTGGAGAGAGGGACGAAAGTGGTAGTTCTGGGTTTTGTTCATGAGAAACAGAGCAAGTGATCTGTGCACTCTGAGCTGCACCACTGCCTTGATGAGAGGCCACCAGACTTGGTGACCAGCTCTGATTTGCAAAATGAAGAAATAGCTCCATATTAGCTTTCCATGAAACTTCGTTCATCTCACAGAGCTTTCCTTGTGAGCCTTCAATGCAATGGGTAAGTGTGTTCCACCTTAAATCTCAAGGTTCAAAGGTATTGCTGGATCCCAGGGAATTATTTCTTCCCTTCTCCACTTCTTCCTTCAGTCAGGCAAGCGGAGGGGCTCAAAGGGGAATGGCAGTGCTGTGAAGGGGATGAGAAAGGGTGAAAGAAGCGTTTATATCTAGCATCAGTCACAGGACAAGACTGACTTGCTTCCCTCTGCCTAAACCCCTCCACTACTAAACTCATCCATTTGGAGTTTGGTCCTACAAGATTGGGCTGTATTTCTTCCATGAGAGTTGTAGTCTGCTTATCTCTTGTTGTTTGACTTCCTAATTTAGTTTTCTTTTTCTTTGTGCTAAAAAAAGTTAATTGCTCTTTCACTGCTAGTTCTGTTGATTAATAATGCAGAAAAATCATAAGATATCATCTGGGGTATTGCATTTTCCTCCTGGAGGCAGCAGCAGTGTCACAAGCACAGGGCTGTACGCTTGCAGAGGGAGTACCTGGGGAAAAGGGAAGCCAGCGAGCTGGGGATTTTTGCTTAAAAACAAATTGAATGAGTGAATAAAGAAAATCATTAAGGCTTCATCTATAAATACTCTCTAATTTAAATTCACATTGGCATGAAATTTTAAAGATTTATTTCCATAATTTGAAGTAAAAGGTATTTGTTTTAGGGGTGATTAATTCACACACTGCCTTATGGGTAAGGGAAAATTGCAGGATCAGGGTAGTATAAATTAATGATTGGAGTACGTGTACTAAAAACATGAGAAAAGATTTTCGTCAAGATTTTTTCTAGTTCCTTCTTCCTATTAGCATAGTGGTTGTAGAATTTCCTGATTCATTAACATTAAACAGGTACTGGTTTTACCACAATAATAAATAAAATTATCATCTCAGAGGTTTAAAAAAATTACTCATACCAGGAATAGGGTGGACAAGAATAAAGAAACAGAAAGAATTTATTACGTGTTTTAGACTGGGAATCATGTAGAACATCCTCTTTAAGAAAAGAAAAATATTTCAAGGTATGATCATGCGCATTAGTAAATATTCTGTATAATAGCTACAGCTCAGGCACCAGAGTCCTTTGCCCAGACATCATCCTGCGAATCCTTCAGAGCAGCTCCACTGCTCTTGCTGAGCAGGAAGAGGGTTCTTGGGTGAGTTATTAGGGCATAGCTGTTAGAGGCAGATGTCTGTGCAGGGGCAGAGCTCTGTGAGCTCAGATTTTGTTTATGTGGTGATCACTTTTGAGCATTTGGTGTATGTGGGGAAACTATTCTGCAGCCTTTCTTTGTGACATGCTGGCCAGTGTCTGGTTCTCTAATAAAGTTTTCTTTCTTTCCTTTTGTTATTAACAAATTGCCTGCTTTCCTTGCAAGGCTGTTTAGTGAGTAGAATGGGAAGCACATTGCAATGCTTTTTTTTCCCTTAAAAGAATCGGTACTTATGAGGATTGTGATATTTCAGATTCTAAAGACAATTGCAGCACCTTCACTGTCTGCTGTCCTTTGTCACTCCTTGGATCCAGCCCAGACTCAAGGCCTTGTTTCCATGGAGGCAATGCTTGTTATTAGAGATATTTCTTCTACAAACGGACTTGTGAATTCTCACGCCTTTGGTTCAAGCTTTATAGTTTAAAGCCTTATCTGGAGCTTTTATGTTCCATCTTCTTTGATCTTCTGCCAGAAGGCTTTATGTTGCAGACTAAGGTTATGATGTTTGCATGTTTTACTTCTCAGTTTCTCTGTGAGCAGCAAACAAGAGATGAAAACCTTACATCAGAGTTCCTTCCTTCAGAAAGCAGCATTACAAGTCCTTGATCATGGACAAAGCATGTTTTTGTTTGATTACTCTTATTATTTGCGCATTTTTTAAAGCATGAATAGCAATTGACAAATACGTTAAGTTACAGCTTGGCTCATCCCCTGCTCTCCCTCAAGACAAACCAGACATGTGAGAGGCTTGAGTTCGGAATGTGTTCCTTTGTAAACCATTTCTCTGGGTTTGTTTTTGTTCTTTTTTTTCAGTAGTGGTTAACTTTTTTGCAGTTTGAGTAGAGTGAATTTCTAGGCTAGAAGACCCTCTCTGGATATCAAGTCATTTTACCTATTTTACCTCTTTGGGTTGCCAGAATTTTATGCATCAGTTTTGTTGCCAAAATCATAGAATTCTGACAGACTTCTAGGTTTTGACAGACAGGAATGCACCATTGCTAGTGATGAGCTGCTGCAGTGGCTAATTATCTCTCTGTGCTTATTTTCACTTTCTTTCATTCACTGTGCTTCTTCTGCACTACAGAGGCCTTACACTGTGGGTTTTCTTCCTGCAAATGTGCTTGTCTGTCCTGTTCTGGGCACCGTTCATTCTTTTCTGATAAAATAAACAGGTTGAACTGTTTGGCCCTCTTACTGTAAAGGGTTCTTAATACCACAGAACCATCACTGTTCTTTGCACACTCTTTTCTATAGTTGTACCAATCACAATCAAGTGAATTGTGCAGAAGAGGTTTTTCAGATGAACATTCTCTTCTTTTTCAGAACTTTCTGAACTTTTCCTTATGGAGGCTCAATAAGTCTTTGATAATAACTTCAAAAAAATTAATAGGTATCTATTTTCTAGAGTGCAATTTGATGGTGGAGAGCTATCAATTTTTTAGTTGAAAAAGAAAAATCTGTTTCTAAAATCATTAGCCATTTTGAAATTGAAACTTAAAACTAATAAACATTTTGAAAACCAAGTTCAGAATGAAAATAATTATCAGAAAAAAAGGTATAAGGATACAGGTAGGTATTCAATTACCTGATTAAGTAATTGGAAGCAACTGTTCTCTTTGATCACTGTAGTTAATACAGAGATTATAGAGACCTTGGATTTCAATAGGATAAGTTAGAATACATTGTGAAAACCTAATAATAAGTAAAATGAAGTACTAGAATTAATTTCCAACAAAGATTATGGAGTTTCCATTACTGGAGGAAATTTTTTTTTAGATTTGTCAAAAATGGTTAAGTACAGTTGGTCATGGTTTGAGTTTGGGGAATGAGGGAGCAGATGGCATTGAAGACAATTTTAGTGTTCCTTTCAAAATTTCTTTTGACAATAGATATTTCTGAAGAATCTGTGATCCCTTTAAAGTCAATGTCTTCTACTGAATTCACTGAGTGGGAAGCTGAAATTTGAAGATATCCAATGATCTGGTGACCTGAAATGACTTAAATGCTCTTATATTCCCAGAATATTCAAAGGTGGTGCATAGTGCAGGTGATTTTCTCTTTTCCTAAATCATCTGATGCTGTTATGGGGCAGATGGAGGGATCAGGTAGAACACTAATGTATTTTACAGTCCAATTTTTTTTTTGAGTTCTAAGATTTTAAAATCTGCCTCTGAGCAGTCGCGTTAAAAATGGTTACATGTCGCTGCTGGCAGCAATAGAAGAATAAACTTCAGTAAGGAATGCTATGAATGCTAAGGAGTGCAAGCCCTGACATGTCTTTTTGCATTTTTTGCAGATTCTCAGTCATAAGTGTTATTAGATGTTTGTCTTGCCACCTTACATCTGTATTTCTTCTGAGCCTCAAATTCCTCTTACACTCAGTTTAGAGTAAGACTTTTCTGCCTCTTAAGACTAGCAAAACCAGATCCCTTTCCATTCCGTTGGCCTTAATTCCTTCAGGCTCTCTGTTGGCAGAAAGTTGTTTTAATAAAAAGAAGCACCTCAAAGCCACCCAGTATCGTTAAGGTGACCAAGAGAAGACTGATTAGATTTTGGGCAGGGTAAGCAAGGAAAGCTTGCTGGCCAGAATAGGACTTACGCTCCTGCTGTGAGCTTGATTCTCTGGCAGGTGCAGCAGGAAAGGTCTTTTCGGATCAGGTGTCTTGGAGTTGTGTGAATGCTTTGAAGGAGGAGGAATTGTACAGGCCTTTCCTAAGTTTTGCTCTGGTGAATAATCACTGTCATGATGTGTTGACTTCTGAACCATTATTTTTTCTGTGTGAGCCTTTCTGGTTTAGCTGGAGTTTTTTTCACATAACTCTGAACGTTTCTCTGTGCTTCAGTTTCCTTTAATTTCCAAAATTAGAGTGTAATTTGCAGCAAACCAAGATGCTTTTAATCAAGTTACCTAACCCACGAAGTATGCAAGTAGCATAATGGCAAAGGTGTGAAACGATGCCTACAGAGGGTTTGGGGGCTGACTGTTTAAAACTGTAAAAGTGACACATACGGGGAGCATCGTTTTTGCTTTGAAAATCCTGCCTCAAGGTGATACAAGGATTACAAAAATAGCATCTGTAAAGTTCTTAGGATTCTTACAGGTTTGTACGTGCAAGTGAAAAGCAGAGTTGTCCTGGGTTTGTTTTCTGGATAATAGCATATAACTAGGTAATTATTTACTCCATACTAATATATAATTAGTGATAATTAGTCCTGTTCGAGGAAGATGAAGTTACTAAGGTAGGTTCACTTGAGGATACTCAGCTTCAGACAGCCTCTTATAATCAAATTTTGGAATGTACTTGTACACTTCAGACTGAATTGAAGTCCACAGCAGAATTTCTAGAAGCCTCCAGGCACATTCCCTGAGTAGCATCAGGTGGCTTTAGGCTTGACTCTAACTGTAGAAAAGGGGCATATGCAGTTCAGTTGGGGCTCTAGAACAAATTACTCCCTGCTAGCTTGACCATGATAGTTGCCTTTGTAAATTATATTTGACCTGTGATGTTTTTACCTCTTGTGAGCTAAAATATGTCATATTAATCCTCAGCTTGAGTCTTAAATATAAATATTTTCTCTTACATCTATATAGGTTATCTTAGACATAGATGGTTATAATGACTTTGCTGCTAAATGATATCATTTAGCTGCTATCATCATGCTGCTATCTTGATAACATTGAGGTGAGCCTCCTTGGAAAACAGGGTGCACATGACATACATTACATTTATACTGATAACATATACTGAGAAAATAGTCTCCAAATATTCTCTGATAATATTTATTCAAATGTGTTGTTATTACTCCATATTATTGGTATAGATGAAGATAAACGTATTTGCTGAGTGAGCAAATGCATTCACAGGTTATTCTTCTGCTAGGAATATGACTTTGTGATCTTGTCGGAATAATCTTGACCCACAGCTCAAGGAAAGTATCTTTAAAGAAAAGAGAAAGATAAAGCCCTGCATTCCACTGAAGTTATGTTACCTCTGAAAACTTCTGCCTGAATGTGCTGCCTATAATTCAATGTATTTATTCAAAGGTAAGAGTTCTGGTGGTTTAGACAATTTTTCGTAGTCAGGATTAGCTTGGCACAATCAGTTATTCAATTTGATGTCTTTGTGTTGTTTCAAATAGTCTGCTGCTCTGAAGTAAACAAGATTTCTTTCCTTCCTCATTTGCAAGATCTGAGTTAGATCCTGTGCTTTGTCTTTGTTCTTTAATAAATGTCGATGACTTGAAGTAGTAGATTCAGTGATCAGATCTAAACTTTTGAAAAATATTTTTCAAAAAAAGGACATAACTATCACTTCCTTTCCCTTTCCTGCTGTCCTTTGCCTGTGAGGTATTGCCTAGGCTGTTATTCCTGTTGATCTTGATGGACAGATTGGCTATCCTTGCAGGCAGTAATGATTTGGGCCTGTGAAAAGGCAACAAATCATTTCAAAGTTAGCCTTTTCTCAACTTCCATTAAAGCTGTTCAGTATTTAAGGAAATACTACAGTCATTGATTGTCCTTTTGAGTGTCAAAACATTTTATCCCATAAGCATGAGTCGCATTTTTTAGACAGTTTGCTTGTTGCAAATAATTCAAATATTGTTGCAATAATTCAAATATATCTCTCTGCTTCTATTTCTCTGCTTGCCAAAAAAATTATTGCTTTCATTTTGTTTTATCTTTTGTTTATGACAGAACAAGTGCACTATTCAGGGAAGAACATGGACTGAGCGGTAGGTTCTGAGAGGTTGTCTCTGAGAACCTACATGCACACACTACATCATGGAGGGAGCAGGGTGAAAAGGTCCTGTACAAAATAATTTCTAGGTATAGATACGATGTTAACTTTCTATCTCTTTCTCTCTGTAGAATAATCCAGGATATCTGTCTATATTTAAAGAAAATATTTCAGAGATGTAGAAACAGGGATTTGGGTTAAATTTACATGGGATCATGGAGAAAAATAATTTAACGTCTTTCCAAGACCTGAACAGGAGATGCAAATACCCTTTTTTATGGTGTAATCCCACAAGTCAGAAAACAGTGTCTTCTGACCTAGTTTTTCTCTCTTCAAATTTTGCAATATACTGAACTGACAAGAAAGGGAAAGGAAAATATAACCGAATTTACAGGTAGTTCCTGTGACATTTTCCATTTTAGTACTCTGTAACACTAATTTCAAACAACCAAATTCAGACTGGTAAAACAATGAACAAAAAGCTTGAGGAACCCCTTCCAGTCACACTGGTAATTCAATACCTACGCTTAAATATCAACTTACCCTTTATACTTTTCAGGGATCTAGAACTGAGTCCGAATTGCTCTTACCTGCCATAATTTTATGGATATTATATATAGTCATTTACAATATTGCTGGTCTCGTGTGAATCTCAAATTATTTCAACAAATGAGATTTGTGCACGAAAACTTATTATATAATTTTTAAAAAGTTCTTGAACATATCAAGAGTAATGGTGGGGGTACCATTCTTCTATGTTTTCAGCCTGATGGATGTTTTAAGGTAATTCTGAATTTACTACATCAGTTGCATTGACAACAGTACTTTGAGCGTCTCTAGTAACACTGAAAATTCATGTCTCTAGACTTAATGCTCTGATTTTTTGGAAAATTATTCATGCAAATGTTACATAGACTCAGCAAGGTGAAACAAATATTCACATGTTCATACTGGGCTCCAGGAAAACCCTCTTCTTTTTTCAACCTCCTCCACCCCACAACCAACCAACCCACCAAAAAGCATCAACGAAACAAACAAACAAAACCCAAAAAAACCCCACCAAAAAACCTAAAGAAAATAAGGTAGGCTCAGGCTCAGCAGGCAGTTTGTTTATCTGTCAAACAAGAACTAGTTCTTGCTGGGTGAAAGGAAAAAGAATTTCTGTAATTTAGAAAGAAGAAAACACAGTATTACCAAAAATACCACTTGTACGACATAGAAATTTCTACTTGGTTCTAGATGTCCTCTCTCAAATAATTCAACAAAAAAGAAGTACGGATATATGGAAGGGTGGTTGTGACCTAGTATTTTAGAAAGATTTTCAAGAGATGAAGACGTTGGAAGGAGTGGTATGGTTAGATTTGGAGAGAGCTTCAGAAGCTCTTCAAAATAGGCTCTTTAGAGCTAACGATCCAGCTTAACTGCTTTTACGAAATCAGAAAGCTATTTAGGCTTTTTTAAGGACTAAAGAATATTGGTGAAATTCAATCATAATACTTTGAAAAGCTGTAACAACATTTTTAACATTTAATTCTGGGTAGACTTGTAGAGTGTTATTGTCAGAACAGACCATTTAAACTTGTCTGGTGTGACTTCTACAGAAATACGGACAGCCTGAGTTTCAGTAAATGGTGCTTGTAGCCAAATAATATCTTTGAATTTCTGAACTTCTGCTAATTCTAAAAAATCTTATCAGGATTTAAAAGCTGAACTGATGATGAATCTTATACAGCCTTTAGTCACTGGTACAGTACCACCATTTCTTTGTTTAGTTAAATACGTTCAGAACTAGATTGTGTTTTGTTCTTTCTCAAAATGTAGACTGTTTTACAATGTAAAATAATTGTTGTAGCACTTTTGCTAAGATGTAGGAATTTCAATATCTTTTTAAACATGGACATTAGAGCTGAATGCCACAGCTCACCAAGAGCCTCACTGACATGCTGGGATAGAGGCAGCATTTTCCTGACCTCCAGTCCATATTTCCATATTTACTTTTTGAGTTCCATATTAACTCAGGTGCTTATGTTGTGTGATCTTGCCTCTGCTCTGGCTCTAAAATCTTTCTTAATACCACTGATTTCTATGAGAAGGTTGGGGTATTTTTTTAAGCACCACCTCTGCTCTTTATTTCTGTGTGTACCCTTCTTTATCTGGCTACTTTACAATAGCACTAATTAGAATAAATACCTTCTTGCTACAGTATCCTATGGACACCAGGTCTTAAAAGCAGTAATAACATTTCACTGGATGTCCACAATAAATGACCAAGAATAAAAAATTATAAAACTCTAGAGCTCTTGTATCTTCAGCACAACACAAATGATAATTGATGAAGATTGGGAAAGAAAATGAATGCTGCAGAAAACAGGAGGTTAAAGGTGTTTGAAGTATTGTCTGAAATCTCTAATTCAACGTAGCCTCAAAACGTGTCAGGTTTGTTATGCTAAAATGTGTTGAGTCAGAACCCCTGGTTGGGTTTTTTTTGTTCCTTTGTTTTGCTTTGTTTCCTCTTACCAGGTTTCAGCTCATGCCATTAATTGTTACTGAAGTGTCAGAGGAGAGTGTTAAATTTTACATGAAGTTTTCTTACCTCAGGGACCTCCTGGAGATCATCTACACTCTGCACTACATAGTACACGGAGAAGGCACCTCATGGGAAAAAAAGATTACAGAACTACTGATTCTGTAACAAAAACACAATATGGAAAGTTTTTACATTTTTTAAATCTAAATTATTGTATAGTTTTCATAATCTGCAAGTATCTTGAAAAGTTCTGCCAAGTGTGTGAGCATGGAGGGGAGAGGAAAGCTAAATCATAGACTTTGGAGATATAAAAGACAGCCTCCCTGATCTCTTGTAAGTGCAAGATAGGTTTCTGTTGTGTATTTTTGACAAGTTGCAAGCATCAGATATCAGTGAAACGGTTCTGGTTCCTTCAAAGAGGGGCTGTTTCCTGAAAGCTTTGTATTATTTACTTCCAGGGTGACATGAAGCCCATGTTTTGAGGTTGTACTGGAATAACAGCAAAATCTGATTGACACAGATCTCGGGAGAGGGCTTAGAATGGATGTCTCTTGGGAATGTCTGGTTTCCAAATAGTGTGTTCACTACTATGATCTATCTTTCATATCAGAGTATGTTTACTTGTGCTTAAGAAAGGTGTGTGGATAGCTGTGCAGCTTTTGGACAGAGCACATTGCTGGAAGGAGGAAAATTTCTCATGAAATAAAATTAGTTTAGGACTGTAGGAAGAGCCATTTCATCACTAAGGACTTGCATTCATTCAGTAAACATTAAAACTCTTGCTGTCCTGCCCCACTTGGGTACTGTAAAGATGTCTTTAGGCTACTTCTGCTTTTTATAAGATTAAAAATTATATTTGTTAATGTACATTATATTCAAAAACTATTTACATTTTGTTTGTGTGAAAAGAAGTGCCTTTACATCACAAAATACATATGAAAACAAATGTATCTTTTCCCGTAAAGGAACATATTTGAAACAACTTAAAAATGGTTTTACTTTCAACAAAAATATGCATATGATGTGTTTTGAACCCATTCTAAATTAGAAATTCTGTTCCCATTGAGCCAATTGTAAGATTCTCAGAAGTTTAAGGCTACGTAGGAAATAGCAGTGAAATTGGACTATGCTTAGCTGGAAGAGAGAAACTCTTGCAGGCAGCTCTGATTCCTGCGAGGCAGCTCACATTTCTAAGTGACTGTTGGCAGCCTCGCTAGGTTAGATGCACTTTTTGCCACGCTGTGGAAGTGGAATACTCAGAAACTACTTCAATGTCACCGTTTCCTTCGAAAACACCACTTATGCTAAAACACCTGCTCTGACGCTGCTTCTCTAGAGCCTCTAATTTATGGCATAAAATACCATGATTTTTAACAGAGCAGAAAGATTTCTTACATTAGCCCTTAGATTTTTCTTTTTTTTAATATCATATTGAGCATTTATAGCTGAATGTGTACCTTCAAGCATTTCCATTTTATCCCCTAATTTTTCCCATTTGTAGAGCATGAGAGTCCAATTTAACATCAAATTTCTCTTCCATGGGTTTAATAGCACTTAGTTTGGTACTTATGGAAATTTCACAGGTAGAACCAATCTCTGTCAGCTTCCCCAGGGTGGAAATTACAGGGCGTGGGAGAGAATATGGAGCTACTGAGGGAGAACTCCCTCGAGTGATCTCCCTATCTTCCTCTCCAAAGCATATTAACAATCATTTCTGAAGTGTTGCAGCTATATTTAGGTGTGGTTTTTTTTTTCCTGACAAATAAAAGGAGATAAAATCTTTTCTGAAGTCTCTTAAGCTAAAAGCTTTGCCTTCCAAAATCTTACTGCTGCATGTGTCAGCTGTGCTTGCAATTATGAGCAACTCCAGTGAAGTTAATAAGATGCCACCATGTCCAAGAGTATTCACAGCAGTGGAGTTCAAATTACAAAATTACACTATTGAAAAAGAACGGCCCTTTTCCACAGCTGTGAAATTATTAACTTTCAGAAAATGGCAGAATATCTATTTTATTATTTTCCAGCTTTTAAATTAATACCATCACTACTGATTAAACTCAAGGTCACATGAATTCTATTCTACAGAAAATGGTCTTGGATTCTATGGTTGCTGGTTTCTGTGGCAACATCATTCATATGAGGAAAAGCTTAATTTTATTGTGAAAATGATGCTTTTAGCACCATAACCCTCGACAGTTTGTTTTGAAATTAACTTTTGTCCTTTTTCTACAGTACAGCATGGTGCAGGATTTTTTCCTCTAAGAAAACATAATCATTTGAGAGAAGTTACTAATATAACATTTGGGTTGATGGCTTATCACCACTTGTAAAACATTGGCTGTCTGTTCATCAGCTGTCATTTCCTGCAACCTTGATAATATAGTGGGGGTAGTGTTCCCTGCTAGAGCTTTGGTGCTTTTGAAATAAGCTGGATGTTGTTCACAAGCGCAAAAGCTGAAACAAACAACCCCCTCCCCCAGCTCTCGTTCATCCATATGTAGACAGAGATGTATATCCTCCAAGCACTAGGTGATATTTATGTTTGTTTTATTTTGGAGCTATATGGGTGATAACAGTCACTGCCAAAATGGAACTGCAGTTCCTCATCCACTTTCTCTTTAATTTCATGGGGCAACTGCAGTAACAAGGAATGAACTCTGGGAAAAAGAAAGGTTTCTATTCACTCTACTGGGCACAAGTTCTTCCCCTGCAGGTTTTGATGGATATCTCCAAATGTGTCACTCGCTGACAGTAGGTGAAAGACAATAGGCTCATGCATATGATTTTTCCTGAAAGTAAGGATTAAATTCTGTAGAAGTTGCTATTTGCTCTCTGCTTCAAAAAAATTTGGCATGATATTGTATTCACACTTATTTTACAGAACCATAATTTTGTTCAATCAGGACAGTATCCATCCCTGTTTCTGCGCTGGTAATTTTTTGGGCAGTTACTGCCCTTGTATATCTTTGAAATCCTCCCACACCTCCCTGAACTACATTTAATATACTGAATTTCCAGTCTCTCTGAGCCATTCAGTTCTCCTAATGCTGACTGTATTGAGGGGGGCTATGCTGGGAAACTAAACAGCATGAGTAGTTTTTTTCCATTAACTGGTTTTCTTATATTAATGCACAGTGGGAAAGTTGATCTGTGCTCCTAAATGAATGAGATTGGCTATAAAAGTAAAGGATTTATACTCCTCCCTCTCAGACAAGCACAAGGCATTCTTTCATCTGAGTTGTCCCATTGAAGGACATGGCTAAGACTCTTCTGAGTGGAACAAGATTAGTCTAAAATCCTTTGTCACTATTGCAATCAATCAGAACTGAGATTTCCTGACTGGATGTTTGATGCAAACTCTACAATCACCCTTAGACAAAGCACAATTGGAATTCTGAACTAGTTGCCTGCCTCCTCTATCAGGATGAATGCGAGGAAGCAGCTGTCAGAAACTGATAATGAGATGCACTGATAGAGCTGAGGGATTACTCTTACCCACCTCATGTCTATCCAAAGCACAGTGGAAGCTGAGTTATTATTGTGCTAAATTATTGAAGAATTTTTATATAATTATATATTCAGACCTGTCAAATACAATTTAAATGGTATGAGATAGGCCCATAGATATTTGCTCTTCATGTGGCTGTCCAGTGGAATCACTACCTCTTGCCACAGTCAGCATTACCCAGTTTCATGATGCCTTCAAAGGCAACCCACAGGACTGTGCATTCCCTAGTTGCAGTCTGATGCTGAAGTGACTGCAGGAAGAGGATGAGAGCAACAGTTTCTGGCTCAGATTTGCCATTGCTTTGGTCTGTTTCACTAGATCAATGAAGAAAAAGAGGCAGGTATTCAAAATATTTATGTCCCTGTCTAACTTCAAGCACCTAATTTAAACTTAAATCTGATTTAAATCTAATTTAAATTGATGGGATTGTTCCTGTGCTCAAATACATAATGCAGCGTTAAGGTCTATGTAAATAGGACTCAATCCAATATTCTTAAGGTTCAAGGTTTCTAAGCATGTCTTTAGTAATAAAAAGATTCTAATTACTGATATACTTAGATTCTGTGGAAAACTTTCTTAAAAATCTTCTGAACAATGTTCTACAGAAGAAATCAAGCCAGAAAAGGACTATAACTGTATCCTTGTATTCTGGCAAGCTGGTGTTACAGAAGCACAAGCCCTATCGATGTTTGGTATTGATCAGACTCTTTGTAGACAGCTCTTCCTATTTTTTCACTCTCCATTTCTCCCTTACTCTCGTGAAATATTAATAGTGATCTCCTTTCCTACACCAAAATACAGAAACAAAGTGTAAATTGTAAGTGTAAATTTTTTAAATATGACATTACTGAAGAATCAGATTAGTTTAAGGAATGTATAATTTATTGTCTGGGTGATAGTCATGGTGGTGGATACTGAAAAAATTCTATTAATCTTTTTTTTCCTAGCTAATTGGGGTTTCTATGCCCTTTTCAAGAAAGAATATCCTATTCATAAATCTAGTACATCCAGGACTTATGTTGCATTGCTTTTATTATTATTGTATCACTGTTTCAGTAGTTCAGTTTTAAAACTGCAGACATAACTGTCAGGGAGATTTACAACCGACTGTTATAGCAGCATTTTATAGCCCAGACTGCACTACAGATCCTTTAAAGTCTTAACACTTATCCTGTGACTTCAGTTTAAAAATACAATTTGCTTCTTTCTGTTAGTAAGAGCTGTTGGAACCATGAAATACTGAAATAATCTGTTGCCCACAATGCCTCTTACTTATTTTGGATAGTATTCTGAATTTCCAAAAATAATGATTTGCTGCTAAACTAGAAGTTCATTATCAAAATGCGCTTCTCCCCTCCATGCACATCTTCCCTGCTATTCTGGCCTATAGCACTGCTGTCCCTTTCCATCTTCTGCATTCCAGAACCTGGCAGCAGTAGTTGAAAAGCTAAACGAGAAAACACACTATTTCCTTCCCCCCTTCTTAAAGATTTCTAGAGAAAATATGGGGAGCAAAACCAAAACTCTACTTTGTCAGTGGTAATCTCATTTCCTTTAATTTTTTGTCAATATCCAGCTCTTTCTTTCTTTCTGTCGGTCTGTCTCTCTGTCTTCTCTCTCTCTCTCTCTTTCTCTTTCTCTCTTTCTCTCTCTCTTTCTCTTTCTTTGTCTCTCTTTCTCTCTCTCTTTCTTCTCTTTCCTCTCGCTTTTTCACTCTTTTTCTTTTTCTTTCTTTCCCTCTTTTTCTCTCTCTCCATTTCTTCCTCACTTTCTTTTCTCTCCCTTCCTTCCTCCCTCACTCCCCTCCCTCCCCCGCTCCTTTCCAAAATTCATCCATATCCTTTTTCTCATTACTGTTACTAATCTCAAAAATCTGATATCCCCTCTCAAAAAGGAAATAGCTGTGTGGTTTATCCCTTGTACCTTGAAAACTATTTACTGCTCAGTGTGCTCCTTGATATGCAGTTCACCTGCTGGTTTTCCTGATGCAATCTTTCTTTGATAAATCTCTCACTGAATAGGTTCAACATCTCATTAGTGAATGAGATGGGGTGTGGGGGTGTACACGTGCAGTTGAATTCTGTGAAGAGCAAGGAAGGAAAAAAAAGAGGTAAAATATGCACCTCTTAATGTTTCAGTAAATTGCTATTTTTACTACTCATTTGTGTGTGTAGTAAATGTGTACAGTTATATAAAATTGCAATTATAGTGCAAAAAGTAGTTGTTAAGAAAGAGAACATTTAATTATGATCAGGGAAATTAATGAGGTCTGGCTTCCTATGGATTTATGTCCTTTGTGTCCTAAGTCCTCTCTTCTGACTGCATTACTCCCAGTTCCTTCCCAAGTCTCCTGTGATGATCACACTGGCAGGAAATAGCACTTTCTGCAGTTAACATGCAGCTGCCAAAGAGAAGTGTATAATGGCTGAATCCTGTCTTTCCCTCGGTTAGAGCACTAATTTGCTTCTTTCCTGTACAGCTGCTGATTTCCAGAATGTGTGTAAGAGCTTCAGACTTTTATCTGTCTTTCAAATTTGTTCTCAGATGGCCACTATTTACTGTGGGAAAGGAAATTTAGCAGACATGCAGCATTTTAAAATGCCTTGCTCCCTAATTACCAAACTAAAAATCAGATCAAATTAAAATATACACTTTGTGTAGAATAAAGTCATTTGGGAGCATCAGTTTTTATTCCAGAAGTCTTTTACTTGTGCTATATTAATCACTGAGCCTCTTGAATAAATAAAATGTTAGTTAAAGGATGTACAATGCTAAGAATTTGAACAAACACATATTATTTTATTAGTATTTCTGAGCATCAAATACAAAACAACCCCCTCACTGACTGTCCTGCATCACAGAGCTACCAGATTTCACAGGCACTGTACACACACTTCAGGGAGGACAACGCCCTGCCCTCATCAATACTCTACCAGTGAAAGCAAGCAACTGGTGAGCATGGGAATCAAAAGATATAAACCAGGAGCCCTCAGCCCCAGAGGGAGAGCTGTAATACTCTGCCAAAAGGTGATCCAAGGACTGTAACTCCAACTGGGTGATGAAAGTCTTGAACTCTACAGAGGTACTGCTCTTACGGCACATCGTGATTTTCCGTATTTTCCATCATGCTTAATATTTCTGAGTTCTAGAAATGGTCATTTTCTTTCTCCATTTCAGAGGAGCTAAGAACTTCATCACTCTCCCTATTCCCTTTTTCTTGGCGTTTTTCTTTCCTTCTCTTCCCACCATCCCCACTCTCTATACACGCAGCAGTTAACCTCACTTCCAGCAGACCAAATAAGCCAAGTTTTTCCACATGTGAAGGTCTGAAATTCTGTGCATCTATATCAGACTAATATTTTTCTTTCATAAATATTTAAAAAATGACAGCCAACTATTGTTAAATACCCAGGCTTTAAATAGTGCTGAATCTTGCAATCAAGAATTGCATAAAAATCCCTCCAAAATATGTACCCAGTACCTCAATGGTTACAGAATGTCACCTCTCAGTTGAATCAGGAAGTGTGATGGCTTGTGTGCCAAGTAGCTGGTTGATAGAATATAAATATTGTATCATAAAATATTGCACTTTAAAGAGCCCAGGCAGACAGAGTGGAGAAATGGAACTCCTAAGGAAGCATAAAGGTTCACTAGCTGAGTGTTTGCCTCTCTTTGCTGTTTCAAATAAATAATATTAGAATATAAGCCCTGAATCCGCATAAAAGCCTTGAAATGGTAAAAGGAGTTTGCAATATTAATGGATTAGAAATAATTCATCACTCTAGCATATTTCTGAGTGCTGTGTCAATTTATTTAAACTGTTTTGGTGCCTAAGGTTCTCTAAATCATCATAACTATTGTAACTTATTTTGATGATAGCTTTGATTAACATTAAATAAAGGCAAGGGATTTCAAGGTATTTAGTAGATTATTCATAGTTAAACATAGCTATAAATATAAAAAATTTAAAGAGTGAAAAGGACAGGAATAGGATAAAATGCTCTGGAGATCTTTAGAAGTGTGGGGACAAGTGCATTTGAAGGCCGAAACCCTTCTGGTATTGAAGCCACAAGGACTCCTTTAAAGAAATGACCAGAAAGTTAATTTTCAGCATAATTGACTCAGTTGGAAAAAGCTTGATGTCTGTATTCTGAAAGTACCTTTATAAACCTGAATCTAAAGTCTGCACACCTGCTCAGCAAAGCAGGGGAGAGGACAAAGCTCAAGGAAAAGGGACAAAAATATGGCATGAGTCTGAAGGAAAGAGTAAAATTGCCTGCAGAATTTTACCTGAGGCTTTGGTGTTGTTTGTTTGTTTGTTTGTTTGTGTTTGTTTTTGTTTTGTTTTGTTTTGTTTTTTTCTTATTAATTACCTCTCTGGTATAAATTTCACTTCATATTAATTAATGAAAAGAAGTTTACCAGTGCTGCATACTCAGATACTTTGCTGGAATCAGCCATAACTTGCACGAAGAAAGATGTGGCATAAGTTGTAGTTATTTAACTGATTCTCAACAATGGAAGCAGAAGCCACTTGAAAATACTTGAACAGAAACACATTATCAGATGTGTGTTTCCCTTGAAAAGGCCTCATTGCAGGAGCAGTTTCAAGAAACTTCATTAATATTTAATAAAGATTTTAACTCAGGGACAGTAAAGGAAGATGCTGAGACAGTGTGGGTACCTTATTATATCATATTTAGTTGTTGATTAATGATGTTCTGCCTGAGGTTGGTAACTGAAGAATCTACTGTAATTAACAGTAAAGGTGGAAGGAAGGAAATTCTGAGAGTGGAGAGTGAAAGGTGTGGGTGACTTTCAGGCAGTTCATGGAAAGATTACGTTTGAATCCTTAAGCAGATGTCAGAATTGTTTGGCTCAGAAGAATTAGAAGTTCAGAGGTTCAGAGCAGTTTTTTATCCAAGGCAGGTCACTTCTAGCCTTTGAAGAGTTCTTCCAAAATGCAGCCTCCTCACCCTTGCATTTCTACCTGTGTTTGGCCCATCATAGTAGTGGTATCTTTCAATTTCACTATATCTGGAATGTCAGCCTTTAGGAATTTCAGTCTTTTCTGAAGCCATGAATTCAGATTTGTATCGCAAGCAGAAGACTGTTGCCAGAGTCTGCTGCTCATTAATTACTGCCAGAGGCAGGCTCTTTTCTCAGCATCATGCTGGATGAACAGTCTGTCAGAGATCAGCTGTCCCACCATTTATGTTTCCTTCAGAAACTGCTGGACAGTTGGCAACACCTCCTCACACATGACTCTTTCCTCTCTTCTTATCATCGTTGCAGAAGTAAGTTAATAGTTTTGTCCATGAATATCTTGAAAGAGGAGAACTTTTAAAATATCCTCTGTATCAGGTCCTAAAAACTGTAGGGAGTTCAACAGAAATGGAAAAAAAACCCGAAATACAACAGCTGTAGCTTGACCCAGGGTGTCTGATCGCAAAGGAGCATTGGCTGTAATATCTCAGCCAGCCTCCTGCTCTCTCTGGTTCACCTCTCCACTCCCAGTAGGCCAAATGAGCTGTCGGTGTTCCCAGGCAGGCCTGAAAAAAGTTCCACCATGGTTCATTATATGGGATCACGTGGCATATTTTGCCTTTTAGGACATAGGGTTATTGTGGCATCCCAACATCTAATCCTTCTCTCTTTCACTTCCACCCCTCTGTAATTAGAATGATAATGTGGTCTCTGTTCCTTATGAAATCTGCAATATGAGGTTTATATATCGAAACTCCCTGTTTCCAGAATTTGTGTTCAATTCTTATGAGGCTCCATTTATTTTTCAGTTTGGTGTCTTAGCCAGTCTCCTGCATAAACCAAATCTCCATGACCCCAATTACATCATACTTCTTTTTAACTGCTCTGTGTTGTGTCTAAAAAAACCCTGCTAATTTGTTCCTTCTGCTGCTTCTATTTTTGTAGAAAGAATTGACTTACACAGGACTCATGTTTTCTCCTCTGCTCTCCTCACCATTTCTCCAACTCACTTGCTCCCTGCTGCTGGGAGATTCTGCTTGTAAGGTGCTGTTTTAGTTTTACCCAGGATTACTTTTGCCCAAGATTTAACTCTTGACAATCTGTACAGTGTTCCATAAGAAAAAAGGGGATATTCCCCATGTATTTTGTTTTGCTTTTTTTTTTAAAGGAAAAATAATGACTTTCTGAAATGCTGACTATGCACTTCAGTTAAAGTATATACATCTTAGCCAAGCACATATGCTTACGGTTTCTCCAATTATTGTTGCTTATTTTTCTCTTCATTTTCCCTCTGTGATAATTTGTCTTTTTTTCATATTATTTGAATTAATGTTGCTTGCATTTTCTTGAAATGAAATTAGCTGTAACCCAGAAAATTCTTTAAACATTGCTGTCAAGAAACTGAAAAGCAGTTAAGTGACTTAGAAAAGAGCGGTTTGCTCAACCCAGCACTATGTGTGATGCTCCCAGATGGGAGCTGGCATCCTCCTCTGGCAGTGCAGTGTGCAAGGATACCAGCGTAGCTCTGGCAAGTCTTATAGCTGCAAATTATTGGTTTTCATCTCCTAAATCACATGAGCAGTTCTGAACAGTTTTTCATATCTAACTACAAAGCAGGATGTGAAATTTAAACTGTCTGGCAAATACCAGAATGATTAACAGTGCTGCAACAAGATGCATTCAACTTTAGTAAAACAGATCCTTCATCAGAAACAGGGATGCATAACAGGCCACACATTTGAATGTGGCAGTGGCTGCTCAGTATCTGCTGCCTTCTAAGTGGTATCAGTGAGGTTGGAGTCTCTCTGGGAAATACTATCATTCAAAAGTGTTTGTTATTCCTACACCATCATCTCCCTTCATAGTTTGGGAGAAAATGCAACAGGGACAGAGACTGCTGAAATGCCATTTCGAAATGTGCACTTTTGTGTTTGAATTGCAGCCACAGATTTTCCCAAAGGGACTGATCTGCCTCTGTATGATCTGTGCACTCACAAACAAATGGTGAGAGTGATCATTAAAAACTCTGCAACTGATACAAACAAGAACAACTGCTGAGGAAGTGGAACCACCACATCTAAACATCATGTATGGGAAGAGTAACCACCAAAGCCTTGATCTCCCGACTTATAGCATAAACTTTTCTATGCTGCTTCTGTCCCTCCTTCCTCATTTCAGGATGGTCATCTGATAAAGTGCACATTAAGTGTCACAGGGATCTCCAGCAGCTTCAAACCCACAGCTGCTGCTCCTCAGAGCTTGTCTCAGCACTTATGCAGCGCTTCTCTCCTGTCTCGGGTGTGCTCTGTTGGCCCTCCTGAGCCTCCTGGGTAAGGAGACTTGCAAGACCAAGAGACAGCACACAGGATTTGTGCAGGAAGGAGCATTTGAGATTAGAGCAGTGTCAGAGCTTCACAAATACACACTGTGGACAATATTGAAGCTTTATGTCTTGTCACTTGGCAGAATGCAATTCAAAACCTGTACTGTTTGAGGAGATGGGTGTGACAGAGACACAGAGGAAGCCTGTGAGAATACCAATGGGTTACTTTTTTTTTTTTGCCCTGTAATCTATGACTTCAAGGGCAAGGGTTTTGCTTACCTTTAAATTGGTACTGGGAATCTCCTGGACAAGGAGAAAAAGTATTCAAATTAACCAACCAAAATGGAGAAAATGTCTTATAGTAGAAACTCTGTAAAAAGAATAAAAAATGGGCTGAAGTGGAGAATCCTGGATGAATTCTGAAGGAGACTACTGTTGTGTGCCAAATGACATTCTTCAGGCATTTCAGGTTCCCTTTCTGGGTCCTGCAACATCTCTTTGGGTGGCTGCCATGGTAACTGTCACGGCTTCAGAGGGTGCAGCTGGGCAAGGTGTTGAGCACACCTGGAGATCCCTTCAGCAGAGATACATGTCCACTATGGTGTCATTTGTGCTCAGCTTTTTCTAGCAGAGGAACTGACTCGATGGGACACATTGTGCATTGATATGTGGAATATCTTGCTGCCTTGGCTTGGCAGGTAACCTAAGAAAATAACTTTATTTTTTTTTCTGGAGATATTTCTTTTCATTGGGCTCTACAGAGAAAGCAACTGTGCACTATGGTGGCCATCATCTGGCCTCCCACTTCCAGGGTTTTTCACTCTAACAGACAGTGATGGCCTCTAAACATATTCCATGTACCCTTCTGTGCTCCCTGACCCTCTGTGCTGCACAGAGCCACACATCACAGGAGGCAGGACTGTTCCAGAAGTACGTACATTTTCCATTAGGAACGTGCACAGAGTGGTGGGGATGTGTGGGAAGGGGCAGAGGCGCTCCCCCAGCTGCCTCAGAGCAGACAGCAGGGCTGGAGGACAGGAGCAGTGGGGCAGGGACACTGAGCTGAGCCTGTGCCCACATTCTCCTCCTCCTCTCTCAAGCTTCCTCCTCTAACATCCAGCAGAGCAGCTGTAGTGTTAAGTAGTCTCCTCCAATTTGTGTCAAAACTCCTAACTCTTATTTGGTTATTTTTAATCATAGCACTTGAAACGAAGCAGTTTCAGGGAGAAAAAAAAATAGTAAAAAATAAATGTTAGCAAAGATTTTACCAAAAAGAAGTGTGATTTTAAACTTCATTGTAATTCTGGGTGGTGCAAATAATTTGAAAGGGTTCAAATAAGTAGATTTAGCTGAAAAGAACAATAAGTTTAAGGTATTGTTTTAAAATCAGCAGCTCAGTAACACCTTAGATTTTTTTTTGCAGCTTACAGAAAGTGAACAAAACAAATCAGACTGTACTTTGGAGACTTAAAAAATGCTGCATTGTCAGAATAAAACCCAAAGCAGTTCCATAGGAGTGAGTGAGGTTGGATTAATGTCTTTGAGATTCATGGAATTTGAGGATAGATTGTATCAGGGATCAGAACACCCAAAATAACTAAAAGACTGCTGCGAAGTCTGGCTTAGGAGAAACAAGGTTGTTTAAAGTAGGAGAGCACAGAAGTTTTGGCAGAAAGATGATATAGTGACTCAGTTGACTGAATTTGCAAAACAAAGAATTGGAATTGCTTGCTATGCTGGAAAAAAAAAAAGACTGGAAAATGCAAAGTGTGATGCTGAATAAAATCCAACATGCAAATAATGCAGCAGAATGCTCAGCCCTAAACAGTGCCTTGCCTTTACACAAAGATGCAAAGCTTGCATTCAGCAGAAACTTTTTCTGAAAGCCCATGGACAGTGACAAATACAAGCACTTACACGTGTGCTCGTACATATTTGTCACACTGCAGATGGAAGGAGAAGGTGATTGCAGAGCAGAGAGAACCAAAGGATAAAAGATTTCTCTTGACAATTTTTTGAGGAAATGGTTGCACATTTTGTTTGAAACATTTACTTGAATATAAATAGTCTTTTCCTGCCTTGTTTATGAGATGTTCTCCCCAGACAGTGACCAAGTTGCAGGTCTCACTCTTTCCACTTCCAGCTTCTTTTTTTTCTCATGCTCAGTAGGGCAAGTGTTGCTGTATTAAAAGTGCACCTTGTTACATACTCAGTTGCGCCCAGTGGAGCTCCCACAGATGTGGACTCAGCTGGGAATGCAAATTTTAGTTTCTGGTCCTACAAAATGAAGGAAAATTAACATTCAGAGAAAGACTACAAGCTTGAAAAGTGAGTGGAAAAAGTACTGTGGGACTAGCAAAGCTTTGTTTAGCTTAACACAATAAAAAAGGAGAGATGAGATAGGATATATTTGCTCTTCTTAATGGGATTTAATTAAAACACCTTTATTTATTTAAAATTCATTTAATTAAACAATGTAAAGGGATAAGACTGAACAGGAGAAACTCCAAGAAGGAGAAAGAAACTGTTTAAAGAGAAGGGATAACATCTGACTCAGGCAAAACTCTGTGTTAACTTATTGATGAATAAATATATATCTCATACAGGAAATGATAGGAATCAATCCGTTCTGGACCAGTTCAGTAACAGTAACAGTGTGGTTAAATCGACAAGTCCGATCTCTATAAACTATATAAACTGTGTTGTCTCTAAATCAGGATCTTAGGACATTACCACCTTCAGTACCAGGAAGGTTTGGAATCAAAGCACTGTCCAAATTCTACATTCCTGTACTTCCAGGTTTTCTGATTAACCTGAAACATGAAGTCTGGGTAGGTCAGTCCCCAAGGCAGGGAGGTTGTGTTGGCGTTGCCCTCCAAAAGTACCTCAGTTTCATTTACTGTTTGATTTTTGTCTCTCAAGAGCAACTGTTTTATAGACCCTTCAATTAATTACTGGGCAAAAGATTACAGAATATCATTGTGACTTTTGCTCTGTTTGAGGCTTTTGAAACAAAAAGTTTCACCTTTTTTTGGTTGTTGTATAGATAGAGCAGAAAAATATTTGTATTCTTGGTAGTTACCTTGTTTAGGGCTGAGGCTCTTCTGAAGGATCAGTCTCATGCTGGAGTGAGACAGAGTCTGCTTCAGTGTCTTGCATTCAGAATGAGATCCTGACATCCCAGAAAATATTGTTCTATGCACACCGTTTCATGTGATTCATGAAGGTACCACTGAGGATTCATTTTGTATTATTTTGGAGATATTTTTCATTGCTGGCAAAGAAGTGAACATTTATCTGTATGTAAAATACAGACCCAATATGCCCGTTGAAAACTAATCATGAAAAATGTCAGAGGAAATTTTTTAAACTACAGCTTTTTTTTTGCAATCAGGTAAAATAGCATATATTTGGATCTGGATATTATTTTCTGTGGAGGATGGAAACAACAATTTGTTTCTTTCTAGATCTGCCTTTTCATTATGCAGTTGTACAGACTGTAATACAAAGAACATGAAATGGTAATGCCTCATGGTTTGATAATAATTAATATAAATCAAATTATTAAGTAATGTATGAAAGCACATAACAAAAAACCTTTGAATAATATTTCATGAACAAGAAGGATTTTAACTTTTTTCATGAATCTGGGCACGTGCTATTGATTTATAACTCCTGAAGGAGAAAAAATCAGGTCAACCAATATTGCATCATTGCCAAGCTATTTAATGGAACTTCTTTCCAGCCCACGCTTTGACAGGTCTCATACTCCTAAGAAAAATCCCGTTATTATCAATTCATTATTAGTTTTCATTGAAGGCACGGGGTCAGGTCACAAACCTTTTTTTCAAAGACTCTGTGACTATTGCTTTTGCTTCCAGAGATAAATAAGGAAATGATGGATGAAGCTTACTTACCGCAGTTAAATTATCAGTAGGAAATTCATTGGCTGCTCTACCACGGTAAAGAATTTTCATAAATTCAATAAACCACCAGCAGTATAATGGGTAGAAATACATGTGAGATGCAAAAACCCAGAGATAGACCAAGCTGATTAGAAAGACAGAAACACATTAAAATGAGTGACTGGTGAGCTCTGGAGGAGGCTGTTTGATGTGGATAAGCTTCACGCTGTGCATCTCTGCTGGTAGCAAAAACAGCTGGAAATTTTACAGGGACAGCCTTGTAGATGGTGCAAGTGGCTTGCGTGGAAGGCAGAGGAGAGAAGCCAAATACTTTTCAATTTGTTTCTACCAGGCCTTTGTGACTTACTTCATTATTATAATGAACAAAGATTTTTCCAAACTATGTTAAAGACTTTGGGAAAGAAATGCCTTTATTTAGCATGGATTATTTCTCAGCCATTTTTTGATATTTGTGAGCGTGACAAATAAATATTTCCTTACTTGTCTATCAGTTCCACTGATTTTATTACAACTCTGCAGATACCTCAGTACCACAAATATGTAAGACTATATTTAAAATTTAAAAATTGCTGAATGCTGTGTAGAATGAGGTACTAGTCTGTTTAATAACAGACTCTGACACTCAGAACCACTTAGAAACATTACCAACAACTCCAGCCTGTGGCAAGCAAAGGATATTTTATCTGTTACATTGAGTGCAAAAATCAAGATTTGGTCCTAGTACTAGTAACTTAAAACTGTTGCTTCATTACATTTTTTCTGCTTTATTACTGATAATTTCCTTTACATCTACTATAACTTGTGAAAGATCTAAATGCTTTTTGTATATGTACAGCTTTTTTTTTCCCCTCACAGTCAACCAAAGCTTCTCTCTTCTGTCTCAATTCACTATTTTATGAACAGTGGAGGGGAGAACTGGATGATGGAAACAAAGACTGTTTCATAAAGTGAAGAAGTGGGAGTTTTTCTGTGATATTTTTGACTCAAGCATTGGTCGTGTTGCATCTCTCTGCTGCACTAATTGGTATTCTATTTCTGTTTGAAGTATGCTGAGTCAGGGCTGCTTATACACGACTTTGTAGGCTTTCTGTGGATTTACTATGATATATTGCTCATGGAAGTTGTTCTCATTGACGTTACCAAAGCAATGCATGCAGATGCCATCACAAACAGAGCCTATTGTGCCAACACCTCTGTGTTTGTTCAGACACTGCTCATACACACTGTAAGGCCTGTCTGTAAGGGGTCACTGATGTGTCGTGGGACTAGGAAATATTGTATACAACAGGAAGCAGCACCACTCCAATTCACGCCTTGTTCAGCCTTACCAGGGAATGTCACCTCTTGGGAGACTGTACCCATTGGTAATACTTACCACGTAATTGCAAATTAAATGTAGATCCAATATTTGCTGAAATAAATAAGAAAATTGGACTCTGTGAATTTGCTATGAATTTATACGCAGTTTTTCATGCTGTTCATTTCATTATGTGCCACCATGAGACACAGGTACCTGATGTTCTAAAGAAGGCTGGCCATGGTCATTTTTCAGTTTCATTTAGGATGAAACCCTTCACACACTAACTCTGAGCCTGGCACAGGGGGAAGGCACCCAGTAGCTCCACGACTCTCCTGCTGGAGTCTGAGCCCTCCGACAGGGGAGGGACAAACGCCAGCCCAGCTGCACCCTGACAGGGTTGGTCACAGGAACCCGCTTTCCCTGCTCCACTCTGTTTTCTCCTGGGAGGATAAATGGCATTCCTGTTTTATTTAGAGACTGAATGACACAAGGATCATCATGTACCTGCTTAGGTTCAACAGCTACTTAACACTAAATGGATTGGTTTGGATACGCCCAAGAAGGACCAATAATTGCCTTGGGACAACACTGAGCTGTCCCTTGGGAGGCCACACTCCCTCTTAGTCCAAAGGTATTTGTGAATGGGAATGAATGAATGAATGAATAAATGAATTGGAAGATGATTTCTCTTAGTCCAGCTCGTAAAGTAGCACATTTTATGATTAAAATAATTTATTTTAAAAATAACTGGTAAAAAATTATGGTATAAAAAAAAGTTTAGAGCTAGATAAAAATGAGGAAATATTTGGGTGTACACTGAAAGAGAAGCCTTACCATAGGACAATTTCTTGCTTTCAATTCTGTTTTGCAGCCTGTGGAGGCTTGGAAGGGAGCCCAGCATTTGTACAGTACAACTTATCTGGTACTTGAAGCACAAAACAGTGTGCTTTCCTGCTTTCTGAACACATGATTTTGGCCTGAATCCAAAGAGGCATCTTGAGATTTTTGTTTGATGACCAGCAGACAAGGTATCATTTGGTGACTGTACCATGTTATCTGGGCTTCAAATTGACACTTCTCTAGAGTAATGCAAGAAACATTCATTTGTGGTTCCTTCTTTCTGTTTTTCTGCCAAAATCCAGATATGTTTTGTTCTGGAAATCCAGTTTTCTGTTTAGTACAAGTGTATTTTTAACATAAAATAAGAACAAGGTAAAACATTGAAAATGATTACCAAAACCCTGTTCATTAGAGATCCTTCCAAGGACTCTATTTGTTTTATTCATAAAATAAATAATTGGAGAGTACACAAATTTTAAAATGTAAATGTAAAGGTGCATTTTATTAAATGTAATTAAAATTTAAGATATTGTAAAGAAAATGAGTAGAAAGGTTGAAATAGAATTGGAAGGTGAGGGAAGAGAAACACAAAAACAATGTCATCTTTGTTCCAGTGCTGCTGCAATCTGTCTTTTCAGCGCTCTGTACTGATGGTTTCACTATCAGGCTTTTGCATGAAAAACTAGAGGACAATAAATTCCCAGGCAGTGCTCAACAGCAAAGAACAGGTCATAGCTCCTTTGTGAACTTCAAACAACTGGTGCTGCTGGAGCACACAGCTCAGAGAGCTCCTCTGCTCCTGACTGATGCAAGATCTCTCGATCTGTACAAGTACAGAAAGAATTTTCTGTGTGCAGAGCTTCAGATGAGAGCTGCTGCTGAAATGTTAGCAATCAGTCTGAGGCCTCTTTGAAAACGTGGTCCTGAGGAATTCTGCACGTGGACAAATATGAAGATTATGATTATCATCCTAGGAATCAACATGTCAGGAGAGACGGGATGTGGCGGGGCAGGAGTGAGTGTCGTGAGCTCCCTGTTAACAGGAGCAGCCCTGTGGCACTCACTGCCACTGTGGGCACCCGGGCTGAGGGCACAGGGCTTGGATGCCAACATCCACCAGCACCCCAGAGTCTGCTGGCCTTAGAAGTTAGAGGATCACAAAGGCCCTATGTAGCATCATGTCTGTTCCTCTCACATCTGCATCTAAGTGGATGCAGAAGGGTTAATAAAAAGCATTTTATTACTTTTCCTGATTGGCACCTCAAATATTCTTCCTCTCTCTCTCTCTTTTTTCTCTTTAGATTTGTTTAATTGAAAACAAATAGTGTGAATGAATTATTGTAGATTAGAAAAGATGAGAACTCTAATCCTCTTCAATTAATATGGAAGACAGCAAAATGCTAACAATACCTACAGACTTGTTAGTGGTTCATTTTCTTGCTCTTTCTATTTGGGTTGTAACTGCCCAGAAGAGATGCCACTGAGAACATTTTTTACTGCTGTCATTCTCACACTCTCAAGAAAATACACATTTATTGCTCTTTGCATGAAATACCATGCACATAAAAGTCAGCAGTTAAGATCTCATTTATTTGAGGAGATTAAGATTTCATTTTCTGAGTCATCTTTTGTGTGTCAGCAATGACAGTATTTACAAGTTCTCCATTCATACTACGTTTGTTTTATTACTGTTATTGCAGTAAGACTGGTTCTATCCATAATTTAAAAAAACTAAAATATTTGTAACATGCAGCATTTCATTTTGGTTCCATTGCTTGTTCTTGTAAACCATACTGCCACAGAAAAAATGGAACCACCAAGGGTAGATTGTGTAACAAAATCAGGCATATATGACAAAAGGCTGGTGCTAAAGAAAGATTTTCTTCTTTGCAAGAAAGGTGAGTTGCTAAGTTTTCAATAAAGCCAAATGTCACAAAATGAGAACAGAAGGTAACCATAACAATGGAAGTTTGCCTAATAATTCCGATCTAATTTGTGTCTTTCAGTTGCCGTTTAACAGTAAAATTTCAGATTGAATTTGAGCTTATGCCCACTCACGGTATTGTTTTGAGTAGTCCAAATTGGTGTTTAAGTTTCATTACATGATTCCAAATTTTTTAGATCTGTTAGGGGAGAAAATGGCTGTTTGGCTGTTCCAATTTCTTGGGGTGTGTGTGTTTTTTTTATTTGTTTGTTTGTTTGTTTGTTTTGGTTTTATTTTATAATTTTTTGTGGGGTTTTTTTGCTTGTTTTTCTTTTCTTTTTCCCAGGAATATCATTTACTGTCAAGAGTTTGTGGCAGAAATTTCCATTAATGCCCATGCAGTAAAGATCGTTAGCTGCTTGCTGCTGCAATCTTCAAACACTCCACGTGCAGGAAGCAGGATCCATAATCACAGTGTGGCTGCAGGTTCTGTGGACAGGACATGGAAAAATGCTTGATACTGCCCATCTTGTCCTTCCCGTGAGGTGAAGTTGCATCAAGTGATCTTTAGAAGGTTAAGGCCACAGTGTGTGAGCTTGATGGCAGACCTGGTGACTGTTGCTCGTTCTTCTTTTTTTCCCTGCAGCCACTTCATATCTCAGGTTTGTGTTCTGAAGTCACTTTGGCCTCTCTGTTTTTTTTAATTGGAGGAGAAACATTGTCCTTTTATTAGAAGCAGTTTAAGGAGGTCTTTTCTGCCACAGAGTTTAGGTACAGAGACTAAGCATGGAATGAATGCTATGTTGAATTTAGGAAACTTTATTTGCTTTCTCTTCAAAATATAATACAGACTGATTGATGGTAGACCTGTTTGTTTGTCCTCAGCTTTGCAATGCATTAAGGCTCTGCTCTAGCTGTGGTGTTTGCTGTCCTTTGAAGTCTCAGCTATTGAGGATTTTGCATTTGAAAAGTAGCCACTACTATAAAAATGCCTGAGTTACTCTTACTAGTGTTTTCCCTGTGCCATAGGTAAATCAATTCCGTGAAATTCCTGTCCCCAAAGATGTGATTTCAGTGGGAGCATCTCTCTCTTAATGTCACTTCCACTGAGATCAAACTTTCTTAGAAGAGAAAAAAAAACTGTGGCATTAGAGTCACATTGCATCTGCAGGGCTTCAGGGAGGGGAGCACAATGTCACCGCAAAGCTCCACAGAGATCCTTTCTTTCTTTAGCTGCGTAAATACCAAGGATTTTGCTATTGAAAAGAAACTGCTTTTACGAATATATTTTAGTTACTGTTAATAGTGTTTTCATTGTGTCAAAAGTGTATTGAATTTCTTCCAATAAAGCTCTATCTCCTGAGACACAGTTTCAGTGGGAGCATCTCTTACTGTCACTTCCATTGAGATCATGATTGCTTGGAAGGCAAAAAATAGTAACTGTGTCATTAAAGTTATACCATATCAGTGGGACTTGGAAAGACTACAAAGTCAATGAAAGATGTCATATGCACTTTTTCAGTCTTTATCTTTCAGGGTTTTTTAAAAAAAAGAAGATATAGTTGAAGGGTGAATGCAATATTTTGGAGCCATTTTGGTCCCTCCAGTTCTGCTCTCAGCGTCCAAGCCAACAGGAACTGTGTTTGAACACTGAGGCCTGTGTACACTTTTGGAGGCAAAGATGCAAATTAAAAAGAACAAAATCTTCTTTTGTCTTGTGTCAGTCACCAACAAAGATGACGCTATTGCCAGGGGTCAGATGCAACCATAAATCTTTCAAAGCAAGCCAGGAAGCAGCTGAGCCCATGAGAATCGGTAAAAATCCTGTTCTTGTCTTTGCTGGGTTTTGTGCTGTGCTCAAGCCTGCAGCGCAGGAGCTGTGGCACAGGGACGTGTGGGCCTTGTGGCACAAAGGGATCTCCCAGCAATGTATGCTTCTGGGAATGGTGGGAAGGACTGTTTCTGCCACTGCCCAGGACGTGAAAATTAGGGTTCATTATGCTCTGAGACCTAGCTGAGGAAAGAAAAGGTGTCTTGTTACCCAGCCACTGGCCAACGGAGACAAAATGCTTTGTACTAAGCCAATGACTTCTCAACCAAGGTCCCAATTCTATAAATTATTTGAGAACTGTTTATAGTACTGAGATACAAATAAGGCTTTTTTTTAAAATATCTAATTTCTTTTATTGCAGGTACTTATTTAACACAAGCCTGTAGCTTTTTTTGACATGTAGTTTTGGACTTTATAGCGAACACGTTATTTGTTGTGTGAAGTGAGCTGAGAAAAAATGTAATTTGACTTCTTAAATTATATGGATCTGCTTGTTATTCTATTCTCAGGAGCATATGAAATAGCACTACCAGCAGAGACTCTGACAATAACTTCAGCTGCATGCTTCTTCTCCCTTCTGCTCACATCTCATTAGTGATATTGTTCTAATAGAATAAAAATAATTAACTTGTACATCTTCACAGATGAGCCAAACAGCCCCAAGTGAAAACAAATTTCAATAATTTACACTTCCACACTTTCTGTGATTTAAATCTGGAGCACAGTGATCTCTGGCTAAGAAAATTTTAGATCTAGGCGTGTAAAATGAGTTATTTTAGGGGTTGGAATTAGCAAATACCACATACTGTTGTCTTTTTTAATTTTCCACCTCATTAACATCTGCAAACGAGTATGCAAGGCTGAGCCTACAGAAGTCATACTCTTTTGTCATTAAATGTATATGCTGATAGCAATAACTGGATCTCGTAATGCTGTTTTGCAGATATATGTGTATTTACCCCCAAAAGCCAGCAATATGGACAACTTAGAGTAGTGTAATCAATACTCATATCCTGAATTTGTGGGACAGTTCTCGATAGCCTTTCCAACTCAGTGGCATCTGTCCGTAAAGCTCCAAGCTGTAAGCTGTTTCTAAGAAATAAAATTTAGTTAAAAAAATTAAAATCACTCAAGCACAGAATTTTCTTCCTCCAAACTGATAATGATCAAATCTTAAGAGAAGAATATTCTTGGGCCAAGCTCCTCTGTTAAGCTTTATATCAGATGTCTCACATGTAGATAATTTTTCAGAAACATTCTCCCAAATGGTGTAGTTTGAAAGTAAATGTAAACCCGTTTCCTTTGCAGGTCCTGCCTCCAAAGGGCTCAGTCAGTTTTGTTCACACAGAAAAAAGTGAGGTATCATCCTTTAATTAATCCAAGTACCAACTCTATAGAGTCTCTATAACATTATCCCACCACGTATGGACTACAGTCACATCCCAATCACTGAATGGATCACACGCAGTCATTGTCATGGGACTGAAACTCTAACCTTGGACTCCAAAGCACCATCAGATATCATCTGAACTAATGCAAAGTTATGTTCCCATGGGAGTGTAAAAGGGCCATTTCTCAAAGCAGGGAAATTGATAGACGCCGTTTACATTGAATTCAGCCCTTCTGTCAATGTGCCTAACGGGTCCCTATAGCCATACTCATGTGAGGAACATGATGACAAATGCACCACTACATAAATCCTTAACAGTTTTTATAATGTGACTTTCTTTGTTGTCCTGTGATCGATAAATTTTGTTCTCTCCAAAAGCTTTTCAATGTCAGAACTGGTTTTCAGTTCTCTTAAAACTGCTGTCATCCACATCTCTCCCAAAATCTAAGTCCACTGAAGGAGGATTATACAGCTTGACAAACCAGAAGGAACAACTTGACCTTTGTAGTTTTGACTGTTCTTTTGTAATGCCATCACAAAGCAAAGATAAACAATATCTGATATCAGATAAACATATCAGGAAAGACTGGAAAATGGCATTGCTCAGACTTGACATTTTGAGTGGCAGATGGGATAACAAATAATTTTTTCCCATCTTTTCTTGTCAATATTTATTTTAAACCACTGAAGCTGATAAATATAGTGCATTTTAATTCCACAAAATGTGAATATCAGTATGTTTCTCTGGCCTAATTGCTAATCTGTTGACAAGAACTGGATCATAATTTGACATGAAACCAGACTCTTTTCCCTCTACTTTGATATAGTGAGCAAGGCATATTATTGTGCTGATAAAAATAAGTATCTCATTGTCAAATATCCTCTGTGATGTTTTCACAGCATCCACCTTTCTGAGGTGTCTCTCACTGAAGTTAAGCAACCTGAAAACCTGCACCAAATACTCCTTGTTTCTAATGGCTCTGACCTATGAGCCCCAAACATTTTAAACTTTTATTCAAACATTAATGAAGTCAACACCAAGTCTGTACATTATGTACCTGACCTATGTAAGTATAAAACAGTTAACTGTGCATACGTTGTTCTAATTCTAGTAGCTGCATGGACCAATGTCACCGTGTTTTCCTGCTAATTAAGCTTGCTCTTAGCCTATGGATTTTCCACAGAGCCTTTCACAATACAATTAAATTCTTCCCCTGTCATCTCCCAAGTGTCTTCCAGTAGGTTTTAGAAATGATTTACCCTGTGCTCTCGACGTAAAACCTCTACCAAATACCCTTTGCTATTAGTTAAACAGCATCTCTGAAGGGCCAAAACCAAACACGAGAAAAAGTGTATGGATTTGGCTTGAACTAAAGATCAGCTGAAGCTGGGGCCGTATGCAATCCTTATAATTATCGAGGTACCTAAAAATGAAAGGACTTTTGTAAATTTAAAAAACCCTCTCAGGAGGAGAATTAAAGCACAACTGAAAATTCCACAACTTCTATCTGTGTTTTACCTGGTGACACCCCAGAGCGCCTGTACAACTTGGAAAATTGCACCAATGAGAGGGTCTTATTTAGACACATGAACATCTTGTATCAGTAATAGCTACAAGAATAGAATTGTAATTGATGTATAATTTATCTAAAGCTTGCCTTCAGCCATGCTTTGCTAGGAACTTTTTACTTCGGTCCTTATTTTCTACCAGCAATTTCACGGAGTATAAATATATGAAACAACGTGTATAGGGACCATTAGAGTGTTAAGTTTGACACAGCTATAATTGAAACTGCTTGGAAGCCTTCAGGGAAAGCTGAATGGAATCTTTAATATGTTTCCATATTGTTCTTTTTTTTTTCTTTTATCTCTATGGATACGGACTGATTCAGGTTAAAGGGATTATAAATGATATAGTAAGTTACTTGAGAAAAACATGAGATAAGTTTGATAGACTACTTGTGATAGACTGCAAATAAAATTATGTAATTTCTTAATTATCAAGGCATTTCTTCTAAGTTGCATCAAATTGCCACGTTTGTCTCCCAGTTAGCGTTTTAGTGTCATGTAAGATCATAAATGTGTGACTCAGAAAACAATCATACTACGTGCTAATTTCTTTTCAGCCTATAAAGTGTTGCTCCTACAATGCATTTCCTTTATTAAAACTATGAAATCTATTTGTTGCTTTAAAAATAATTTTTAAAAGCATATTCATTTTACAGTCCACTTTCTCTCTTAGTAGTTGTGTGTCTAGCCTATTCTATCCTAATAGGTGAATAAAATACTTGTAGGAATTTTTCCTGAAATCTTCATAAAGGTTAGAAATTTTAGAAGATAAAATCAGGTGTGTTATGTTACAGCACTGAATGCAATGTTTGCTGGTCCTTTTCTTTACAAGCACTCCCCCTGAATTCAGGCCTGCCACTGATGGGGGATATTCCAGCCAGATCCTTATGCTGAAGGCAGAGTCTTCTGATGCGAAATTATGGGAGTGCACCTCTCTCCGCTGCCTCAACCAGCCCTGGGTGGGGGTGATGTAGTGCTGTCCGAAAGCATTTCAGCTGCCTAATCCCGAGAAAAGAAAAGAAGGGAGAAAAAAAAAAAAGAATCATTTGCTGCCTGACTTTCATATAGGCAAAATAGCTGGAGATGTTTCTGCTAAGGCCTGGCTACTCTTTAGGATGCCATTGGGCATTATACCGTGAACAAAATTTTGATATTTATGTGTGTGTGTACAAGATAGCAAAAGCTGAATGTTCTGGAGTTGAGGGTCACTATTAAACAGATAAAACTATATCACCCTCCTCATTTCAGTTTTGTGAATAAACTTAGAAAGATGTGAAGGATGGTAAATGAACTCATAGACTAAATGAGAGTCATGAATAAACAGTCTCCCAAGTAAAGGTCCAATACTAAAATTACCGAGGAACACTTTTATGTATCTTGAAAAACAGATACACGTATCCTAAAACATATACAGACATCTTAAAAATATAAAGATATTGTTACCTCACTCATATAATGAAATGCAATTTCCTTGCTCTGTGGAAACAAGAAATTAGAGATTTTTCACTTTCTAAACCAGACATGCTGTCTGTATCTGAAACAGTTTTCTCCTCTGTATGCTCCCCAAGTACAAACATATTAAATTGTAAATGTCAAACTTGATGTGAGGTTTGGGTGGGGGCCTGTCTGCAAAACCTATTTTCAGTTTGCCAGCAAGCGCTTTACCCTGCTCAGTAGCTTGCACCTTTTCAAGCAGAATAACTTAAGGCACTTCTCATACAATCATTAACTGGTTGTTCCTAGTGGGATCTCTTTCCTGAGTACTTGTTAATGTTCATGATATGGGTCACAACTCTGCATTGCTATTTTCTCTAATTACCATCCTTCAGTGTTTTTTTTCCCCTCAGCTGGAACATTGTGTTCTCCCAGGCACAGTGTATGCAAAAGTTGAGATATCACAAAATGGGAGGAAAAAATAACCTAATTATCTTCATGGTCCAGGAAGGTCCAATTAACAATTAGAGAAACGTGTTGAAATAAAAATTATACATTGCTTCTTTTGACTCTGTTTCTAAACTGTTAAGTTCACTGCTCAGATTTATCATGGGATTAACTAACTACTGGTAAGAACACTTTTAACACCAAAGCTCTAATGTTTCTGAACACAGACGGTTCAAGGTGTTTGAAACTGCATGAATTTCTGAACTATAGTATCATTGCAGGGTTGTTAATTGTTCACTGAGCCTTGAATGGAAATACACCTTAATTCATGCTGCATCATCACTGGAGGTCCAGTTTTCATAAATGCAGTTGCCAAGCTGAGAATGGAAGAAAGTGACCTCATGAGTGAGTGACCTGTGAATGTGCAGGCTCTGCTCGGTCCTGCTCCTTGCATTGTGCACAGAATGATCACGTTACAAAACCTACAAAAAGAATGTCACAGTGCTACCGCTTTATGCTGAAGTTTCACAGTTTATGTGGAATTAAAGAGTGTAGGGGTGGCTGGTGTGGAAGGGGAATGGTTTATTGCACAATGGCTGACTGCAGTGATGACACGTTTTCCCTGTGAACCCCTCCTCCAGCATGGAGTACACCTGAATCACAAGGCACAATCTGCAAAAAATGATTGCAAACTAGGATTGCATTTGAGAGGAAAGTGTATCAGATCCATGGTCAAAGCCACAATTTATATTCCAAGGGTTGATGTGGTTATATAATAGTCCTCATTTATCATTTATACCATTATGTTTCTGCTTTGGAAGGTGCCTACATCAATCTTGGGAATCTCTCTCTAGGAAGTCCTAAGGGTAGGCACAGATTCCTACCAGCATGCAGCTTGAGCTTGGAAGTGTTTGTGGTGAAATACTATTTCTTAAAACCTCTGGAGGGAAACTAGAGGAGATAAATGTAAGCACATAGGGAACAAAGAATTCTAATACTTATTACTCTGCAGGATCACTTTTTTTTGTCCAAATGGATTCATGTTTCTGGAATTGGAAGCTTTGAAATTGCTAGCTTACAGTAACATATACATGACTTTATTCAGTGGTGGTGGAGTAGGCTGTAATGCAATGTTATAATAGAACTTGTTAGCTGCATGATATGAAAGGAACAGAGGATAATACCTGCATTTTTCCTGCATTTTTTTGGCCTGGACTAAAAAAAATAAAAAGGAAAATAATTGCTCTGCTTGCTATCATATATTATGCTACCTCATCCATCTTGTCATTCAGTTGTTCAGGCATTTCTTTCTGCATCTCTTTGTCTTGTGGCATGGGCCATGTATAACCTCTTCTTATCTTCTTATTCTAGAAGATGCTTTCTATTTTTAGATTTCATTCTCCATGTATTTATTCTCTGATTTCTCACTCTGAAGCCAAACCAATTCTCGACCATGCTTTGCTGCTCAGGTGCACCATACAAATCAGGCTGGAAGAATAATGACAGGCAAAGGCAAAGGTGCTCCCTGTGCATGAGGCCCGAGTGCTTGGAATCCAAGACTGCTGCATTTAGCATCTAAATACAGGAGGGCTCACTAGGGTATATGAAATGTAATGTCATTACTTAGAGGTATTCAGAAAATTATTTTCAGTAGTTTTTTCTTGTAACAAAAATCTAAAAAATTGTCTCCATCTTCATGCCCACTGCCTTTTTGGGCTCCAATGCCCTGTGCAGAGGATACTCCAGGATCGTTGGCTTGTGTTAGAAGTGTGGCAGGGGAGAGCAGGCCATACTGTAGAGATAACTGAATAGACCTAGGCTGGGAGAAGGCTCCTGTTTTTCCATCCACTGCATATCAAAGAGGAGTTGGACCGTGTGGAGACGGTCAGATGGAAAGTAAAGAGAAAGAACAGGCGTGCAAAAACAGGAGGTATGAGAGTGTGGCTTTATTTCTTCTAGAAAGACAGTCACAACTCCTTCATCTAGGACAAGAAACAGGCCACTCTGGAAAGGAAGGGAATAACCTGAATTGTTCAATAAATAAGACAAAATTAAGGTGGCAAATCAGATTTCTGTTAGGTAGGAGGAAAAAAAAAAACCGGTGAAACAGCACATATTGAATGTGGAAATATGGCATTTCTGCCATGGGTAGTTTTAAAGAACAAGTGAAATAAGCATCTGTCAATATCAAGAAGCAGTTAATCCTTCCTTGGGGCAGGGAAATGTTTTTGCCCATCGCTTAAAATCCCCTTCAGTACTAATTTTTCATTGACTGTACTAAGATTTTACAAGGAGATTTTCAGCCCAAAGGGTGTGTACTACAAAGTCTTGTATTGTTTTTGTTGAGAATTTTCAGATATATTTTCTCCAGGAGTAAGTGGAAAATGTCACATGGGGAATGTCTGGTCAAGTAAAAGACTGTTGAGAACTACAGCGTTTTATAGTTGTGAAGTGGACAAATCTGTAAAGCAGATTCCTGTGCTTACTGCAATCAATGTAAAAAATTCTATTCACGTAAGTGGTTGGAGACACAAACCTTAAGCTACTTAGAAGATACTGGTTAATCAATTTGAATAAAATTCTTCTGCCATGTGTGTTGAACCAAGCAAGCGTTTTCTGTTCTCTTTAGAGGTGACAATCCGTCATGCCAATCTCCCTGCCCCCAATATCCTTTTGCATTCATTTAAATTAATATTAATTAAATTTGCCTTGAGGAAGTTATTTTGCCGTCCAGATTTTGTGAAAGATTTTTCTTTCTGCCTGCCTGCCTGCTTTATCACCTTGATGCATCCATTTACAGAAGACGTAGACGCAATATAAAATATTAATTCATCAATTTGCTGAGGTTAAAGCAGTGTCTCCCCCCCTTCCCCGGCAGTCGTTTGGACCCCGCAGCACTGCTGGGCGGCCCGGGGGAAGCTGTGCTCTCCCACAGGGCAGGCGGAGCGCCCTGCGGAGCCTCGGGGCGCTGGGCAGAGCCTGCGCCGGGGGAGGCCGGGCTGGGAGCCGTGCCGGGGCTCGGCCCTGGCTGCTGCTCGGTGCCGGCACAGGTCCCGGGATCAGAGCGCAGCTGGGAGCTCTGCTCCCCGGCCAGCCCAGCGCCAGC
>VZTG01010154.1:524098-591761 GCA_013397845.1 Melanocharis versteri
GCGGGCAGGCCCGCCCCCCCGCCCCGTGCCCCGAGCAGGGGAAGGACCGGCGGGCAGGGCCGCTCTCCCGGGCCGTGCCCCGGGCCGGCAGGGACCCACGGCTCTCCGGGTGCTGCCCTAGCCTCGCTGGAGGCTGCCCGGCGATGCTCCGCTGTCCTCAGCCCTCTCCAGGTACGGGCAGCCTGTGCTCGTGGCGGCAGCCCTGGGAGTCCCGGGCTGGCCGGGTCCGATGGATCTCAGTTAATTTCCTTGGCTTTTAAGGGATGTGGAGAGGGGGATGTGAGCTCTCATAACGCGAAATGTTCTGGTCCCGAAAAAATCCATGCTCGTATTATGCATTCCTAGACGGGCCTTGGTGACTGTGAAAAACGAGGTTCACTCTCCTGTTAAAAATTTAAGAGTTTAATAAAAGACAATAAGGGACAAAAGGTAGAGCNGTGACTGTGGTGGAGTTCTGTGTTGTGTGAAGGGAAAATACTTATTGTGAAAGAGGGGTTGACGGAGAAGGGGAAATATTACTGCCTCTCAGTTTTATTTAGGCTTAATCCATATTTTACCTAAGAGCACAATAACGTGGACTTGAAGTTTCTAAACTTCTGAATCTCAGTGAGTAGACAGCTGTGTACCTCCAAGCATTTTATTTTTTTCAGGGTTGTGGTTTGTTATTTTAATTCTTTTTTTTCAGAGTACACATTGTTTTACTTAGGGTATATCTCAAACCATATTGTTCTTCTGATCGCTTTATCCCACTCTTCTGTGTACCAAGGAGTGGAAAAATGCATCTTTCACTGCTGTAGAAAATTTATGTAACTGCTCCCTAAACACAATTTTTCTTGAAAAATTGTGTGTGTGTATATACATAGATAGTATATAAGTCTGTCTCACTTTAATTTTCCTCATGTTCTCTCTAGAGTCTAGTTGGATTAATAGCTGCCTGTGTTCTTAATCAGTAGAATAAGCAGAAGATCTCTTATATTATTGATCATGTAACATGCTGTTCTAGATTACTAAATGTGTTCATCTGAAATTAAGCCTTTTATTTTTTTCCCATTGTGTGCCTAATTGAACATTGCTGTGTTATATTGGAGATACTAATCTGTAGTAAAATCACTGTAATTATGAAAATGTTCTTAATTTCATTGTACTACGCATATATTGCTTCACAGGTACACACTGTAAGAAAATCTAAATTGAAGTAATTTCATTTGTGCTCACAAAGCTGAGGAAGATTTACACTCTTTCTATAAATTAAGGATAATTTTAGGCATTTTAAACTCTACGAAAAATACAGTCTCTAGCAAACTACTTAATTGCCATTTTAAAATACAATATAGCCTTTAATATGGAAGTATTATGGTTTGTGAGGAAGCCCAAGGCTAATATTTGGCAGCCAGCTTAATCTTTAGCATAGCAAAACTAAGACAGCTACAAAACTTACATCAATTACTGGTGGTACAACAAGCTGTTCTTTCAAGCATGTGATTGTCTTGTTTAAACTGACCTGTTTTTCTCAAAACAGGTTTTTGGTGAGTAAAAATGTTCTTGAAATTAATACTTTGAGTGCCTAGTTTGAAAATCCCTGGATAAATCTAATTGCCTTGCACACAGTGAGAGTGCTATTGATTTGGGGGAGGACAGGCTCTCTCCTTACCCTCTGTCTTGGCTGAAGGGATCCTCCAGATCCTGAAACACAATCCCCTGCCACTGTAAGCGTCTGGAGCTATTGAGAAATTCCTGTTACTTGCTCACATGCACATCTTCCCGTGGCTTCACTGTTCCGATTGTTGAAACCCTCCTCCGCTTCTTTGGTTATCGGTATTCGCTTTCAGATTAAACCTGCCAATCTTGAATCTATTTTGGCTCTTCTCCCTGGTTGTTTTTCCCTTTTCCATAGATCTTTATGGACAACAGCAATCATCTTGGTTCTGTCTTACTGGATGAAACTGTTTAGAAATAGGCAGTTAATACTGATGAGCAGTCACTCTTAATCAGCTGCTACAAACTCCCTTTCCCAGGTGGTGGATGACTGACCAGCAACTTGTCTGGCAGTGACTCAGGGATGCATGGGGAGAGAATGAAGCTGGCTATATTATCCCAGGATAAGATTTCATTTCTTACCTGCAGTTTTCTGTGGTTTTTAAGTCTCTCCACACTGCAGCACCTATGGCTTTCTATTTGTGCTCTTATAGCCACCTGCTTTTCCTGCTGCTGGCCCCACAGCTCTGCCCCAGGGCCTTGGTTCTCCCCTGTGCCTCTGGCCCCACTTGGCTGTGGCTGGTGCCTGTGGAGTGTCCCAGTGGCTGCCTGCTTTGCAGGGAGGCAGGAGCAGGTGACTTAATGGCTGCTGTCTCTGTTGTTTATGGCTCAGGGAACAGGGCCAGCCAAACACTTTGGTTTATCCAGAGAGTGCAGTAGGCTGACAAAGTGGCTTAGTGGAACACATCCAACCGAAGAGTTATGTGTCATGCAGGCCTGGTACAACCCGTGGACTTCACACAATCATCTGAATGTAGTTCATTCTCAGGTTGCAGATTCCTCTCTGCTGGGATTTGCCTGACTAATGGCAGCCAGAGTTTGCTGCGCAGCACTGAGGCTGGAACCCTGAGCACAGCTATTCCAAAACCTGGTGTACACACACTTTTAGTTGGAAATCTTTTTGCTCAGTAGATCTGTTATCCCTTAAGCTATCTGCATAAACATTATTTGAACAGTTTGAATGGGAGTAATCTTCTTGAAGTACTGTTATCTGTTGTGGATGCCACCTCTCCTTCTGTTGTGACTATGGGTACACGTCTTTTAAATTCTGCTGTGATCAGAAGGAAACTAATTGCATTCAGAAGTCTTACTGATAGCTGTAAGAGCACTTGAAGCTATTTGTCCCACTCTTACTCTAGATAACATGTACCAAGACTGGGAGCATCAATAAATACTTGGTTACATTACAGCATATCACCCTCATAAAACTTTAGTTTTGGTGTTGCAACTTTGAAAACTCTTGCCTGTAGTTTTGAAAAATGTGTTTCAGTGGATGGATTGGAAGGGGGATACAGCTGAAAGGTCAATGTTTTCCTGCTGCTGCTTGGTAATACCCTAAACTTGTGTGTCTCAGATTAGATTAGATTAGATTTATGTTTAGCTAGTTTCCTCAGCAATGTTTGGATGTCAGAAGTTATATTTGCTTATCAGATTATTTTTTTCTCGGTGGCTATTCCAAAGTGGACTTTGTTCAGTGTTATTCCTTTTGGAGATTATTAATCATGTTTGATTATTTAAGAGTGGCTATTCTCAATGTTCTTTCAAGCACTGCATATAAAGCAGATATAAATTTTAACTGATAATGTTTATTTTACTTTGGGTAGTGGGGAGCATCCCAGTAAGGTATTTGAAAAAGTATATTTATATGTGTCGGACCATTAAATAAAAAAAACCCAGGCGAATGGGTGAAACCAGGTCAATGAAAGCCTAAAGGAACCTGATAACTGTATTTTTCTCTCTGCGTGTGTATAAATACATATTGTGCTCCTTAGTTCCAAAGAGTGCAAATAAAAGCTAAACAATAACTGTCAGTGTTATTGCCAGACACTTTTGGAGAAAAAAACCAGTCTGAGGACAGCTGGGGTTGCCTTAGTGGGAAGAGTTAGAAAGGTACTTTGTGACCTCAGAAGTTTGCAGCAGTCACAAGATGAAAGCATATTTTGGATCTACAAGGGACTTCTGGCTGTTACAACATGACTGTTATTACTTGTTTAGCAATATTTACTACTAAAAATTTATGTCTTATGCCTAGGAAACTTTAAAGGCAATTTTTATGTATCATTGCAACTGGAATGAAAATACAAACATTTCCAAGTCCTAGGCTTGGTTTGGTTTTCGGTCTGTCTCCTTGTGATATGAGCTATATATGTTGTAGAGCAATGCAGTGGTGTACAGCAAGTTTAAAACAGATAAATCTGTCTCAGAACTGGTTATGCAGAAGAGTGTAAATATAATCCTTGGCTCTGTGCAGGACATCCCTATATGGAAGCAAACCCTCCCTCAATTAATCCTCCACTGCACCTTCTGGTGATGCTGTGGCTGTGCAATGCTCTGCTTTTTCTCACACTCCGTGTTTCTCTGAGCTTGCCCAGATGTGTTGCACTGGAGGTTATTGCTAAGTTTGGGGCTGCCCCTTAGTGCTTTGCCAAGACTTTGTCTCGTTACTCTGTTACTGTGGCTTTGCCTTCATTTATATTCTTTTGTGAAGGATGCCCTGGTTCATCCTGACGCTCATGCACAATGGTATTCTGCAGAACCTGCATGTGTGCTCCTGCTAAACTAATTTCCTTTTGGGGTCATTGATCTGTCTAATGAAAATCTAAGCATTTTTATGAGCCAAAACCTCATTACACTGTACAGAGGCTGTACTTTAAACCTATCTGTTCTGTTACTGTACATTTTAATAAAACTTTATTAGATTACTCTTCTGATGAAAGACAGCAGGAAATATTTCATTCATTAGAAAACTTGAGGTGCTGGGAAACTTAATGTTGCATTCTTGTTTTCAGATTAATTATGGGTTTTGTTATACCTTGTTAATGTGTCTTCTGTGAAAGGAGTTCATATAAATTATGCCATAGAAGATAACTGCATTCATGTCAAGATTATCTTTACACATCCTACCATGTGGCTTCTTTTGAATGAATAATAATTTTTTCAGTCTTGATTTATTAAATTTTTCCTGTTGTAAATGGGTATGATACTCATTTTATAAGGAGGTATTTTATCTAAATTCTGCTTCTACCAGTGACACTTTGCTACAGCAGCAGATGCAAATCTACTGCAAATGTAAATCTACTGGAATGCATTTTCTTCCTCCTTTTAGTGAAAAGACTTCATCTTTTTCTAAAGTGGTTTCCTATGCAACATGAGGTACAGTAATCTGTACAGTTATTAAGTTGTCTGAATAGGATGAAATGAAATTCCATTTCCTAGGAATAAAAGCATTTTTATGTAACTTAATTTTGTAAAATCCTGGGTAGCATCTGGAGGGAAGAGAATGCTGGGGAATTACAAACTCAGGGGATTTGTTCAATATGTTGAATCTACTCCAGCATCATATTTTTCTTCTATGACCACTGCACATATGTTTGGGCTGGTACTGAGAGCAGAAGGAGATGCTTAACTGAAAACTACAAGGGGTTTGTGTAGATATAGGCCAGTTTCCCCTCTTTTCTTATATTATAGCCACACCTCATTAGTGTCCTGGCTTAAGCAGGAGGATGAAAATCAGTTGCACTTTTTTTCCCTGCTGCTATTACTGTGGAAGGTTGTAATAAAGAGACTTTTTTTTTTCAACATCCTATTTTATCTGAATTATTCCTATGTTAGTAACTCTGATGGGGTTTTTTTGTTTGTATTTTTGTTTGTTTGTTTGGTTGGTTGGTTGGTTGGTTTTGGTTTTTTTTGGTTTTTTATGGGTTTTTTTGTGCCTGTTTTCTAGTTTTGATAGTTTTTGGCTTTTTTTTTAACCAGGAAAATAGATAAAACAAATCAAAACCAAACTGTTTTTAATTTAACTGGGTAATCAACATAAAACACCTTGTATATTGTTCATCTTAAAGAGGGAAAGTAAAAATTGGTGATGAGGTTCCTTCCACTAACACAGATTTGTTTATTTAAAAGCAATTTTCACAAAACCCTAGGTGTAAGAAAGCTCCAAATGTAAATTCTTTTGAGTTGGTACTCCTAATTGTATCTTTTAATAATCATTTTCCCCCTGTTTCTTAACCAGTGCTGAACCCAAAAGCTGCTTCCTTTGCTACCTCTCAGAGTCAGGTTGTCAGCTGGAGCACTCCAGGCTTTTTTGGTTTCTTCTCTATCTTACATCTCCATTCAAGCACCCTGAACTGTATGGCTCCAGCAGAAAAGGTCTTGGCTCTGTGACCTGTGCTTTGCTGTAGAAGTTGGTTGGACTCGTGTTCTCCAGCTCTCCTTGGGAGGCAGGTGAGGTTTTCTGCACAGCAGTGTCCAGTGATGTCAGTGGGGTCCTTGGGGTCAGTGTGGCCGGGGGCTGCAGCCTGACCCCCAGCCAGCTGTTTCTGTTTCTCACACCTGCCCCCCTCAGTCCCTCCTGGTGTTTCACCACTCTGGCTGTGGCTTCCAGCAATAGCCTTGTTTATGTCTGAGCTAGGAAGGACTTTGTAATGAATATGCATCATCGTGATGGAATAAATGCCCTGTTGTAAAGTTCCACTGCACACATCTGATTAAAGGAGAGATCCTTTGGTGTGTCCAGTGCTGCTAAAGAATGTCTGCTTGTTAATGCTTCAAATTGTGTTAGAAAGTTTATCTTCCAGCCAATTTCAGTGTCACCCTCCAGCCCCCATGCCTGGGCAGGGCCACTCCAGTGCTCACTGTGCTGTCCTCCACTTGCACCTCAGCGCTGTCCCAGCAAGAGCTCCTTCCTTGTTGCTGTGGGTGCCTTCCTGCTCTGAAAGCCCCAGAGCTGAACAGTGTGGGTGGGCAGGGTGGGACGTGCCTCCCAGCCCTGGGGGTGCTGCATGGGGCCTCCAGGGCTTGGGAGAAGCAGTGACAAACCATTGCTACCAGAAAAAGGAGTTGAAAGGAGATGGGAAATCTTCAGGTAAAGTCAGTTTTCTGCCTTTTAGTGGGAACGCCTCAGCCCTGTGTGGCAGTAAATAGTCATAACGTGAGGGAGAGTGGTATTTATCTCAAAATATTGTGGAGAAAATGAAATAGCACTCTGTACGGCAGCAAGGCTGATGTTCAGCTTTTGTATCCTGGCCAATAGTGTTTAAATTGCTCTTTCTCACGCAGTCATTTTAATCCTAAAGTTTTAAACTTCTAGTTATATATAGATGTCAACACCAACCAGGTGCAGTGGATTTCATCCCTTGGATTTCATTATCTTTTTTCTTTACAGTAGGAGTGTTTTAAATCCTGCACGATAAGAGAAAAAGTTGTGGGAAAAGCTTTCCAAGGCTTCTGAAAGCTCTTAGTCTCTGAGACTTCCTGGGCCCCATTCTGGTTAGTTTTGGGCTTAGTATTTAATCTTTTAAAAGCCTTTGGGAGCCACCAGCTTGAACATTAACAACTATGCATGAAATATATGCCAAAACACTAATCTGTATTAGGTGCTGTAGAACTGTTTGAATTATGTACTTCTAAAATAAGTATCTGTTTAGAGTGACCTACTTCTGACACACTGTCTGACGTAAGGAGCACCTTTCTTTCCAGTAAGCAGCTCCCTTTGAGGTGTTTCTAATCATAGGAATAAATAGTTTATGAATATAGAGCATATGGGCTTTGATCTGGTTCAGATTCCAGGATAAAGGTTTCCCATGTCTTCCAGGAAGTGATTTACTTTTCACCTCCCCAGAACACTTCAGGCTTTGGCTCCTGACAGGCATTCTGTCACGGGTAAGGGAGAGTCATTGATGCCCATACCCTAGGAGTTGTTCTGGATCGTGAACCAGTGATAATTTGGCATATGCCAATACAAAGGATGTCATGGGACATCCAAGGACGGAGCTGCTGCTTTTACGCCCTTTGGTGAGGAGAATCCTGTGGAGGGATGGATTTGTTCGTTTGGTTTTTTCTGTTGGGAAGATTTACATTTCCAAACACTGCAAATGCTTGACAATTAGTGTCTAATCAGCAAAATCCAAGAAGATCTGCAGTTTTGGATCTCTTCTACACTTGTTCTGCTGCCCAGTCCAAAGGCTTACTGGAATGCCTGTGGTGGGATAATATTGCAGGCAGTAGTCGAGACATAGTCCTTGACCCTGTTTTCACTTGTCAATAGCTCTTAATACTGTTCAATATTCTGTATGAATGAGAATAAGCTTGTGAAGTCTTGCTGGGTAGATGGCTGATGGATCAATACTGACCTTTGCTGTTACAACTGCAATTAACACTGAGTATGAACTGTAATAGGAGTAGCAGTTTTGGCACAAATGGGAGATGGTGGAGAGGATTTGCAGGGAGATATTTTAATCTAAGAGTATTTTATGCCATTTTTGTTGTCTCTGAAAATGTCACGGAACTGAGAATAAAGATTATGGAGAATGGCTTGAGGACATGGATAGTTTTAAATCAAATCTGTTAGGTGCGGTTTGTTTCATTCTTTGCTTTTTTCCTTGACAGTGCAAAACTTCTTAGGAGTGAGTTTAAGCATCTTCATTAAAAACCAGCTATGAATTCAGCAGGTATTTGTTTATACTCATGTCTCTCACTGCACTTGCTATGTGGTTTGGATGAAGAAATGACATTTATCTCAAGGAGATCTCACAAGCAGTGGGCAGGCAGGGTCAGCAGCATGGTGCTGTCTGTGGGCCGTGGCAGTGGAGCCAGAAGCTTTCAAGATCATGCCTGTGCTATCTACTGTTTTGGTGGTGTTTTTTGTTTTCTGGTTTTTTTTAGGATTTGGGGACAGCAGTATATATGTGAGGGGAAAAGGATCAGTGTCACACACTTTGTATCAATACAGCATGGAAATGAGAACCAAAAATAAGAGAAAAGAGAAAAAGGGCTGTGTGGGTGGAAGAGATCAAGGACAGCCAATCCACTTCAGAGTACTTTCTCTCTTTTCAAAAAATAAAATAAAAGGCTTTTCCACTGTGTACCAAATCCCAAACTCTGTATTCAAGTGAGAAGCTATGTTTGAGGCTGGCTCTAAGCCTAGTCCTTTTAACCTGCTTTTCTCATGGACATATTTTTATTATGAAGCACAGAATTGTGAGAGGGTCTACTTTAAGAAGCAAGAAGAGACACCAAATAGTTGAAGTCTCCTATAATTTTGGCCGACTTTGTTTATAAACTCAGGAAGGCTGTGTTTACAAGTAAAGAAATGGAAAAATAAATTAATTCCCATACTGTGTCCTGAAAAAGTATGAGTGGATGAAAGGGTAAAGTGAAACAGGAAAATGAGAATGAAAAACTTCAAAGGAAATTTAAAAGCAGCCAGGAGACATGAAGTGACTGGAGATGGAGATGGAGAACAGCACATTTTCATCCTTGAATACTGCTGGATTTTGCTGCCCTAACTAAATTAGTTTTTTAACATTACAAAGAGTTAAAAGCCCTCTCAAAGCTGTGCTTTACTTGTGATTGGAGAACAGCTGCCAGCACTACAATATAAGATTTTTATCTATCCACAGATATTTGTGTGTGTGGAAATAAAGTACAGAGCACATACTTTCCAGGTTGAACTACACAGTATTCTCTTCTCCAGAAAAAATCCTTTTTGGCCGTGACTGGGAATGAGTGGGATGCTGCAGATACCTGTCTTGTCTCTGGCACTCCTGCCAGCTGCACGGCCAATACTCTGCTGCAGAGCAGTGAGAAGAGGGTCAAAAGTGCCAGGGGGAATTGATCTTCCTGGATGGGTTCAAGTGCAGGATGCTCCCCAACGTATCTGGGAGAAAAAAGTGGTATTGATCTGTTCTGTGGGAATGTTAAACTTGCACTGAACAGAAAAATCTCATTAAAACTCCCCAAGATGCCCTTTGCTGCTATTGTTGGCTTTTTAAAAAACATTTTTTGTAACAACTGTTTTCCTTAGATTAAACGGCCTCAAGCGTAGCAGGAACAACACAGCTATCTGGAGATTGATTTTGCTAAATAAAAATAATTGTAATACAGCAAATAAAACCCATTTGCCATGTTATCTAGTGAAAAGCAGGGCAGAATCTTTTATTTGTTCTGAAGCACTGAAAACCTGTAATTCCAGCTCTTTGGGTGATTTTTCTCTCCGTCCTGTGCTAGAACCTGTTCTCAATGTGACAATCCTGCCAATCAAAGATGCTGTAATATACATTTTTTAAAAAAGTTTTTTAGAAAAAACAACTGTTTGAAAGTAAGTGCAGTTGAATGTGACTGTAACCTTTATCACATGCCAGCTCTATTTAAACTCTAATGGATCAGATCCTTTCTTTTATGTTCTCTTGAGTTATTATAGAAGTTATTATATAAATAGTGGTGTACTTTATGATATTTTTAGACTGCTGCAGTAAAATTTTAAAAAATACAATAGTTAATCTTCCCTTTTTGGAGTCCATGTATAGATAGTTATCTGTCTCTCAGATTTTTGAATGTCTTAGGTGTTGGTTAATGCTTTGATTCTAAATTGTTTCTGAAAATGAAAGTTCAGGTAGAATTTGCTAATATATTACACAAGCAGTACCTTGGGGTTGCACTGTTTTTTAGCTGAAGAACTCAAAGTACTTTGGAAATGTGTTATTTATTGTGTGTCTGTAGAATCATGAGGGAGCTTTGTTAAATTCATGGCCTGTACGGTCATGTTTACAGCCAAGCCAGCGCACAGAAGAGCGGTCAGAAAGGAGAGCCTGTCCCCTTCTGGACTTCATTTATGGGGGTGAAGCTCCCTCTGGGCAAGAGCTGACCGAAAGCTGAATTTGGGCCATGTTCAGCAGTGAAAGGCAGGGCCAAGCCACTTGCATCCATTCAGTTTACCCATTTGTTCCTCAGTTTGCCTGGTATGCAGACGTACCTATAGAAATTCAGTCTGCCCCTGGACTGAGGAGGACCGTTTCTCCTTTTGAGTTAAAGATAGCATTACCAGTAATTCAGCATCCAGAAAAAGGGCAGCTTGATTCCAGAGATAGTGCAGCAGCAGAGGACCTGGTGTCTTGTGAATCATCACCTGTGAAAAAAAAGATATGGACAGACCAAGGCTTGCTTGTTTGATCTAGTTCCATTTTTTTCTGTGAATGCAGCAATCTTCTAGCAGTGTAATCCCTTAGACCACCATTTTTACTTGACAGCAGCTAATTGCTCACATTTTTGTCAACTTTTTGACCTTTAAATGGTGCCACTTTTGACAGCACTTGAAAATGGTGACTGCTTTTAGAGAAAGGAAGAAGAAACAAGGCATGGATTTCCACATTAATTAGGATTTGTAGTGCATTAATGACAATCATGTTGTCAGAAAACTTTAGACACTTGGAAGGCTGTTATGGTGGGCAGTTGTTATGTCTTGTCATCTTCCTTTCTTTTCTATATCCATAAAAGTGACGAGTGTCCCCAAGGGTAACGTGGCTTGCTGCACAGTGTTTCCACTAGAATACTCCTACTGACGTGAGGGGAAAATCATTGTTTAATGTTCTGCCAGACTGCCTGTGGAGAGAAACCAGTGGGGAAAGGAGGTGCTGTAATCCCCACGTCATGTGGGTAGTGTCTGACTTGCTAGATGATCTGGACAAGCAATTTTTGGATCTGGGAGAATTCCACATGTTTGGGGTACTAGATTCCTTCTGAAAGACCTGAGCACGCAGCTCTGACCTGTGCTGTAGGTCTGGCCTCACCTCAGCATGACAGCTCACGGAGTTATCCTACCTCTTCCCAAACAAGGGAGCAGGCTGGAGCTGAGGGTTGTCCACAGAACTGTTTGTTTTTGCTGTTTCACAGACCTCCTCAAATGCTGGGGCTCCATTTCTGTTGTGTGACTATGTGGGTGAAAAAGCTCCAGGGGAAAAAAAATGGTGAGGGTGTAGCTGCCACTGGAATAATTTACTGAGCTTGTAGTTAATTCTGTGGTGCTGTCACTGGCAAAAGAGAGCCTCTGGGAAAAGATGTGAAGCATGTTAATCACTTGGTTTCCCCTTACTTAGTGGAATGCCTGTCTATAACTTTAGATTTAAACATACACAGACACCTTTCATGTCTGCCTTTTCTGGTTCATGGATCGAGGCCCCAGCACCTAGTAAACTGCTTTTACAGGCTTCTCTCTGCTATACTTGCACAGAGGACTGTACAAGTCTTCTGAGAACAGCCAGACTTTGAAAGCAGGAGATTACTGAAGAAAAATTAGATCCACAGGAAAGTGTAAGTGCACATTTCAAGATATCAAAAGATTGACTTCATTCTAAGGCTTATAGCAGGTTATTAAAAAATAGAATATAAGAATAAATGTTGACTGTATTTTTGGTTGGGATTTTTTTTAAATCAAAGATTCCCTTCTGACTTGTTTCAAAATCAGTTTTTCCTATACCTCTTATATTGTCTTTTAGTATTTGTCTGTGGTTCGCCTTATATGAAACAGACTTGTGATTCCTAAGAGGACTATTTACTGTTCTTATCCTATATATTTGTTTATTTCAGATGTTATTAGTAGCTGAACTATTTATTTTCAAGTAGGTGGATTAAGTGACTTAGTTCTGGTATTATATTCATAAAACTTGTTAATGTTATGGATAACCTTGTCTCAGTGAGCACATGACTCCTGAACTGCTCAAAAAATGTTTTATGTAATATTTGATTCACTCTGTTTTCCCTGACTTCAGTATTTCAATACTTACGTTTGTAGACCTTTGAATGGTCAGTATACAGTGGTAAACTTACAGAGTAGTGAAATGACAGTTAATGTTACAAACATTCAGCCTTCATGACAGCAAAAATAAGATCCTTCTAGGAGAGAGGGGTCAGATGCTGCTGCTTTTGGCACGAGTGATGTGGCAAGCTCTGAGCTTCTCTTGTCTGTCTTTTATTGAAAGCAAAAGCCTGATCCTTCTGTTGGAGATAAATATGCCCTTTCCACCTTTCAGAGACATGAAAAACACTGAAATATGCCATATTTGACCTTGAGTTTTTGCAGGATTTTGTTGTTTAAATATCTAAAATATTTTCAAGTTAAAAACGCGTACACGAGAGATCCCAAATAAAAAGTGTCTGTATTTCATTAGTTTGTTATAAATCCTGAAAATAATTTCTTTAGTTGCAAACCAGGAATACTTCTAGAGCACTGTACATATTAATAATATTTCTCCTAGTAAAATAATGACTGTAATTGAAGCATGAAATGTTAATTAAATGTTAAATGTTTTTTTATTCATTGTGTTTAGCACCTTCTGACAAAATTCTGAGAAGCACCCTGGAGCAGGATGGCTTATTCTGTAACCTAATTGACTAAGGTCTCACAAAGGCACTGTTTCCTAGCTCTGGGCTGTGCACATTAGAATTTAGATGTGTGCTGGGTTTGCATGGCCAGGTTCTGATAGCAGGGGTGGCTACAGAGGCGTTGTCTGTGAGCAGCTGCTTGAAGCTTCACCTGCGCCTGACAGAGCCAGTGCCTGCAGCTGCAAGACAGAGCTGCTGGGGGCCGAGGCAGAGCCCATCAGGGTGGTGGCAGCAGCTCTGTGACAGCACAGTTAATGAAGCAGCCAGAGGAAGGAGGAGTGAGAACATGTGAGAGCAACAATTCCCTGCAGATGGCCAGGGCAGTGCGGAAGGAGGGGCAGGAGCTGCTCCAGGTACTGGAGCTGAGATTCCTCTGCAGCCCCTGGAGGATCCCACAGCAGAGCAGGTGGATGCCCAGAGGAGGCTGTGAGAAGCCCACTCTGGAGCAGGGTCCTCACAGGACCTGTGGTCTTGTGGAGAGAGGAGCCCACACTTCGGCAGGTTTGCTGGCAGCTTGTGACCCTGCAGGGGAGCCACCCTGGAGCAGTCTGCTCCCGAGTGCAGCCTGTGGAAAGGATGCTGCTGGAGCAGATCCTGAAGTGCAGTCCATGCAGGAGATTCACATTGTACGAGTTCATGGAGATCTGTCTCCCGTGGGAGGGGCCCCGTGCTGGAACAGGGCGAGGTGGTGAGGAGTCTTTCCCCTGAGGAAGAAGCAGCAGCAGAAGCAATGTGTGATGAACTGGCCCTGGCCTCCATAGCTGCTCACCTGCCCTGCTGGCAGGGAGGAAGTAGAGAACTTGAGAGTGAGATACACTCTTGAAGAAGGGAGGGATGGGCGAAAGGTGTGATAAGATTTATGTTTTATTTCTCATTATCCTACTCTGGTTTGATTGGTAATAAATTAAATTAATTTCCCCAAGTCGAGTCTGCTTTGCCCGTGGGAGTAACTGGTGAGCGATCTCTCCCTGCCTTTATCTTGACCTAAGAGCCTTTTGCTTTATTTCCTTCCTTGTCCATCTGAGGGGGGAAGTGATAGAGTGGCTTTGGTGGGCACCTGGAATCCAGTCAGGGTCAACACACCACAGCCTGCAAGAGGGACATGGAGAACTTAACATTGAAGATATGACACTGAAATTTTATTTTTTGGTGTATTCGAATAGGCCAATCTAAACACTTGTACAGTCTGAATAGGATGAATTGGTTGTTTCATTTAGATGAACATTTAGGGAAAAATACATTGCCCCCTCCCCTGCCTGCAGCTCTGTAGGAGTTTACTGCTCATTTTCCTCTGCTAGCTATGTATGTGGCCTTTAATGTGAGTGAAAATAATGAGAACACCTATTACAAAAAATATCCTGATAAGTTTATGTATAATTTAGAAGACTAAACCCCTGCTTATTAAAAAAAATGTTGTACATATAGCAGTTCTTACTGTTCATACTGAATTCTGTATAAGGCTCTTAACAACATCAGATGTTTGCAGAAAAATTTTGTTTGCAGAATTTTTCTGTTTTTCATGGGAGACAAAAGAAATATTCAAAATACTGTGTTTAATGTGATGTATTTTCAGTAAGAGTACATTGACCTGTTGGCATTGCTGTGGTCTGTGCTGATGAACGTGTGACCTTGCTTTGGAGCTGCAAGATATTTATTCTGGGTTCAATGTGCCTTTTGAGAGTGTGGCCAGCCGTTCTCTTTTGTCTGAAAGAAGCATGCCAAGCTTGAATTGTAGAGAAAATGGCTTGCTTTAAAAATGATAATACCTGGAAATAAGCCTGAAGACTCTAGAAGAGGAAAACATTTGTTTGCATCTTAGAGCACAATTTACTGAGGTTTAGGCACATATTTAAATGCTGTTGAATCAGGGTCTAAATTGTTTTTCAGCATTTTAAGTAGTTTGCTTATTTTTTAAATAGGCTTCAGAAATGTATTCTTGGTTAAAGAAGATGGTGGTACCATGATACAACCAGACTTCAGCTCTGGTTTTGAGATGCTTTCACCTGTCCCAGTCTCTCCCTGCATGGGGCCAGAATCCTGCAATGCAGACGTTTGCCCAGTATGTTGCTTGCATCTTTTTTTAGGTACTGGTTTCCAGGATACAGTCTCCAGCTCTGAATTCCTTTTCCAAATGTCTGACCTTGTATTTGGCTGTGAATAGCTTTCACTTGTCAGCTAAGCCAGTTTGCTTTTATGGCCATCCTACTCTTCTCAATATTTAGTACCACTCTAGTGGCTCAGTGATCTAAACATTTTATCGGCACTGACTGCAGTGACTCTCCCATTTATTTCCAGCTCATTTTTTTGTTTTCTTTGTTTCCTTGGATTTGGGATTTTGTTGTTGTTGTTGTTTTATTTCAGTTTTGTAACTTGAACAAAAACTGGAGAAAGAATTGCCTGTAAAATTTGCAGCTTATGTATCTTGGAGACAATATCAATCATTAAATGTGGAGCACCTGTGCAGATTCACCCAGCTAGATTTGGGTTTTATGTCAGCTAAAAAGCTCATCCTCTCACTGTAGTAATTTCTGTCTCTGTTAGCTCTGCTTTCATTCAGCAGTAGCAGAAAGGGATGAAACCCCCATCTATATGCTAGAGAAATAGTTTAATTTATCCCTGAGCACATGATTCCTTATATTCTTCTGCTGTAGTCCAGCAAAATCAGAGCACAGGAGTCAAAAGATGTTCCGTGAATATTTACCAAGGGTTATCTGCATCTGGGTGATATCAGATGTGTGCTTTCTTATCTTAGAGGGTCGTGGACTTGATAGTTGCTTGTTCTGGGGTTTGCAGTGCAAGGGGGATGAGTTTCTGTAAATAATGACAGGACTGAAGGGTTCTTAAAACATTAACTGCTTCAGTGCCCTAAGGATGTAAAGAATGTGCCCAATAAAAGTTACCCTACTATGACCCCGTTGTTTCACTGGATTTTCTTGCTCTTTTCTGGAATGTTTCTTGCGTAATAAAACGTCTCTGCACACAAGGGATTACCCGTAAAAACATATGCTGCAGGCACTGAAATACAGAGTAATGGTTTTATTTTTCATTCTCTTCCACAAGGGAAGAGGGGAAAACATGATATTTTTTTCTTTTGAGAATGATTCTTTGTGACCCAATGAATCACCTTTTGCATTTTTTTTCCTCCTTCCTTTTTTTTTTTTTCTAGAAAAAAAATCCCATAATTGCAAAGTCCTTGGTGACTGAAATCAATACATCATCTTCATTTTATTAGGAGGTACCCATAGTCATTAGGAAATCTGGGCCATAATTAAAGTCAGTACAGAGTTCTAATAGGTGTGAGACAGCTCTCGTCTGCCTTGTCTCAGGGTAATGTGTTTTAATAACTGAATTGTGAGCTCTTCTCAGAGAGGCTGAGCATCCAGGCAGGATGCTCATTGCAGGGAACGATTTACAAAGCTACAGAATACTTGTGCACAGCCAAGTGCAATTATTTAGATGGTTCATGTTACTCTTAAATCTGATACTATTTTGACATATTTCTGCAGATATTTGTGTGAGGAGTGGATGAACAAAGCAAGTCTGTTACTTCGCTGCACTTTGAAGCTTGTTGATCTCCCTTCATTTGAAAGATTGCCCATCAGCTGCATTTTTTGTCTGTGTTTGTATCTGCAAATGTTAATTAACATTCTAGTTTATGGATTTCAGAAACTTGACTTCAAATCTATAACTATTTTTGCCTGGATGTCAAAAATCCTTTTAGCCTTGTACTTGATATTGATGTGAGAATGGGATAAGGCCGCCTTTATGGTGCAGGATTTTTTCTTCTTTCTGTGCTTGCTAGAGAGGTATCTGTTTAGAGGGATGTGATAAAAATAGTCCTTACTGAAGTTACTTAATGGGCAGACAGTGGGTGAGTAGGTCAAGGTGACAATATAAAAATGTACACTTCAAAAACTGCTTGAAAAGTAAAAATTCCTTTGTGTTCTGAGATTACAACTGCGTGTTATCCCTAAATATTTTTTTATTTCAAAATATTGGAGAATTCTTTGTTGTAGTGGGCAACCAGAGGTAGCAGAGTTAACATTTTAAAAGGTCAAGAATTGCCTCACTGTGACTAAGGACAATGAATTTATTTACAGTTCTGGGTTTTTAAAGTCAACTGATATCCCCTGTCCCGCATGACATCCTTATCTTTAAAATGGAAAGACATGGATTTGACAGTGCAGGTAGCTCGGTGTGTGAGCTGCAGGTTGAGTTCTGGGGGCAGGAGCCCGAGGCAAGAGGCCATGAGGTGCTGGGGACCTGTGTGGCAGCCGGGTGAGCAGACCCTGGGGAGACACGGCAGGAGCCCACGACCCCCAGACTTCCCCTTGCTTAGACTGATGGTATGAGAGCCCAGGGGTTCCTTTGTTCAGAATTCCTTCTTGGAGGTACCAGCTCGAGCTGTTCTGTTATTTTCCTGTTTTACTATTTAATTATTACACTATGATTAAATTATTTTAATGATCTGGATGTCTGAGTTTCTGCTGTTGGAAACCTGGTGTCAAGCTGGCGATGCAGTGTGGTCTGATGGTGTGAGTGGGGTGTGTGGCTGTGAAGGGGCTGTGGTGCCAGCTCAGGTGGTGGGAGTGTGGCAGTGGCTCCTGGATGGCTGGACAGGGGTTTCCTTAATACAGAGTTGTGGTCAAGAGCTCGATGGCCAAGCAGAGACCAGCGATGAATGGTGTTCCTCTGGGATTATAGCGGAACTAGCACTGTTTAACATCTTTGTTTGCAACGTGGACAGTGGGATCGAGTGCGCTTTCAGTCAGTTTGTCAATGGCACCGAGCTGTGTGGTGTGGTCAGCGTGCTGCAGGGGAGGGATGCCATCCCGAGGGAGCTGGACAGGCTGCAGAGGTGGCCCCGTGTGGACCCCAGGATGGTCAACAAGGCCAAGTGCAGGGTCCTGCACCTGGGTCAGGGCCATCCCAGCAGGGGCTGGGCAGAGAAGGGGGTGAGAGCAGCCCTGAGGAGAAGCACTTGGGGGTGCTGGTGGAGGAGAAGCTCATGGACCCGGCCATGGCACTCACAGCCCAGAGAGACAAACGTGTCCTGGCTGCATCCAGAGCCCCGCGGGCAGCAGGGCAGGGAGGGGATTCTGCCCCTCTGATCTGCTCAGACCCCACCTGCAGGGCTGTGTCCAGCTCTGGGATCCCCAACACCTAGAGCAGGAAAAAGAGCAAATTCTGTGTTTTTATTTGATATGATTCTATCATGTTAGCAACTGGGAACAACTGTCATGGGTCAGGGTCTCATTGCTCAACTACTGTGCTAATGCAAAGCACGAAGAAGCAGAAATGTGTAGAAGAGGAAGAAAGGCATATACAGCATATACATAAAATCCTGTTTACGGGCTGAGTCTACAAATGGGTCACCACTGTTGCCTTAAATGACAAGGGTATATTTTCATGCTTTCATGAATTTGTTCAGTTCAAACCTGTTAGAGATATATGCCTTGCCATTTGTTGTTAAGCGCCAATAGGATGGAGCACCAGTTCCCAAAAAACCTCTCTCCTCAAGCACACCAAACTTCTGTTGTAGTAGATATGTGGTCATGGCTCTTTAACTGTGTGGTAGGAACAAGTAACAGAAAGGGATATTACCTGTGTGATAGTATCTTGACATGGAGTAAATTCGAGTGCAGATGGTGAAATTAGAGAGTTATTCTGTTGAACAGTAATTTAGGTTTCTGTCCCTAACAGGAACATTTAGGTTTCTGTGCTGTCCTTGATGCCAAATTGTAGAAGATGATTTTTTTCTTTCTTTTTGTAAGATAGTCCTGTGCGTTTTCATGAAGCGATCTGCGACTGTTTTTAGTGGTGTTAAGAAATTTAATCTCAGACAGTGGAAAGATTTTTGTCAGTTTTCTAAAAGACAAATGTACTGACATGGCAGAATGGCTTCATCGGGGCAGCCTGCTCATAAGATTAATGACAAAACCAGAAAGAAGTCTTGTGGTATGGGCAGAATCGATCTCCATTTCAGAGGAAAGCAGTTGTATGAACAGAAGATCAAGTACAAGGCACGGTTGGGCAGTTATGTTGGCTGAAATGGTACTTAATTTAGAACCATGGAAATCTTAAGCAGCCTCTGCCTTTCCCATTTTAAAGGCCTACAGAAATTGTGATGTGACTGTGACAAGAGTTACTGGTGGTGCATCATTTGGTAATAAGGAAATATGATCTAGATATGAATCTAGATTTGGTTGGATTTTTAAAAATTAACGGTCTGGAAAGAGCTAGAAAATAATTATACACTAATTAGTAAAGTCAATGGCAGAGGATGTGGAATATACAGAGGTGACTGAAAGCAAGCTTATATTTCCAGGCATCAGTGAGGAAGAGAGAACACAAATTGAACTATGGGAGAAGAGTCAGAAAAGGGAAGGTTGACAGGAGGGCTAAGGATGAGTGAACATGGCAGAAGAATTTTTTTTTTTCATGAAAGTAGATGAGTTTTTGAGACTTATCAGACAACCACACATTTCTTGTGCCTCCTGAATTTCTTTTTTATGATTTTAAAAAAATTCTTTAGTTATTTATTTAATTTTTTTTGTTTGGGTTTTTGGTGGTTGGTGATGTTGTTGCCTTACCTTCACAAAGCTGTTGCATTGGGTTTTATATCAGAAATTTAAGCTGAGATTTAACAGATGAACTCAAAATATTTGATTCATAACTGCATGCTGAAGCATATTATGAGATTGTTGGTCTCTATAATTCCGTGCCCAAATAGATATGGATATAATTATATGGATATATAAAATAGATACAGATATTCTGGTTTACAGTTGATGCCAAAGGTATAACCTGTTTGTTTTACTTACCTCTGTTCTTCTGTAATTATTTTCTAGAACATGAAGGAAAATACAGAATACAAAGTAGTTCTGACTTTTTTTTTTTAATGAGCTGCATCTAATTGCATATAACTGTGTTCAGATCTGGAAACGTAAAAGTTTATCTGTAATTTACTGCATATTTCCCAATGGCAGAGAATTATACCAGCACTGTACAAATTGTGTTGCTATAATTAACACTGGAGTATACCAGTGTGTTTAAACACACTGGAAGGACCGCTTTACAGAACATACCCCAATTAGTGCTCTTCCTTAGAAGTGAATGTTAAGTGCACCAAGCCAATAAATCAGCAGGTGATCCTCAGAGCAGTAATGACACTTGTGGTTTTCAGCTGCGTGGAATATGAACCAGCAGCCTGCAGGTAAATATCTCTGGGCAGGCCCCCTACCAATCACCTGGGCTAAACAGGTTGCCAATACCCACTTGGCACAAATGTGTTTTTCAAGCAAAGGATCTATTGCTTTTTTTCTTATTCATGTAGCTCCCATTAATGTCAAAGGGAACTATGTGTTTGTGAAAGGAAAATGGATCCCCTGAGGGTGTCAAGTATTGTAAGGTAATGTTCTTCTGTTACATTTTATGCACTGCTTATTTTTATGAGTTGTTGTAATTGTTTAGGGTGTATGATTGCTTTAGGGCCTGCTGTCAGGTGTGGAATCACTGCATAAAAAGGTCTCATGAATGAAATACAGAGAATTCAGAAAACAAACCTCACTTTTTTAATCTCAGCGAAGCAAATACATAATATTTGGAATAGGAACTTACATAAGGAATAGCAGAAACTGATAACTGCTCGACAACTGTGAACATTCATGATCCTAACTGACCAATTAGTGCCTACAGTTATTGACTTTTCTGTAATTCATTAAGGTCTGTATCAGTTGTGGAGTAACTGTACCAAAACCAACTGGTATGCTGGGAGGAGAGCTTGTAAAGGTGGCATTGATTAAATACACTGAACCTGAGAGACCTGATTAGTGGTCATATTTCTAATTTGTAAATTGAATATGTTTACAGTATAAACTGCTTCTTTATTCTCATTTTTGTGGAAGCCTTTTGACGTGATTTTGGAAGTGCTGCATCATCTGAGCTAACAGAATAGTCCCAAAGTAATTGTGAAACTTTTTTTCTTGGTTTATACAATCAGTCAGTGAAAACTTGATATTTCTTGACAGTAATCAACTTGACCAATGCTTGATACAAGGCAGTTGTATTCCTACTGCTACTACTATTTGAAAACTGATGATTTCCTTGTTTACAGAGGCACTGTAAAGAGTGGAAAGACAGCATGAGTAAGAGTTGTTCTGAATGTCAGTTAAGAATGGATAAAGATGACAACTATTGTAAAGAAGGCTTTCTATAAACCCAGATTTTTTTTTTTTTTTTTTTTTTGGCATTGTGTGAAACTCTTAATTTAGAAAAACTTTGTGTGGGTGGAAAAGTGTTTTAAGCTCCACAGGGTGAGATGTCCTCTTCTTTGTGGAACTTTAACACTTTTCTACATTTCTGCTCACCATCAAGATGACAAATTATTACCAGGATTGAAATCCTCTTCCAACATTATGTTCCACAGAACTATAGCAAAGGCTATAGTTTTCCACGGAAGGATTTGTGTTAAGGTGAGGAGTATTTGCCTTTACTCCTGTGTTTCTGCTTGATAGCAGTGATCTTTGGTGCAAGCCAACTCATTTGGAGTTCAGTCCACTCGATTGAGTAGTTCTGATGGATAAGTAATGCAAGTAATTATTTTTATTAGCATACAGTTTTCTACCCAATCTTTGACCACAAGAGTAAACCATATCTGATTTGGGCTCAAGCAAGTAATGATGAATTAAATTTGTATACAAGTTCTATCTGGAGGTCAGATTTGTGGTTCATGATTGATGTGGATTGTCACCAGAATATGGGGACAACATGTTTGTTACAAGCTGACTTATACACCCAGTTTTTGACTCTTTTCTGATGTGTAACCTGGGTTCTGCCCCCAAATAAAATTTAACCTTCTGATATATTCCTGAAGCAGCTTTCTCAGAACTTTCTTCTACATGCAAAAAGTAGGGAATTCACAAACTCTACTTTGTAGATGCTTTTTGTCTATTTCTGATGTATTTTTGAAAAAAGCCAGAACTGGTTACTTCAATACTGCTGTTTTTATTAAAAAACCAGTTATTTTTCCCCTGGGAAACACAGCGTTTCCCTTTGTCTTTCAAGTGGATCTCTGATACCGTAGCTAGGTTACCAAATTGGCACAATAGGCAAGACATCTGCCTGGCCAAGTCTGTGGATCTGGCAAGACAATACTGCAGGTGCAGGAATAAAATACTTGTTTTCAACAACAAATTTCTGTGGCTTACTTCATGTCCTTGAACTTCTTGCAGGCAACAGATATTTTTCTTCTCATTGCAAAGCTGCACTAGAACTGCATTAATCTACTTATCTATAACTTTCTGCTATAGAAATTGATTCTATCTGAAGCCATTTTTCTTATGTTCCCTTTCTTACCAAACAGCTTTCTTACTTCTTCATAGAACAGGAAATGCCTGGATTGCAGGTGATCTTATGAATTCATTTCAAAACAGTTTAATATTCAGTGACCACACGGGTTCTTCACAACGGTATTTTCCAGTGTTTGATTCAAAATAGAATTCTGCAAAAATCAAATTATGTTCGAGCCTAACTTTGGGGAACAAGAATAGGAAATTAAAAAGGTGTATTTGAGAGTGATTTTCTCAGTATAAACTTCAGACAAGTTTCCAGCTTGGGATAAATGCTTTTTAAGCATTTTAAACTCATCATCTTGTTTCTTAGTCTGAGTATTCCATCTTCACGTGTAATATTTTCTTGTATTGCCATTGAGCTGGCCTTAGTGCATGAGAGCTGATCTTTCTGATTACGACTAATTGCTGAATTAATGCAATCAGTTGGTGCTTAAGTTTTCTGGCACAGCTGTTACCTACAGTAGAAAGGAGGGTCACTGCTGCGAGGCTGTTTTTGCAGTCTCAGGACAGCCTGTGGCCCTGGAGCTCCAGGAAAAGCAGTTTTTCCCTGGAGGGTGAGCGTGGGTTGTGCTGTCAGGTGCAGACTGGGAGGATGCGGGTCACCCTGGCAAAGGACATTGCCCGTGCTCAGCCTTGCTCTGCAAAATCTCCCAAGGCTGAGGACTGGGCACGAGGAAAACACAGCAGGAGTTGGGCTGAGGTGGCAGAAAGACTGATTCCCAAACTCTATTTCAGTGTGCCAGCTTGCCTTATGGTACTTAGTTTGAGTTTGTCATTTTAAAACTTTCCAGTCTTGGATTTAGGCTTACCTCTTCTTGTGGCCACAGCATTTTTTTACTAAGCTGTAAGAGAATGAATTAGCTTGGTTTGAAGTAATTTCGAAACTTGGGTTCAATAGTACTTAAGAAATAGTTTTCTGTCTTTTTTTGGTATACAGTTTTAACTTATTTTTGGCAGAAAATAATAAACTGTGCTTTTTAATACGTTTTCTGGGACATTTTACACTGGTGGTGTCTTTTTTATACTGTCTGGTGTTTACCTAAAGAATCAAGGTGACCTATTCTTGGAGTTCGGAAATGAGCTTTTGTCTTGAAATGCAAGAGGAACTTGAATTGTTTTAATGTCTTTAGTATGGTGTGTACTTGCAGTACTTAATATGTTCTAAACATATAGAGTGAAAATCGTTACAAGATCCGAGTTTCTATTCTGGGCTGGCAAACTAAGATTTTCCAGTTACTTTTCAGCTCCAACCCTTAGCTGATGAGGGGAAGAAATATCTGAATGGTGTCTCTGAGCTCTGTGGTTTTGTATTCAACTGTGTATTAAAGAAAGATGGTTATGATGGAACAGGGAATAATTTTAAGTAAAATTATGCATAGCCAAGCAAGTATATACACAGAAAAGCAAAGGCAGCCTGAACTCTGACTAATGAAGTTCATAAGTAGTTGTTTAAGTGCTTGGTGGGTTGCAGCTGGTCCCAAGAAGTTCCCATGTAATTCTGGATCTTTAAAAAGCTGAATCTCCTGGCTCTAGTTTAGTTCTCTATGCATGAACTCTGCTCTCTCTCCACCACCTCATTCCTCAAGTATTCGACTAAGTAGATCAGGTCATGTTTCACTTTTTATTTTTCCTTGCTTTTGTTAAACATGTCCCAGATTGAGATGTGTGTGGTTTTTTTTAGTTTTGTTGATTGGGTGATTTTTGTTAATTTTATTTTTTTCTGTAAGGAAGGAGGAAAAAAGACCTGATAAAATATGTGCTTCTGAAACTCTCTTGAAACACAGAGTGATGTATTGGCATCTGGTAGGTTTGCCAGTGACAAAAGTTTTATGGTTGTGATTTCACTAAAGTCAAAGGGAACAGAATGCAAGTCAGCAGTGTTAGAATGCTGTGAAACCACTGTTGTGCTAAGATAATCAAAACCTAGTGTCTGTCTGTCTCTTTGGATTTATTCCTACTTTTTGTGTTGTCAGGAGAAGGGAGGATGTGACTGATGTGAATCAGTGTCTTTACAGGCTTAAAAAGTGGAGGGAAGAGGAGTAAAGCAAATTATCCCTGGTTGTAAGTATTTGTAAACCCTTTCTCTTGTTTATAAATTTAATACACAACAGTTTGAAATCCTGAGGACCTAGAATTGTTCTGCAAAGCAACTGTAGGTAGTGATTCCTGGAGGCCACTGTATTTTAAGGCAGACCAAGTCCTCGTTAAATCAAACCCTTGAAGTTGTAATTGATATATACATTTCTTGTACACAAACCCTTCACCAACCTTTTGAAAAGCTTTTCAGATCAACTGCAAAATTTGGGTGCCTTCATTGATGACATGTGTAGTACTTTAAAGTCCCGAATTTATTTTTTATTTCAGTCTTGGAAGACTGGGCAGACCAAATTCCAAGTTTGTAGTGTTCCTCTCTTGCCTGTATGCTCAGACCTCACTAAGACTAGACTGGGAAAGCTGTCTGGTGAGAAAATTGCTGTTTAATGAATTAAATTGCCTTGGCCAAAGGTTTGACTCCAGAGCAAGAGCTGTGAGGTTGGGTGGTAGGAAGAGACCCTCCCAGACTACAGGGAACCCATCCTGCTGTATCCTCACTCTCTTCAGGCCTGAGTCCTGACTGTTTTCAGCAACTCAAAGTGATGACTTTGAAATGATCTGTCGAAATGTCACCAACTAGAGCTGCTTTGAGGCAAGGGAAATGGAGTCTTAAATGCAGGTTTACCCCGCACAGTATTTTGTGTTGAGCAAACAAAATGTGGTCATTTCAAATGCTTCCAGTGGGAGTTGACTAGAGGCTCTTACAGAGCACAGATTATTGTAATAATGGTACAAGAACTTGATTATCCTTTAAAAAAATGTACTGCAGGACACTTCATGTCATGCTATGGAATATGGTAAAAACTGAACCATACCTGTCAAATGAACAAAGAATATATTGCAGTATTTTACACTTGTATTTTACACTTGCCCTCTTTGTATTTCCTCACTTTCTACCATATTTTGGATTTTTTTCTGAGCCTAACAACCATTAGTGCTAATTAAAACCTTGTAATGCTGGTTTTATGTAAATGAAATTGTCATTTCATGTGGTGAATTTGACACGCAACATATGTCACTCTGTGTTTGGCTGTTCCCCCTTTTGAAGGAAGGCAAATAAAATGGGTGTTATTTTCTGTTTCAAGGCTGATGGTTTTAGGGACTTTTTGAATGTACTGTTTTCTTAAACTAAGCATAATTCACGGAATCCTGAGGAAGCCTGCATGGCATTGTCTCCACCTAGAGAGAGGTTATTAAAATTCTACTCCAAACTGTGTTTCCAGTTGACCTGTGTGACTTCAAAGTGAGGTTACACCTTAGCAGCTGCCTAAGTGCCATTTCACTGTTACACAACTGCTTGGAACTTACTTTTGCAACTTTTATGTAGAAAAAAACCATTTCTCTGGGAATTTCTGAATCACCAGAAATGCTAGCTGCCATTAGTGTGGCTGTAAGTGGATTTCTCTCTAATGTAGGCATCTTTGTATAGGAGGAAAATGCCATTGTTTTTAGACTGCATTTAAAATGCACCTTTTATAAAAAGAAATGGAAGAGAGGGAATCCCCAAAGGAATCTCTTAGACTGTTTTGATGCCTCTCTACTTAAAAGCTACAGTATAGTTATACTCACCCAGCCAAGTGGCCTCTGCACACATGCACGCTAAATTCCCTCTCAAATTTGCAACAAAAGAAAGGTAAAATACTGTTCAGTGCTTGGAACTGAATTCAATTTGAGATAGCAATACTTTCTCTGGCCTGGGAGGTCTATAAGCTCCAGACTGCTATTTTGTGAGATGGACAAACCTGATGAGGTGATACTTTCTCATCATGATTGTGTGTCTGAAATATTTATTGACATTTGTGCAGAACTTTTGTCTTTCAAACAGGCAGGATGGTAGTGAGATTGTGGAGAATGTTGTTTTCTGAAGCACTTCAAAGAGCTGGAGTTGTGTATTTCATTGCTGAAATGTGGTGTGAGTGTGTGAATCAATAGTTCAGATCATGTCAGGCAAGTCTAATTCAGGCCTGCCATTCCTGACAATGTCACTGGGACAATAACGCGGCCTCTCTCTTTCTGTGACATGCTTGAAAATACAAACTCAGGGGAAATTGTAGCCAGTTTTTATCCAGTATCTGAAAGGAGTCACAGGTTTGGAAGTGTCGCTTACTCTGCCCTTGCTGGTTGCTGTCATTCATTTCTGTGACCTGAGAAAAGGAAAATGAAACAAAATTTCAAATACAGTCTTTGTTACAAATGAATTGCATCTTTCAACCTGTTTGTAGACCTATGTGCTACACACTTTTTTGAGAGCTGGCTGCACTGAACACGCCAGCTGAGAGATTACGAGTACATTTAGGATCACAACAATGGGTTTTTTTGTCCCTGATATTTGTGTCCATGGGGACCATGATGACCTGAATGTAAAAAAAAAAAAATTGAGAAACACATTTTCAAAACCTGACTTTCATTTGCTGCTAGACTGCTTTGATTATGTAAGGACACTGCCTCTGTGGGTTTCTTCCTCTCCAGATTTTTTATCTAAAGTTCTGAAAAACATTATTTTGTTTGTAAGCTTTATCATAAACAATGCATTTATTATTTTTGTCTCAACTCTCATTTTGTAGCACAATGATAACAGATAATTTCTCACTGTTTCTCTATTACATCCTAAGATAGCAAACAGCTGCTGCATTTATTATTAAGATATCTCTGCATACATGTTATTTGGCAAGCATTTATGAATTGTAAGGATGCCAGATATTTCAGTGCAATCTGTTACAAAGACTAATTTGTGTGTTTGTTCCTAGACTGAAGAGATAGGGGGGAGTGGGAAGTCCCAACACTTCAGTGGCAGAACAACCCTAGCACTCTGCTGAGCTGTAGATGCTCAGCTTTCTCTAACTATTAATGGAATTTAGGTAATCAAATTTATTACTGTGCCATGCCTGCTCTACTGTCATAGAGCATATGGTATCCAAGGATGTGACATGCTTGGCAAATACTTATTTATGCATTTTTCTTTCCCAGTACAATGTGTGTTCTCCTGGTTGGTTGTTAAATACCCAAGGCCAGTGTCTGGTTGGTGTCCAGCAAATATCTTGGTTCATCAGTGTAAGCATATATAAGTATACAGCCTGACCAATACATGTTCTGGGACCCTCTAAGAGGAAAAAATCTTGATACTTTTGAATAGATATTACTTATTCAGACATAAGCCACTGGCTGAAAATGTTTGGTGGCTCTGGGTTGTTGTAGAAATAAAAGGAAAGTGGTGCAATTGTTCTTTACTTGGAAAGAACACAATTTTGGGCACCTTCTTTCTCTGAACACAGTGGAAGAACAACAACAGTAGGTCCATCTTTCCTTAAGTATCTCTAAATTTTACCTCTTCAGCAAGCTTTTTGTAGGAGGTTATTCTAAACAGATATTCATTTGTTATATCTTAAACTTTACTTAGGTGGTTTATAGGTAGAAATAAATTGTTAGAGGTAAGCAATTAAAATAAAGCTTTATGAAAGTTACTTTAGGCCTTAATAACTGTTTGATCCCACTTTTCAAGGCATTTTCAGTTAAAATTAGATAGTGCAGCAAATGAAATTTTTTTTGTTGCCTAATTTAAACTTTTTTATTTGATATAAAAGAATGTATAAAGAGCAGAGCAGAAAGTTGCTTTAATGCATGGGAGCTTTAGCAAAACTGTTTATTACCTAGTTTTTTTCCTGCTCTCAGTGAAGGGGACAAAATTTTGTAAGCATGGGAGTGTCCATGTGTTTTCTCTCAGTGTCAGAGAGCGGGTGATTGCTGCAGTCCAGAACCTGGGTGTGTGTGCAGTGAGTCAGTCAGTGCATTAGCTCAGGAAAACTCTATTAATTAGCACTGTTTTAGGGCTAGGCTGGAAGATGTTCTATTAATGCATTCTCACAGTGTGTTTTTGAATATCCTTAAAAAAATTCCATCTATTTATGCAAGTACATGAGCTTATATGTTCTATCAGTTGTCTGCAATCATTGGACCGATATTATTAGGGCTTTTGTGTTATTTTTGTTAATAATAAAATATACAATTAGGACTTTCTGAAAAAAATAGCAGTTGTTTCTGTTGGTAGTATGATTTTTAGGAATTCTAGTGGAAAATATTATCACACTATAAAAGATGGTCATTAATAAGGGCTATGCACGGTTATTGAGAAATTGTACACACACAGAGACAGAGAGGAACTTCCCTCTTACGGTTTTAATGGTCTCTGAAGTTACTATGCTGTAAATGCCTGAAAGAATATGAATCTACCCACTTAATATGGCTACATGAGAGCACAGACTAATTTCTTCAGTTATTAAATTATAAATGAAATTAAGTTGTCATGTTTCCTACTTGCACGAAGACAAGGCTTCTCCTCTAAAGTGTATGTTTTCTTTTTTCATAAAATACAGGTTTTAACTTCCTTATTTCTTTATTTTTAGTTCTTTGGCTGTATTGTTCCTTTATAGTTTTTAATAGACTAAAACAAAGTTGTTTGGATATTTTACAATGTTTGACAATGGCTCAGTTCTGGTGAAGAGGCAGCTGGAAACAGCTGGTTGATCCCCAAATAAACTACTACATAAAAGCAGCTGATGGGTCAAACCTTATTTGAGTTTGCAGTCCATGTGAGTCTGGTTTTCCTTGCTCTGCTTTGTATGCAGTACTGCAGACTGCTCTGCATGAATCTAAAAATGTGTCAAATCCAGTCCGAAGTTTGTACTACAAAGTTCAATAGAAAAAGTGAGAGTAATTATTCAACCACCATCTGACTTTTCTGTTGAAAATTGCATTTTTTTCTTACATGCCAACTATACACTAAAGAAGTCTGATGAAAGTTAGGTCTACCAAGAAAAAAGGTATTATCAAAAAGCCATTCTGTATAGCATTCTACAATATTTATTCATAGCTTTGTAAAACAAAATGAAAGCTTGGCAGGAAAAGAATGTTTTCCAACAATCTGGCAGCTAATACTTGGCTACATCACTGAGTACCTTACAAAATATTAATTACAACTGCAGTTTGCCCTCAGATTGCTAGTACAAGTTGAATCATTGAAGGATAAAGTTTCCATGTGAATCTGACTCTAATAATTTTATTTAATTGAAATTACTTTTTCAAATATGATTTTTAGTTCCATTTTGAAAACTTCGGCTATGTCAGAAGGCTCTGTGCTCTCTTCATCTCTAAGTCTCCACAAGGGTTTGTAGAAAATCTCTTCATTGGGCTTGAGATGACAAGAAACAGTTTTAACCTATTTAATAATTTAGTTGATGCTTTCTTCTTCACAGCACTGAAAAATTTCACCATACTTTAAAAGCAAATTTAGTGTTCTAGGGAAGGGAACCTTGACATTTGCCCTAGAATGAAACGTTCTTCTCGCTGAAGTCAGACTAGAACTTGGTGGATAGAAATGCAAATTTCTCAACCCCTTCTGAATGCAGGGGGAAAAGCATTGCCCTGGTCTCAGTCAGCAGCAGCACGTACAGGGCTGGACTGGAGTTCCCCTCTGGTACAGATCCAGTCCTGAGAGCCATGAGATGGCATTGCCAGGTTTTTCTGCTTGGCGATTCTTACGATCCTGCTTTTTGTTTCCTTAAGGCATCAGGTGCTTTCAGGGCAGGAATTGCAGTAGTGACTGTGAGGATTTGGGTTATTCTGTTGTTTTGGGTTTTTCTGGAGCTCCTTGCCCCGTACTGCGTCCTGTGCAAATCCTGATCCTGGGAGCACGCTGGCTTCCCCAGCAGGTATCCTGAAGAACATGTTTGGCCATGGAAAACCTCACCTGGAAGTGCAGTAGGGGCACAGCTGAGGCAGGGACTGAACGGTGCAGAGCTCTCTGCCTGAGTGAGGTTCTCAGGATCCCGTTTTGGACATGGGGTATCAAGGCAGCTCTGGTTGTAGGGCTTAAGATGAATAGTTGGGCTAAGTTGATTCTTGTGTGCAGCCCTGTTTGGGTGACTTGTAGTGAACTAGAGCCCTCTTTACTGGGGAACTGAAAAAATACCTTTTAAAAGTCCAGAGGTAGTATTACAGTCAAAACGTATACTCCTAGTAAAATGTTTCTACTGCTGCCTAATTCCCAGATATCTATCATTCTTCTTTTTTACTATTAGGAGTTGGCTTTCTGTGGCTATATAGTTGTATTCATTAATTGTAAGTAAGCTGGTTGAAATGCCACACTTTCTAAATTGAATTTGCACTTGAACCAGTCCCCAAGAATGATTTCTAGGTGTTTTTAAATGGCTGTGATCTGGCTTCATTAAAAAGACTGTATTTTCAGTGTCTAAAAAACATTTGGCTAATTAGTTTTTGTAAAAACTTGCCTCTGCCAGCGAGATGCATATCACAATCTTACAGATACATAATCAATAAACCAGGAATTCTGAGCCATGTTCCAAATTTCCTTCCAAGCTTTCCAGCAGTATTTATTTAGTCATTAGCCATGCCCATGCACTTATTGATCTTCAGTCTACAGCTAATTTTTTTTTGGTGTAATGTTTTTTCGGTATAACTGGGCTGCACAGCTGGGTTTGCTAGTTTCAAACAGGCAGTTCTTTTACCCTCTTTATAAGAATGAGGGGACTTGGTAGAGTTCCACTAAACACAAGCTTTTTCCTTTTTATGACACTGGTATTTCATCATGGTCACTAAAGCTTATCCTGAGTTTCTGCCTGGTTATTGCATTGCTTTACTATTGGTGAGCCACGGGCTTGGACACCTGACTTGGTGCTGCTATTAAGAAAGGATAGAAATGCAGGAATTGTCTCTCACTCTACTTTTTCCCTTTATATTTATGATGTCTGTTGCAGGGCTAGGTACCACAGTGTTTTTATGGCCTGGAAGATGAGTCAGCTAGAAAGTGTCTTGAAGTCTGAGGAGAAGCAGCTGATGATGTCTCTCTAAAGCTGTGGGCCAGATCCAGTGGATCTGTCAGGGATGTTGGGAATCAGTAGTTGCTGGATACCATGCACTGCTCTGTGCTCCTGCAGTGACACGTTAGAGCAGAGACTGCAAATGAATTCCAGTAGGAACCTAGAGAAAGGGATGTGTCTGGTAGGATAATTTTCTTCCTTAACAAGCACTTCATGATTTCAGAGCATAAATAATTAGAGTAAGCTGCTGCTGTTTCTCAGAACATCTGTTTTTTTAATAAAAGCAGGGCCCTTTCACTGCTTTTTTGTGCCATGGCTTTTTCTGGGTTGCTGTCCAAGGCACCAGGAGCTCCACTGACAGTCCAAGCAATGCATTAAATCTGCAAGCAATGTGCAAATTACAGCAACTGAAAGGTGTAGCATCATTCAGAAGATTACATAAAAGCTCGTTATTCCTAGGCATCTACATGAGCAAGGCAATGACCTCCTTTGGCCACCTCTTCTCTCAGCTGGGGTGGCTTAAGCAAACAGCTCAGGGCAGTGACGTGGCACAGAAGAGCTCTGGTCAGTGTCCTGCTGGACGTGGCACTGACTGACCATCTGCTCTCGCTCGAGCCCCTTCTCTTGGCTCCTGCTCTTGCTGCCACAGATGAGCTCATTAAAAAAGCTTTCTTTGTGGGATGAGGGGATGTCATTGTGTTTAGACAAAACCAAGTCTCTGAAATCAACCGCTGTTCTCACCAGACCTCACAATAAATGTATTTAATAAGAGTAGCTTAATCCAGATAAATATTTCTGCTGGTTTAGTGCCAGTGTTTTCCTTCTGAAGTAGCTGAATGTTTTGTACTGGGCTCATTTCCCTGCTGGTTGTCTCTAGATGTAAGAGCAGTGGTGGCCCTGCTCAGGAGTGGGTGCCGTGGGTGTTAATGTGAAATCAAGCGATGAAGGGATGGTTGATCACAGAGAAAGCTGGAATATTGGGTATGGCCATGTACAGTGGGTTTTCAACCTAGTGTTGTGGCATATCTGAAAAGCTGAATAATTTTTCCAGCTTGAAGGTAGGAGCTTATTTATGCTTTATAGTCCTCCTATACACGTGCAGGGGGCCTGCAATAGGCCTTAGTACTGTTTCAGTTTGATTTTTTAAGACCAGGGTTGAAGTTTTTGCATTAAACATTGAGGTTTTTGCCACTTTGATGTACCAGATCTGCTTGCATTGACAGGGGTGAATAGAGACCTTACTCTGCCTCTTTTGAGGTAATGTATTATATTTTGTGAGGGAATGAATATTGGCCTTAGTGATTTCTCCAAATCAAATAACATGGGGTCCTCTGTGCTCTGTCCAATACTGCTTTCATTATCTCATAAATAGCAGCTGTTTGTCCTGGATGTGAGTTGCCACAAAAATGGTTGAGATGGTAATTTTGAGTGCTTTACACAACTTTTTAAAAATGTAAGAAATTATTATTTCAGTCTTCAGTGCTGCAAAATTGGATAATTTTTAACATTATTAGAATACAATGCAGATTTTATCAGTAAAAATAGTTCTGGGAATTAAAAAACTATGCACATGGGGATGAGTTAAATACACTGATGGAGAGAAGATAAGAACCTGTGAATAGAAAGAATTTTTAAAATTTTGCAATGTTCACTCATATACTCTCATCAGAGGACAGGTATTTGAGAAATCTCATCTTTCTTGAATGAAGCTGATTGCGAAGACAAATGTTATCTCTCCCTGTAGTATTTCTGCTATTCCTCTGCCTCCTGGATGCATCATCCCAGTGCTCTTTTCAGGTACACTTTCTCCCTGTCCTACTTTGAGCCTGGGCAGGTTGCTTGGGAACTCATGAAATCTGTGGTAGGAAAAGGTCTAGAGCTCATCGGATTGCTCTGTCTTCTATTGCCTTTCCCCTTTTTTGCAGTCTGTATAGTTTCAGATTTCCACAACATTGTGTGATGTGGTTGGATGCACCATATGCTAAACAAGAGGTGCCTTTCAGCTCCACAGGCTGTGCCCATAAATCAGGAGAGAGGCTGCAGCGTTCATCCTACCTGTGTTGGCATCAGCTGCTCTTTGCTGCACACCTGAGTCAGAAAGGGCCATTTCAGGCGTGAGCAGAACAGACTGTGAGCACAGCAGAACGTGGTGGCAGGGGTGGGTGCAGGAGGGTTATTTTATTCTTTGAGCCTAAATACCTGCAAATGGTGGTAGTTGTGAAACCGTAGTATTTTTCTGAAATGCTGACATGAAAGATGGTTTTCTGTAATCTCTGCACGCTGTCTTCAACTTGCTGTGAGAGGGAGGGGTAGGCTTAATTATTTCAGAGTGCAATTTCCTAAATGCATCCGAGTCTGGTTCCTGTTTGGACAGCAGATCATGGTAGGTGATTCTCTGGTGCCAGTCCTGGATGTTTTCCATTTTCACAGATTTAGCTGAATTTTTCATATGACTGTGCAGATATGCAGCCTTTGGAGTGACTAAGTTCTGAGCCCAGAATGATTAATTTAATAGAAATGGTCATGTGGCCAAAGATCCTTCACAGATCTGTGATTGTGCATTGAAAAAAGTTAGTTTTGGCATCTGCTTTTTATTTCTCTAGAATAAGGAGACTTGTAAAAAAGTCCACTTGTGACTTTTGTGTTGAGAAAACAGAGCTGATTTCAGTCTTTGATATTCTCATTACCAGAAGATGGACTTCCATTTAATATCTGTCCTCATGCATGCATTTTAACATTATTTAGACTTTTCTGGAGGCTTTGTCAATATTTTAGAGACCTCTGAGCTTAATAAGCATATTCAGCAGTGATCTGGTTACTGCATTTTCAAGCCAAAAAAGGTCCTCAGTTTATCTTGTTCTAGAGGCCATACTGGCAAATCCTGCTTTGTGCACTCTCACCTCTACCTAAAACACACCTTTTGTTTTTTAATGCATATTGAAAGTGCACAGCTGATAGTTCATAAAAATTTGATTGGTTTCTCACTTCTCTGTCAATTCTCCATAGTGATCAAATAAGCAAGATGGCATTATGAAGAATCCAGGATGAGCAGAGTTAGATTGGACGATGTATGTTCTAAGTAAGTTGAGAGCAGATGAAATCCTAATTACAATTTTGTAGTCAAACATGATAAAATTGTTGATAGTAGTACAGAAGACAGTTTATAAGAATATAAACATTTCTGATCTGAAGAGGGGGAAGCACATGATATGTAATGACATATCCTTAGAATATGGCAGTAACAAAGTTCATTCAAACCAGGTGAATTACTTATTCATGAGGCTGAATTGTGGCTGATAAAGTTAAGTTCTTTCCTATTAGCAGTCACAGAAAACAAGTATCCAAAGGAATTAGAGAATAACCAAAGGAATCCTCTGGAACACAATGTTTTTTGGTTTGGTGGATTTTTGTGTTTGTTTCTTTCCCCCAGAGCTCCCAGGCAGTAAAGTTTTGGCTTTCTGGAAGAAGATTGATGTTTCTTTAGTATTTTGTAAGGGTTAATAGGATTATTTACCTGGATATTAGAATTGGCCAGTATGACTGTGGAAATAATGAGTGTCTAATGTGGTCTTTGATGAATGCAGTTACGAGGGATATAGATCTGAGACAATTAGCATGACTTTTTGATAGACAATAGTGTCATACTAACTTTATAAGACATTCTCATTCAATTCCAAGCTTGGCTAATTGATTAAAAACAGTACTAAAGATAGATCATAAACACAAGGGATTTTTAATATTTAACTGCAACACAGCTTAAATAAACAAGAAAATTAATTATGCAGAGTGTAGCGAACTTGCATTATGTGAATAGGAAGTATCTTATGGTAATCTCAAAATGTAATTTTAAATAGGAAGTGGTCACTGTACTGGAATAGTTCTAGATTCCAAAAAATGTTGGTCTCAATAGTTTGGTGTAAAAGTAGTATTTAATAATTACTTACATGTACAGATATCTCTGGAAAAAATAGAGAATACGAAACAACAACCCCAGGTCCTGGCCATTCTGCACGGTTTGGGCAGCTGAATTCAGTCAACCACACACTCTGTCTGTCTGAGGGCTTTTGATTTGGTCATGCTCTAACAGAGGTTAAACATTTGGGAAAGGAACTGAGTTCTGTGAAATAGTTATGAAAAAAGCAAGAGGATGGTGATAATGGCTGATTAACAGTTTTTGATCTCTCAGGGTGGAATTGCCCTGAAGCCCTTATCCTAGTCCTAGATGTACAAAAAGGGAACTGTTTAGTAGGAGCAGTGGTTCCTGTATTTGGCATTGGTGTGAGGGCTATTTGGATCATCTTAGTCTGAGTCCAGGATGTAACCGGAAAATTGGTGAAGATGCATAAAAAGTGGTTAAACAATAAAATATACATTTGGAGTGAATGGGTGCTGCTGTTTATCTAAAGGGGCTGCTTTAGATGTTTATGTAATTTTGTGAGACAAGTCTTTTGTTAAGATTTGAACAAAGATTGCCATTCTTTTTTTTTGTTTTGTGTTGTTTTTGGGTTTTTTTTAGAATATAATCAAACTTCAACTTGGCAATATTGTTGTTCTGTAAAGATTACTTTCAAGTGACAAGCAAAAATCACACATTTTACTTCAAGAAACAAGTCTGCTTTTCTTCAGGAACATGGGCATAAAAATACTGGAAGAAATGGCAGCAGTAGACAAAATATAGCCATGTAATTCATTGGAGCCAATAATGATGAATTATCACAAATAAGCTTTCCAGCTATGTCATTCAATAACCTGTGGTATTTATTTATTGCCTTATTAATGAAGTATGAGAAAAGCAGCCTAACCAAAAAAAAAAAAAATCGTTTACTATAAATTGAGCCAATCAATCCAGAAAAATGACTAAATGATTCTTGTTGTAAAACTTTACTAATTAAAACAAAAGCTTCAGGGTAACTGTGTTGTTGAATGTAACCAATTGGTGGCAGTGGTCCCAGCTCAGATGCAAATGCAGCCTATGGAAACTATTTGACTGGGTTGTTTTAGTCTTGCCAGGGCCTAAATCCTGTCATGTTTGTCTAAGAGATGAGAAAAAGCTTCTCTGTTTTGTGCAAGCTACGGCAGATTACACACTGTAAGCAAGACAATGATGTAGGGTTTCGGCTTCTTCATGGTGGTGTAGAACGTTGCCACTTGAATGAACACCAGGCTGACTTGGTTTTCATTGCAAATAATCCATGAAGGTTGAATTCCATTACTGTTTAAGAATTCCAATTGCTGTAATGTTTAACTTAATTAAATGAATAATGGCAAAATGTGTTTGACTTAAAAATGTCCTACTTAACCTCATGCCAAAGTAAGCCCTGTGACATCCATCCTGCTCTTAAACACTTTTATGATGAATCATCCAGTTTATTTTTAGGTAAACTCATATTCACAGTAGGGATAACCTTCCCATGAATTATTCTGCAAACAAAATCCAGCCCCACCAGTTAGATGCTCATAAATGGACTGAAAGTCTTGTTTGTGCAAAGCAGAGGCACAAAGACTGTTCTTCACTGGCCTCTTGCTTAAGCTTTTTACCTTCTGGAGGCCACAAGCCATGAACTGGCCCTTTGAATGGAAGGATAATTTAATTTATTCTCAAGAAGTCAAAATGTAAATTAAAGACTAAATTCCATTCCATTATGGCAATAAATGTAATGTTCTCAGTGAGCCATGACCAACACCAACATCTTGTACTGGAAAAAAAGGATCATGAAACACAGTAGGGATATTGCCTATCTTTCCCTTGGGGGAAGAGGAGGATCTTATTGCCCATGAATAATGGGGAGAAATGTGTTCCGTATAATTTGTCATTCACTGAACTTGCTCATGAAAATCTAAAATTAATTGAATAGAAAAAAAAGGTGTTCACCCCACGAGTCTGCAAAGGGATAATAAGAAAAAATAGCACTATGCCAGTAATTTTCAGCAAGATGTTAAAAAGGTAATCCTGCTCCAAACAAGAGCAAAACATGGAGTAAATACATTGAGGTCTAAGAACATGGCTATTTAAATCAACATGAACGTATGCCACTTATAACATTCTGAAGGAATGTTCTAAATGAGCTCCCAGTTTGTTTTCTGGAATGAAATTTGAAAATGTTATCTCTATAGTTCATTCAATATGAATGTGGCAGTCTCTTGCCTTTGTGTTCCAAAATCATTCCTAATCAAGTCTTCACTTAAAAAACCCCAAAACAAACTTGCCTGAAGATAAACAGTAAAACACCTCTGTTAATCATCTTATACATCACTAGAGTTATCTTGTTAAGGAGTTTATTTCTTTCAAATGATTCAATCAGCGAAGCAGATATTTTGTATTACCATGGAAATGAAATCGTAAAGTGTAATTGTCAGGTTTAAAAACTTGTGTGTGCAATACAATGTTTTTTTCATCTTTCCTCTGCTTTCTTGTTTCTTCCTAATTAATTTCCTGATTAGAATCTGAGTTATAAACTTGATTTGTACTCAAGATAGGATCCTAACATAAAGAGCTGAGTCATAGAGGTGAAATAGATAATTGTTTAAAGTTTTACCAAGTTGGTTGTTTTCATCTAATTTGTCTGGATAAGTCTGGGTAATTTATTTTACTTTGCGTTTCTGGCGCCTCAAAGACTGAGAAATAATAGTTTGGGACTACAAACATTTCATACTAAGCACAGAAGCACCAATTGCTTTCCAGGCTGTAGTTACTGATAATGGAAAGAAAAAGTGTTTAAATTGGAGTATTAAATTATGCTCCACGTCCACAGTTCTTGGCTTTGTCTACTTTTTGGGTTAGTGATTGCAATACAATTTTAAAATGTGATTACTAACGTTTAGGCAAAGAAATGTCTGCTGGGTACCTAGTGCCTTTCTAGAGCAGAGGATTTATTTATTTATATCCAGGTTTCACTGTTGGTAGTGATTATTTGCATTTAGATCTGCCTTCAAAGTGAGGCAATTCCCATTTTCATTCCATACCCACTTTATACAAAGAGTTACTGAGGTCTCTCTCATCCAGTTATATATAAGACATACCAGTTATAAGGCTTTTTAGTGGTTTCAGTGACTGGCTTCTTACTGAGATTCAGCTGAATTTTATTTTTGGGGGTGGAGTTTCTACTCCCACCCCAGGACACCATTCACAGTTCCTTAATTCTCCCATTTTATAAAAATTTATAATTAAAAAAAAGCGCTAACTACAAGGCTGGGGGAAGTAAACAAGTTCAATTCTTTTTGCATGGGTTTGAGGATAGGTTTGACTGTTGATTCTCAAACATTCCCTTTTTACCCTTATTGAGCTGTATTCTTCCAGGCATTTGGAGCTGGTAGAGGAGAGGCTCCCAAGGACGCTGCTCCAGACCAGGGGCGGAAAGGAGGAAGGGAATCTTCCTGCCTGCTCCAATAGAAACCCTTGCTCCTCAGCTCCAGCAGTCTGTATTCAGTGATGGTCACCCTGGCACCCACAGCTTAAAATATATAACGGCATTAAAATAAAGGGAGGCAAATAACAAATACATGAGGTATTGTTTGCCAGTCCTATAAATAAAAAAAAAAGACTTTTTCTTGAGTTGTCTCGCTGGAAAAAGAACAGTACTCTATCTTCACATCTTGGCACTAGGAAGAGGGATAGCAATCCCAGCTTTCCCAAGAAGCTTTTCAAGGACCGCAGGGCTGTACGTGATAATATTCAGCCCACAACACAACCGAGTAAATGACAAGATAGATGTGGTTTTGTACTTTTGCAATTACAATTCTCTCAAATGTAGGAAAAAAATATTTTCAGGCCATGGGGAATGAAATTAATTTTTCAACTGTATAACAGGATTTTTCCTGATGTGAAATTGAACTATACCCCACAGTCATGCAATTTACTTGTCATAGGCACACACTGCTTTCATTCCTTAGTCTATATTTCCTGGAATTGCTTTTGCAATGTATGTTTTACTGGAACTATGTCATTCACTGAGCCCTTACTTTTCAACATAGTACTTAAAAAGAAAAAAACCACAAACAACAATAATGAAAACCCCAAACAACAACAACAATCTACACACACACAAAAGGCACAAAATCCCCCAGCAAAAAAACCACAAAACAACGAAAAAACACAACAAAAGAAACAACCAACCCAAACCAAGTGAAAATGAGAAGGGAAATCAATTCTAAGTAGAGACACTCTATCAGTCACTTGTTTGAAAAAGCCAGGCTTTCTTGTGTACTTTAGGTGGGGTTTTATGTTTGTTTGCTTTGTTTGTGTTTATTAAAGGGAGGAAAATTAAATTGTCTTAACTGAGTATTCTCAATGGAACCTTTTCAAGAGAAGGGTGTAACTTTTCTAAAGCCACATTGAGCTGAAATGAAAATACTAATGATGTCCCAGCCACCCCCACCTCTGCTGCCCTAAATGTCCGTGGAGGGTTTTTGAGCAAACTTCTGTCAGTTTTTGGCTCTGAATCACTTCTGGATGATAGACAAGTTCTGTAGCCCTCCCCTCATCAAGGACTGTGTCTGAAATATGCAAATAAGTGTGCTAAGATCACTGGTATGCTGCATTGAAAAGAACTCTTTTTTTGAGAAAAGCTACTTAGAGGTCGTAATAGCATTATTATGCAGTTTCATACCCCTAAATAAGGATTGGCAATTTTTTAACTGACTGGTCAACTCTGAAAGCACTTGGTGAATGTGCACTTACATGACTTCTGTGTAAACCCTTCTAAAGATAGCCTTCCTTAACCGTGTTTTCTGCTGAAAGTGTGGCCTTCATATGACCTTGTGCTTTAATAAGCTGTACATTCAAGCATTGCTACTTAATTAGTTAATGATACCTTGATCAAATTAGATAAATGGTTTGGAACAATGCTGTATTCAATTAATTTTCATTTTCAACTAATTACTACTGCTACTAATGCCTGTAATTTGAGATGTGGTTTTGTGCTGTGATATCTCATCCCTTTCTATTTAAAACAGGAAAGCTAGATCTTTCCAGACCCAAATGCATTTATTATCCTGAGTGTAATTACATTTAAGCTTGTTAATTGGTGGCACTGGATATGTATTTTTTTACACGGGATGCTTATGAAATCTGCACCCTGGTAGTGTTTGCAGGCGAGGTGTACGTCAGCCTTGTGTCTGAGGGTGCAGGTGTCCTGTGCCAGCTTTCCAGGACACCAAGAGCTGTTTCTAAAAGGCAGCCCAAGGCCTGTGCTGCTACTCCTGTGTCTGATGGGCTGCTGGAGAGCAGAGGCCGGGCTGGCTCGGCTCTGCCCAAGCTGCTGGAGGCTGGGCAGGCAATCCCACACCAAACCCAGCGCTGCCCCAGGCCCTGCTGGACAGTTTGTGATGGAGCGCTGCCCTAGGGCTCTTCACTAAGAAAGTTCATCATTTTAATGATGACTTGAAATGTTTTATTTTCAATTTAGCCATATTATTCTGTGTGAAATTTTGAAATGCAGTATTTCATCAGATGGGGAATCAAAACGACATCAATGAAATGTCAACCTGATGTAGAGCTTACTGAGAATTTTCTTGCTTATGAATGCAAAAAAGGCAAACTTAAGATACAAGCCATTTCTTTGATGTGGTGTTTGATCTGATGAATGGTCTTAAGCTCTCATTAAAGCAACCTTTTCTGCCAATAAAGGCTTTATTCAGAATTTTCATATGATTGCTACCAGACAATGACAAGAAGTGAGTGGGAGGAACTCATAAGAAAAGACCAATTTCTACCATCTGTTCCAGACATACGAACTGAGGTGATACCCTAAAGGGGAACGCCAAACACTTGTATCTGAAAGGGTGATCAGTGGCTATTTTACACTCATTAGAAAAATATTATTCTCTTTATACTAGTTGTGGAAACAACATATACTTTATATAGTTAAAACCCCCTATATCTGTACTAGGTTTTGCATTGCCTAAATGACTGACATGGTGGTTTAACACTGTGTATAATGAATTTTATGTGGAGAACTATAGTAGGCTATTTAAAATGTTTTTATTAAAGCAGTGAAGGATCTTCAATTCTTGGTAATAGCCAATATAAGGTACTGTGCTTGAAAAACTCAGTTTTTCTGTTTGTCTATCAGCATGAGGTCTAGGAGTGCCAGAATGCTCATAAGTGTCCAGAAGGTCTATTGCAATCAGTGAGTTTTTTAGTTTACAAAATAACTTAACAACTTGTAATCCCATTAGCCTTTCTGATTCCGAGGAATTTTACAAATTCTGTAGATTTTCTGGTCTACTGGGGTTAAAATAAGAGATCATGAGGTGTTTATTTGCAGCTTTGTCCCAGAACTTTTGCAGTAGTCTTAGGAAATACTGTCATGAATCATACTTCAAATACAACTCCGGTCTCAGTTCTTGAGGTGGTCACTTTCACTAAAACTGTGTAATGTATTTGTTAGTAAAATATCACAGAGTAGAATCATAGAACAGCTTGAGTTAGAAAGGACCTTAAAGATATCTGCGGCGGTGCGTCATTGCACTCCCCAAAATGGCGCTTCCCCTTCACCCTTCTCCTTCCCATAATCCCCCATTTCCCGCCACTCCAACGGACTTTCCCGCCTTGGGCTGGCTGTCTGTCATACCCCCTCTCCGCCCTCCATAGTAATCATTGGTTGTTGCTATGTCTTCCCTCCTTTGTACCACCCTCCTGAGTTATCCCCATTGGTTGTATCATGTGTGTCTCCACCCCCATGCTCCTGTATATATTATGTTGCCAAGCCCTGCTCTGGGCTCTTCGTCTCCCTACCACAGAGGCTCTCCCTTCCCTGCCTCCCTGTCACCCTGGAACCTCTGCTCCCATGGAATAAACCTTCATGTCTCCCCCGAAGAGCCGCTCCTGCCTCTTTTATCTCCTCCTTCACCATACCAGCAACCGAGCCTGACCATCCAGGGTCCCTGCTGCCAAAGATCTCGCTGCGGGCTGGGTGCCCTCCGACTCCCTGGGAGAAAGGCTAAGCCTGGGGAAGTCCAGACAGGACGCACCGCACGCGCTGCAACAATCATCCAGTTCCAAAGCCCTAAAGAATGTCAGTATCTTCTAACCTCTGCAGGAAAGATTGGGTTGCACATAAAAATGAAGTTAGCCAAGTCTAATGACTGTAACAAAGTTTTCATTGTGAAAACATGGTGGATTTAGCTGTTTTGACATAATAGAGAATATTAAAAGATACAAATAATAGAATTATAGGGCTGTATTTCAAGTTTTGTAAGTCAGTTTGAGCGTCTGGTCCTTGCTGAAAGTAGTATGAAATATCTACATGTTGGATCCATTATTTTAATGCTCTTAATATGAAATTTTATTAAAACAGCAGAGCTTATTCCAGTAGATAAAGTTCTATTTCTGTTGATGAAAAGACTTGAATTCACAAAATCATAGAATTGTTAGGACTGGAAGGGACCTCTGGAGTTCACCCAGTCCAACCTCTCTGCCAAGAGAGAGTCACCCAGAGCAGGTTGCACAGCATCCTGTCCAGGTGGGCTGGGAATGCCTCTGCAGAGGGAGATTCCACCACCTGCCTGGGCAGTCTGTAAATTCATGTGTAAGGAATTAATTTCTACTTGTTGAACAGATGATATTGCTGTGATTATTGAAGCTGGTCTGTTAGTTGTTATTTTTCTCTGTGTAGGTTAATACTGAAGTTAATTACAGTTTTCATTCCAGAGGCAGTTTTTTGTTGTCATGAATGTAGGTTTGTGGTTTTTTTGGCGTATTTTGAAACTCAATCCCGTAGGTGTTTTATGCATAGGGAGCTCTGAAAATGAATCACCTGGTGAGTCCCAAGTGTTTTGGAGGTTAATGAAATGGTTGGGAGAGCTTGAAGGACATCAGTGTTACTCCCTGCAGGAGAGAGTGTTCCTGCTGCAGCTCTCTGTAGGCTTTTTGTGGGAACCCAGTCCTTGGAAACCTAGATGTTAAGAAGAGTTGGTGGCAATAAGGTAACTTCAGAAGCTGTGAGTGAAGAGAAATGCCCTCATACAGACCACAGAAAGGGGTTTGGGAAACCTTGGGAAGAGAAGCAATTCGTCAACAGTTTTGTTTTTTTCTCTCTGTAACTATTGTCCTTATCTTGTGAAGTTTAATTAAGTTTTACTTAAATGCCAAGTAAATCTCTAATACTTGTAGTAGAAAATGACAAAGAACCTAATAGAACTAACACTTTTTAAAAAATAATGCTATTGCCTGGAAATATTTTACCTTACCAGATGAAGTATTTAAATGCATTGATGGAAAACAAATGGAATAATTATAGCTATTTTTGTAGCCCTTGTTACGTAGGGTTTGAGACTAAAATGTATAGAATCTGTGTGTCTTGGATAGTATTAGTTCATGAAAGTAAAAAAGCTCACAGACTCTTGTTTATCTTTTATTTTATCTTCCCAAAATCTTAATTGCCTTATTTGACTCTTTATATATGCTGCCTGCTTAACAGCACCCAGCCACACCAGCTATAGTCTGTTTTTATTATGATGCATGCTGTGTTGCTCCAATTAAAATAAACCTTTGCATTTCAAATTGTCATTTTTTTATTTCCTTCTTTGGCAATGAAAAATATTCTTGTCAGAAATGCAAAGTGTTCTCTTCACAATCTCATTAAATAAGCAAAGTAGGTCGCTCAGCTGTTCTTGTACCAAGCTAATGCAGAAACTAAACAGCCAATGTATTTTAAAGCTGTGAATCTCAACCCCTGTTCCTACAAGGCATGACCTTATATCAGAACTGTCACTTCAAGGTTTTGATAAAATCTGACACATTATAGTTTTAACATGTCAGGAAGCCATTGGATGAGCTGAGGAGAATGAATTCCTTCATAGGCCAGTAACAAAGTGAAGTGTGAACTGAGCTGATGACGTGTTTGTCAGTCTTCATGGCTGGTTTAAAAAAAAATCTAACCTCAAAGGAAAACATGTTGTGTAGGTGCTTCCTTCTTTAGGAGCCCTTAAGATTATAGTGCTGCTTTTGCTCTTGGTCAGAGAGAAACACTCCCCACACCACTACCCCCAAATAATAATGCATTAATAACAAAAACAGTCATAAAAATATTCATTCTGATTCTCTGGAGAAATATTTGCATCTAGATGAGCCTTCCTGCCATGGACAAAAAAAAGAATGCATAGCAATTAAGCTAATGTTATGGATGCATCCAATTTCTTTTAATTGCAAGAATTTCACAATGTGAAGCTGCTTTATCTTTGATGTTGGAGATTTCCATTATGATATCAACTTCTGAAAGATGTGAATAGTGAAAGGTACCTAGAATAAAAATGCCTAGTTAATTGTACAGCAAATTCTGTCAATTGTTATGCAAAATAATAAGGGGGTAGGCCATAAACAAAAGATATTTTAGAAGTCAGTCTAATGCGGAACTAACCTGTGGCTGTTTATGAGCTGGATCTGGTTTGTGAGATGATAATTGAGCTTTTGAGCTTTTTGTATTCAAAGTCTTCTACACAGATTTAGTTCCAGTACCAGCTGATAGCTGTATTGTCTGCATTTAGGATTATGCCAACAGTCTCCCATTGTTCTGCATAAAAAGTGGGGGGCATGCTAGGAGGTGTGGGTTTGTTTTGCTAAAGGGCTTTGGTCTTACTGCTCAGCTAGAAGGTTTTCATTGAGGTTTTTGTCATTTTGTGGTAGTGTGAGTAAAGGGCTGAGGAGAGTGTGAAGTGTTCCTGGTGTGCACCTGTTTGGGTGGGCACTGTGCAGTACCACTTGTTCAGAGCAGTGAGCACCATCAGCTCGCTGGGTGTTCCAAGGTGGTGGACAGCACTGTTTAACAGCAAGGTGAGGGCAGATGTGTGTAATGTGGCTTCCAGAAATGTATGTACTTTTGGGCTTATAAAAATATATCGGACCTGAGAGTTATTTGCCCACCCCACCCTCCATTCTGGAAGGCTCTTAACAGCTTAATTTCATAGAGAGTCCTGAGACCCGATCTGAAGTTTGCTATCCATGGAGTGGATTCTCTTGGACTGGAAGGTCACAGCAGTGGTCTTTCCTTGAGGTCATACCTGTGGAATTGCATGTGTCCCTTCATTCCATTTTCCTACTGCTTCCTCCAGCTAATCCTGTGGTGGCCCTACCCAAAGTGGTAAAAACGAGGTGAGTTGTCCGTGTGCTTCCTTGTCCCCCGTGGGTCAGGGTTGGGAACTTTAGCTTAGGGCATCTACCAGAATGAAGCTTCTCAACATCACCTGGAGGAGCCTGAGGCAGAGAGCACGGGGTACAGAGATGTTGGAAGAGTGAAAGTGAGGTTCCTTGGCTTCATGTAGCAAACTTCTTCAAATAAGAAGTAATTAGAGCTTCTTAGTTTATTTATTGCCTGAAGAAACATTTCTTTTGAATGCATATGTCTTGGAATTATGGCCACATATTTATTTTTAATGATCTTACAGTGGGGTTTGAGGCAATCAGTCCTTCTGTACATTTGATATGAGCTGAGCTGGTTAATTTGACTGTTGTCATGGTATATTCTTCCTTTGATGGAAAGATATGGGAATAATTTCTGATCACAGATTATTTCGATAATGTGTCACTGGTATTTTTGTTAATATCTGTCTGTAGTTCAGTGAAGTGATAACCACTTTATTTGCTTGAAGTTATATGACATTTTTATTATTTCAGCTCAAAAAAAAATTGGTAAAATGGCAAATTAATCATACGTACATCTGTAATCTTATTCACAGAAACAGCCTGCAGCATTGCAATGTAACCTTTTTTAGAGCACAATTACTGGTATGTTTTACAGGAATAATTTTTTTTCCAAGATTCTGATCTTGTTCTGAGAACACAGATACAATCTAGATGGGAAAGAGTGAGAAAAAAACATGATTAAAGTTAGATTATTCATCTGCTTATATTAGGTTTTAACTGAAAAAAGAAGGGGAAAAAGATACACACTCTTGTAAAAAAAAAAAGCAAAACTTGGTCAGAGAGCTGTTATACAAAAGATGCCTCCTTAGCATTCTGAAAAGAGTAGGAGAGATACCATTTATGAATCTGCTATAATCAAAGTTAGTGCTATTGATAAAATATAGGTGTCCCTGCTTGAGTATATTTATGGAGAGGTCCTGAATATAAATTTTATTTAACCTTTGTAAATAGCCTGATGTTATAGAATGCTTAAAGAAGTGTGTATAGAGAAGATATCAATTTTTGTAGATTAGGTATGTCTAAAATCTGATGCTGCTCCACTGCTTGGTGTGGTGAAGAGCTTAAAGCAGTCATTGAGGGTGGGGATTATCTGCAGCTGTAGGCAAGCTTTTGTTCCAAGGGGTGGCTGTACTGTGTCATACACATACATCTTCGTGGAGGGGACCTAAAACATTTTTCTCCATCCCAAGACCTTTTCTACATAAAAGAAGATTAGTTACTCTGACATCTTCACATTAAAAAAAACCCAATAAGACCAAGAAAACAACAACAAAAACCTACCAAAAAAATTGTGCAATCCAATCAACTGAGTTTCAATTATTTCCTCCTTCCAACTACACAACTATCTAAAAATTGATTTTTCACCCTTCTATCTCCAAAATAAATTGCTAGAGAAAGATAAATTTCACCAGTCAGTTATAAAAACAGGTTATGTTTCACTTCAGTTTTCCAAATAGGAATGCTTGAGATGCAGGCATTACTCATCATTATTATTTTTTTACCCTAGTAATGCTACTTTGTGTATCACAATAGCTTTCAGGAATCCAGAATAGCTATTTGAAGAAATATAAGGTGCTTATTGTTTCAATCAGTCCAATATGCCAGCAGTTCAGAACACTAAGTCTTGCAGAATGCAACTTTAAAACCCCACACAGACCAGATATCTTCTCTTCAGACTGTTATAGCTTCTCTTATTTAATAAATGTTGAACAAGACCTGATTCTGATTGGCCTTATAAAAGTTTAGATAATTTGATTTTAGAATGGCTACTCTAATAAAAACCAGAGTACATAAAACTCAGGGCTACAGACTTGAGCTGTATATAGAAAGTCCAAAGCTGTATATTGGACTAGTCTGCTCAGCTATTCTCAGTCTGGTTTATGCTGGATAAAATCTTATGAGATAAGTCCCTAAAAACGACTGAGAGGGGCTCCTCTTACACAGGGATTACAACTTTTAAGGTAGTTTTAGTCATCCAGTTCCATACTGTGCTCTCATTGCTGTTAAAAATGTCTTTATCAATTTATTAAATAATGGATATGCTTAGTGATTGAGGTATAGCTCATCCAAAGAACTTCAGCACTCTCCCTGTGGATTTGGCTGGGATACACAGATATGCTGAGGTGGGATTTGGGGCATCAACTAGGCTGATTCAAAGGCTGAAAGAGAAGTTCAAGAATTTGCACTCTGATTTTGCCCAGAATGAGTGCTGGATAATGAAAAAAGCCAGTAGGATGTAATATTTAGTCTCATTATGAAAGGAGGAGAAAATAAATTTAGTTATTAAAACAGCATGCAGGAGGCAATATCCAGAAATCCAGGTCATATGTATAACACACGTGTTTTAAGAGTTGCAAATGACTTCAACAAAATTTCAAGATGGACCACATGATGCAATATCTAGATAGATACTGTAGGGTCCCATTCCAGCAGCCCTAATAAATATTTCTACTGCTATTGTTTACCCTGTTTAATAACCCTGAGTCTCAGTTGTTTTCATCTGAAGTTTAATTTACACTGTTTAGCCTCTACCAATGGAATATTTGCACTGGGATACCTCTAGAGAGATCTGTTCCCTGCCCATACCGTCTTAAGACCTGACTGTTTGCCTGGCCAAGATGACTGTAACCAAACCTGCACAGATAAAAAGCACTTTCCCCTACACAAGTCTCCAGGCAGGCACCTTTTCTTTTCCTGATGCATTGTTGTAAAAGTTCTGTTCATCATGAGAATACGTTTTCGCCTTGGTGAAGTGGCCTTCATCTCCTGCTGAGTTTGCTCAGCTTGTTTTGCTCATTACCTCATAGATTATAGCACAGTGCTAACTTCCCAACAGCTGCATTCTTACTGCAGCAGTCTGCTTTGGAGCTGTTTGCATGGTTGCAAGGCCAAACACTCATTAGGCACAGTGGAAAATGCTGTGGTGTGCTGGTCCAGCCCCCGTGCTGCATTTCAGTGGGCTACAATAGAAGTTCAGATCTACCTTAAACTTTTGTGCTCAGCATTTCTGATGCTACGTGTTGAGTGTGCTTCAATGTAGTTGTTCTGAGAATTATTTTCCTAATGTGATTTATTGCCTGACTTTCCGTGAGACATTTAAAATGCTTTATGGCATTGGACTAGTCTGTATTTATCATTTAGCAGGTCTGCACGAGTGCATACTGGATCTTGGACATGTGCCTGAGTTAGAATGGAGCTATCCATGCTAAGATCAAGAGCTGTGTGAAGGTTTATCAAATTGCTTTCCTGGTAATTTACTGCAGATGGAATTTCAAAACTTACAGTCTTGAATATCAATGGGCTATAATAAATTTTGAGAAGTTTGTTTTCTGATATGAAATTTTCCATTAAAAAAAAGTAATTTCCATAGTCTGTTGAACTGAGCAAGTTATTAGTGGCCAGCTCTTTCTGAAGAAAGCATAAGGGACAGTCTTTTCAGATTTGTTAAGATCTTTTCTAAAGACTATTCATCTGCAGCTCGCTAATTTCATCTGTAAGATTTCTTTTTAATTGGGGGTTAAGAAGATCTTATGACTGTAATTATGCAGGGAGCAACCTCTGACTTGATGCTCAGCCTGGTAAATGAACATACTTTTTTTTTTTCTCTCCCTAAATGGAAGGGTTTTCAGAATCTTTTGGTTTCTAAGAGGTGTAATTTCCCCAGTTTAGATTTCTGGTGCAGCTGTAGCACTAAGGTGGAGTGACAGCATTTAAGGAGGGACTGAATGGGTTTTTACCATCTGCTCCCCCTGTGTGCAAGGGCCGGCAGGAGGGGATGACTGGACAGGCTGGAAGGGCAGTGGGGTCACCGAAAAGGCCAGGGTGCAAGCTGGTGTGGCTGGGGCATCTGCTCTGCTCCTCTGCCCAGCTGCAGGGAGAGGCACTGTTGGCAGCAGGCTCGAGGGGGCAGTGGGAAACAGCAGCAGCGGGTTTGGGTGGTTCCATGCAGGTGCAGCTCCTCCTGCAGCCGCTGCACACTGGCACCAGTGCTGCTCCATGCAGGGCTGCCAGCGCCAGCCTCTGCCCCAGCTCCGCCCCAGCTCAGCTCCTCCTGCAGCCACTGCACACTGGCACCAGTGCTGCTCCATGCAGGGCTGCCAGTGCCAGCCTCTGCCCCAGCTCAGCTCAGCTCCTCCTGCAGCCGCTGCACACTGGCACCAGTGCTGCTCCATGCAGGGCTGCCAGTGCCAGCCTCTGCCCCAGCTCAGCTCCTCCTGCAGGCGCTGCACGCTGGCACCAGTGCTGCTCCATGCAGGGCTGCCAGCGCCAGGCTCTGCCCCAGCTCAGCTCCTCCTGCAGCCGCTGCACGCTGGCACCAATGCTGCTCCATGCAGGGCTGCCAGCGCCAGGCTCTGCCCCAGCTCAGCTCAGCTCCTCCTGCAGCCGCTGCACGCTGGCACCCATGCTGCTCGTGCTGAGCACTGCGGGCCCCATGCTCCTCTACTGCTTGGCTTCACTGGGAAAGAGATTTGTGGACAATGTGCGGTGGGGTGAAGTTTATTGGCCAAGGGAATAACTTGAAAACATCTGAGAGAGCTGGGTGAGCTGTAGGTGCAGAGGGATGCACTAGGAATAAGACAATGCACAGAACGTGGAAGTTTCATACTGATATGAATGGTGTTAGCCGTGTCAGAGAGACTTAGTACTTTCTTTTCAAAAAAGAATTTTAACTAAAGAAATACAAATTACACTGAAGAGGGGAGTCATATCTTGTAGAAGAGTTTAATAAAAACAAAAATGTGTTCTGACATTTTAAGAATTAGGAAAAAACTGTTTTCTTTTTTTTTCCCCTTTGGGATCTAGCAGTACGTAGTGTGCTTAACAACAAAATTTTGCAATTTGTCATGTAGGTTTTAATATTTTTTATTTAGCTATTCTGAGAAAATCAATTTAGCTGAGTAACAGTGATAGGATATCCAGCTATTATCGCCTAATCATTAATTTCTCCTGGTCTCTGTTTAATACAACTGCTGCAAAATGTTTAATAAATCATTAAAATAGCTTTGATTTAACTGAGGAATAAATTATTTAAAACCATAACTACAACCTATTTCCCCACTCCCAACCCCCAAAACTCTTCTCACTTATTAAAGCGTAAGTGAATTAAAGCACAATGAAATCATAAATATGAGAATCTACAGCTTTAAAAAAAAAAAAATATTAGGGGAATTAATGCAGACGACTGAATTCCTGAATCTCATCTGCTCATGATCCATGCCTGCAGATACCGCACAGTTGTATTTCATAAAGTGCTTAGTACCTCCAGTGTTCACGCTGTCTGGTTTAGAATGAAGATATTGCTGTCTTTGTTTTTGTCACTGGTTTTTTTTTTGTTGTTTTTGTTTGTTTGTTTGTTTGTTTGTTTGTTTGTTTGTTTTTTTGCCACCCAGAGCATCAGAAAGCCCATCAGCATGAGCAGATTTATTTGTTACTTGGCTGGTGCTTTGCAGCGGTGACTCCAGCCCTGGCCACCAAGGTGAGGGCATGAAATGAATGTGGGTGCACAGGAGGCTCAGCACCCTGAGGCCCCTGAAGGAGGAGGACCAGTGACACACAAGTGCCTTGCACCTCTCGGTAGGATTAGTGAGAGCTGCTCATAAATGCAACTTTATTTCGGTAAGGTGTGGCAGTTTTTGTTGTTTATTTTACTAAATTGGGCATCTGGTTTGCTTACTGAATATCAGATTCTGATGGCACAGCAACACTAACAGAGGAGTAGAAGAAACTTTCATCTGGTATAAAATGAAATAGTGAACTCTTTTCTGCTTCATATTTGTGGACTTGATAGATGCCTGGAATGTTTGTTTACAGGAAATGAATAATTAAAGAAAATTAAGGCCCAGTTAAACAACGCCAATAGGTTAAACAGATTCTTCTTCTAGAATTAAAGGTTAGGGTGAAAAATAATGTAAACAAGTAATTTGACCTGCTAGTAAAACGTTTAACTTTTTCCAGCTTGCTTTGTGTAATTTTTAAATATATGTCTATAGTTGCTGGTGGCGAATTCAAAAGCAGGTGGTTATCAATATAGTTCTTAGCTCCTTTTATGAATATATCATCTCTTTTTTTAGTGAAAGTCACTTTTTTAGTAGCTAAAAATGAAGGGAAATGTTCTCTTGCCTTCCAAGAATTCTTTTATAGTCAATTTAAAGGAACAATTAACTGCCCCTGAAAGCTGACATTTTTTTTCCAATTTCCAGGAAAAGACAGAAATAATGTAGTCAACAGATACTTAGAAAAAAAAATCCAGTTATTTATAGCAAGAGGGGACTGTTCTCTTGTTCAGAGGGGTCTTTTGGTCTTGCTGTCTAATAAAGAGACTCTTGAAGCCATGTGTTGAGGTAAATAATGTCACACAACGTTGCTTATACTGATGCTGAAGAGGAGAAAAATAACAGTGCAGAAAGCTTTGAGATTAGGAAGAAATCTGTGTGGTTTTATATGTGTCCTTTGCATAACTGGCTGGTGAATTCCTAGTGTGGGGGTCGAGAGGGAGAGAAATTGCTGTTACCTTATTCTAGAAACAGCAACTGGAACCATGCATTACAGAGAGCAAATGGAAATGTTCCTTTTGTCAGGGGTTTTCAGAAAGGGAGAGTAAAACTACCTTGTGCAGTGAATTCAACACAGGCCCATAGTTGGCTGTGTATGAAACACGTTTATTTGCTATACTGGTTTCCTTTCCACAACCTGTTCTAGACAGAAAACCATGTTACGTGTATTTGGATTGCTCAGATCTATACCTCCTTACAGGCCATATTTTTAGCACACTAAATTTGAATATTAATGGCAACAAGAATTGTGGGAAGGGCATCAAGGGGCCTTTTGAGGAGCTCCAAGGAACAGTTAAAGGGCCATTTGCAGGTGCTCAGTGCTCGAAGCCCTGCCTGACAGGAACTACTGCAAAACCCAGGGTTCTGATCCAGTCACTCCAGTGGCTCTAGGTTTGGTCTTCAATGTTGATGAGGAATTAATGTATTTTTGTGAGATGGGTGGGAAAATCTAATGATAGGAAACAACACCGGCATAGTGGGGGAGGAAACCTAAGGGATTATGGAGAAAAACTGTATGTGAAGTTATATTGGTTAGGAATCATAAATAAGTGCAATAAGTAAGAAGTGCATGAAGTCCTTGACTCTCTATTATCTATTTTACTCTTTTCTGTTCCAAAGTTGCTACAAGCCAACTTGAATACATCAAGTAGCCTGGCAAATGCATCCACTGAAATCAATGTCAGCCCTTTGAAATTTTGTTTGAAGGATTAATTATGAAGCTGTGTGAGGTGGCTGCATTACTCTAAGAGCCTGTCTCTATTTTAGGAGGCTTCTGTTATTGCATTGAAGAATTTGGCTTATGCACCTTAGCAGGTGACACTGGCTTCACATTAAAAAGAACTTGAACAACTGCAGAACAGAAAACGAGGTGATTGCAAGGAAAGACATCTGGTTTCAAATGCTGTTGCAGAGAAAGCCATGCCCAAATGCTTGCTGCTTTCCTTAACAGAGAAATGATCTGTTTATTTCCATAAATAGACATATTTCTATTAAAGCAAATTACAGTGAACCTCTGATTTGCAGCAGACAAGAGTCTGCCTAGTGATGTATTAATTAAGTGCTCTGGAGGTGTTCAGTGGGAGAGCTGAACCAGAGCGTGGAAAGAACAAATCAAAGTATATGAAGGAGAATCCAGCTGTGCCAGAACCTTTGCATGAAACAGTCAGCAAATCAAAGCTGAATATTTGCAGTTGGGCAGTTCATAATTGTGGTTACTGTGGAATGCAAACAAAATATACACTGGGTTTAGGTCAGCAATACCTCATAGCTGTGAGAGACAAAATTGAAAAAAAAAAAAAGAAAATGCACCATCACTTGACACAACCAAAGGCACTCATCCAGTGCAACGTGCTATTGTAAAGGTGCTCAAATGCAAAAATTAGTCATCCCAGAGTAGCCCAGCACTTTTCCAGGGGGAGAACAGGAAGAGAACATGTCTACAGCTTCCACCCCTGTGCTTTACGTTTCAGATACTGGGTAAAACAGAGGAAAGGGTAAACCACAACTGATATTTTTCTGCTTCCTTGCACAGAGGCTAAAAGCCAGCATCTGTAGGCATTTTTAGCCATTATTAATCCATGCAATTGTAACCTTTGTAATTTTCTCCCTTCAAAGTGTAGAAGACGTTGAAATAACAGCCTAAGGAGGTTTCAAAATTGGGACTTGGCATTTAAAGCCTAGTCAGCTTGCATGGCATTGTGTAGTAATTGCCAGTTAATGTAATAGCAAAACCATTACGGTGACAAAATCTTAGAGTGTATTTCTCTTTTGATGTGTTAATTAAGGCTGTCAGAAAGCAGCCCCAATATTAAATAGGCCCCCTCATCCATTCGAGTTTGAAAACACTTTGCTTAATCACTGGCAGCATATATATATACTCTTTTGCTTGTGTCTGCCATATTCACTAAAATTATCTTTCATGCATTCCAAAGGAGAAAGATTTATTTGGGCTGTGAAATGTTTGAGAGGTTATCTGGTAGACAAAAGAAAAGTGATTTTAACTGAAATTCTGGTAGAATTTTTTGTAGCAAACTACACAAAATTCACGCTTCTTATGCCTGTGTATTTTGGTACGTTATTTCTTTTCAAATAGCCGTGCAAGATTACAGAAATTCAGAAAAGTTAATGTGTTTCCAGGGGATGGGAGAGAGATTTTGGAATAAGTAGTAGCCTATTTTTAGAAATTACAGGAACTTCAGTAAAACCAAAGAGTACCTATCTGTTTTTTTCCATTCTGTAAATCTTAATTATTGTCATAATGGTATAGACATTGAAATATAGTTTTCTGGCCTATTTTTAGCAAATACATAAAATAGTAAACCAAACTTTCCCATATTGCTTTCTCACTTTAGCGGAATTCTTCATAGGTGTATTTCTTCTACCACAGATCTCAAACGGTTTTGTGAATTACCAGGAAAAGTCGCTATAACATTTCTTTAAGGAAGAGTGAAATATGAATGACTGTATTGCTGTTCACCCTCATGTGCTTGGCTGAATGTTGTGCTTTTACCTTCTTCACATCCTCTTCTGCTCCTGATGAACTTTTAAAGTAATGGTCATGGCCCAGTAGGAAGTCACTCTGCTGCAGGGGGTTTGAATGTGAGTTGTGTATTTCACCTTTAGTTAGAGTGTGGTGAGGACCTGGGAATGCCTGTGGTACTGTGACCCACTTCAGGGTCACTCAGCTTGCTCCTTGTCTTGTCGGACTTCTTGGTTGGTTTCTTCCTCCTCTAGCCAAATAGAAGGTGCAAACTAATTCTGGAGAGGTTTCCATGGGCTTACGTAGTCTCCTAAATTGTTTTTGTGAAACGGTAGTTTGATGGGATTCACATGTGCTGAAATAATGGATCACTTCTAGGGAAGAGAGTGAAAAAACCCAACCCAACCACTACACAGCAGCACGTTTACCAAAGCCAGCAAGCTTGCAGTGTTAATAGTTGAATCCCATGGAGGAAATAAGCCTCTGTGGAGGAATTATGTAGCTGATATGTGATGTTAGGTCAAACAATGACTTCAGCTGGGATTAGTAAAGACAGGAATTGCTGCCCATCCTTCTCCGAGAGCACATCCCTGCTTTGCCCCTCTGCTGTGTTATGTGAGACCTGAGGCTCTGTGGTGCTGACCCAGAAATCTGTCTCATTCCTGGTGTGCTGAACGTCTTGCCTGGCAGATATTGGACAAAGGGCCTGAGTGTGACACAGTAGAGCTGCTCCGAGGGCCGTGTGCTGTCTCACAGTGTGCAATCTTCCTTCATCTCTAAGTCCCACATGAAAAATGGTTTCACTGCAGTGGGATGAACTGTTTCTTCTCTGCCCTGTTTTAAGGATGAATAGGTAGTTTTTCATCACTATGGTGCCTATTGTTGAGGAATATTCCCAGTGACTCTTTGATCAATGTATTCAAGGTAATCACTGTGAGACAATTAAGAAAAAACACTTTGAAGCTGCTGACAGAAAAAGTTCTTCCTCAGAGACTGCTTTCCATCCAGTAGAAGAACTTAAAGTTTGTATAATAATTATTATGCTAATAGAATGGTATTTAGACAGCCATTTCTCCTCCTACTTGCAAATGAACTTTGAACTCTGTAAAAAGACCTTCCAATAAATTATCATCATTTAAAGGGATTTAGGAAATATCCAAGAGGCTGTGCTACTGTTTGTTACAGCCCAGGATAATGTCACCCTAAATGTGTGAAGCCTCCTTTCAATGACTTGCCTCACTGGCCTGCAATCAATCTACTTTACTGGCTATATCTGCATTATTCCCATAGCTGCACTTTATATCCCAGTGCCACACACTTTCTAACCAATGCCTGTTGCTCAGTTCTTCATTCTGAGTACAAACCCCGTGCTCCCGTTCAGAGCCCAGCAGGATAACAGCATCCCTCTGACTGTGGGCCTGCTTGGCCACGAGAACTGGACTGACTCAGCTTTCTGCAAACTCTGCCAGTGGCTCTGCAAATAACCACTTTCAAAGCAAAACAAAACAGAGAAGGAAAAAAAAAGCCCCAAATCTCAGACCCTCCCAACTTAGTAACCAAGTGTTATCAGGAAGAGGAAGATGGGAGAGATGAAAGACATTTGATGATCTGTGTAAAATGCTGTTTCAGAGCTGCACCTCCAGTTTTGCCTCCCTGCACCCATGCTGCTGTATTCAAACTATTTCCAAGTACCTAAAAGCTGTGGCACTGTTTTTTTTCTACACCCTATTCTACCCTCTCTGTTATTATTTGAACCCATCTTGACAGTCATTCCTTGTCAGAGTACCTTACTGCAGTTTCACCTGTTCAGCATCGTATTTTCTAGGACAATCTGATATGAACAGTAAAATTAATACATCATTGGGAAGGGCTGTCACTTTAATGATGCCTTAATGTTACAGGTCATGAAGGTAAAATGCAAGGTAAAAAATGTATTATGCCAGATATGGTGCCTTCTATGGAATAAAAATTTCTGGAGGATAGATGCATGAAATTTTTAAAATATAAAAGATTTTTATAAAAACCCAAACAACATAAAAGACCCAACAAACCCCCCAAAACTAAAAAAACATACCACACCTCTGCCCACAACCAAAGTAACCAAATTAGACAACTCTCTAATTGTGACCTGTTCTTCACTGTCACTATTCTGGTTTTACTTTCTCAATTGTACCGTCTGTATAGAATGTAGCATTGTCATATATGAGTGTTGTAGGTAAAGCAAAAGTAATTTTGTTACTATATGGTACTTTCCTATACACAACAGCATTTTTTTTCTTTTAGATTTTAGCCAGATTCATTAGAATAAGTCTGCAGGGTTTGGATAGAGAAACAGCTTGATGTCGGTCTGCCTACAAATTCATATTTTATTTTACCATGGGAGAGGGGTTTCTTCATGTCAATTTCCCTTGCAGCCAACATCTTCATTATCCAAACCCAGAAGAAACAGAGTGGTTTTTGAAGGGTTTCCTTCCCAGTGTGTTTTCTGCCAGAGGTCTCTGCAGTCCCTTTATCCCATTAGTTCACACCAAAGCTCACCTGTGAGATACGGGAGACAATCCAGAAGCACGACTGGTGTCTTCCCAGAGGCCTGCAGAGCTGATTTGGCTGTGGTGGACGAAGCCTCAGAACTCTGCTGTCTCAGACTTTTAGCTGCCCTTGAACAGGTAGTGCCTATGTTTTGTGATTCTGTTTCCTGCAATGGAGAGAAGAAAATCTTAGTGCCAAACATTCTGGAGCAACATAGGATTGGTGGTTGGTGCTTGCTGGGGAATGGAAGTGGCACAAAGGATTTTATTCAGCCTGGTGCTCTTGCAGGTTTTATTTCATGTCAGTTGAAGACACTACTGCAAGGTTTGGGTTTCTTACAGTACTGGGCTTTGTGAGCCAGGTGCTGCTCCTCTCCCGCCCTGACTTTTCTTTGGGTGTTTTCTGAAGTGCGGGAGACAAAGGTATTTGGAAGGGTGTGTCTGTGTTTGGTGAGTGTTAACTGGAGAATGCTTTTCTTCAGTCCTTGAAAGTGTTTTGGAATCATGGGGAGCAGGGGTTGGCTTCTGTTTGTTGTGGTTTTCCTTATATATTTGTGTTAAAAAATATCAGTCTTCTTTTCCGTGGATGAAACCTACCTGTTTCAGGAGGACTGAAACCCAGGAGGACTGTATCCTAATCTTGGATATTTTTTATGTGTTCTGACAAGTGTTGTAGCAATTTGATTTCCATGTGCCCTATAGAGGATTGTGTGCCTTGCTGTTGGGATTTCTCTATCAACATTGTTCCGGCATAGGACTGCAGAATATATTGTTCTAGCAAAATATTGTGAAAAGATAAAGTTTGGCTGAAGTTTAAAAATAAAATAATAAAAATATTATTAATTGACTTAATATTTTGGCACTTCCTCTATAGCCAAAAGTTGGTGTGGTATGTTGTGCTCGTAATACCCCAAGTCTGTAGACCTGTGTGTGGTTTTAAGCAGCATCTCCTGCCATGTGTCTGGCAGCTGCTCTTGTGCTTTTAGCCTTGTTTATCCCTTGCACAGTGAAAGCATGTGGGAGCTCGCTGCGGCTGCCTGCGAGTGAGCGCTGTAATCCGGATAATTACATCCTGACAGACCTAACCCTGCCACTGGGAATAGCACACAGTCTTTTTTTGGCTCAGACCTGAGAAGGTGGAGATGAGCTGTCCTTAACCACAACCCAGCTGTTGGGACAGTGCAGGATAGAGGATGATGGCTGTTAAATTTTGTTTATAATAACACACATAAATAAATGCACTGGATTACAGATGTGCAGTTTAGGAAGAAGGCTTGAGGGAACATGGTCTAATTCTAATGGGATAATTTAAAAGTACTAATGTTTCGTAAAACAAAGAATCATAGTAGTGTTCAGAAATGAAGCAAAAACTTAGATACAATTAAAATATTTAGAAATTTATAGATATTAAAAATTAGTTTTACAATGATTTTCCATGGTTCCCCTTCTCTTTAGATTTAGAAAGATAGACTCATAGTTTGTTACTCACAAAGAGGAAAGAAAAGAAAAAGGAAGCAAGAATACAGAATTGTGCTTATTGTAAGAAGTAGTCAGAAACTGATTAGTGTGGGAGGAATTAATTATTAAATCTACCCACGCTCTCTGTTTTTTTTAAATTTTTGCTATTCAATTATGCACCAGTAAATGTTATCATGCAATCACTGGCAAGGTGGTAATTAGTATTTATGAATTGCTGCTTTTTAAGTCTGACCTTTTGATAAATTCCATTTGTGGAGGTGGTTTTAGGTATACAGTGATCTTGAGCAACTGTGTATTTTTTTGTTTTGTTTTTCCTCAGTTCTGATTTTTTGATACACTGTTGCTGTAGCAGTGACTTGCAATCCCCTTTTATTTTTGCTAATAAGAGTAGATGCTTTAATGCGCAGAAAGGTGCCCCTGTAAATCACTGAATTAAAAGAAAACAATTCTTAAGATAAGGAAATGCATGTAAATGAGTGGTCAGTGAAAAGTACTGTGAAAGATAGTAAACAGATACCTTTTAAAATCAAGCTTCTTTTCTGGGTGCCTAAATGGGATTTAGATGCCTGTGTTTAACCAGACACTTACAAAGATTTTATGTTTTAAATATTTATGGGCCCTTGAACAGAGCAGAGGTCAGTGGCGTTATCTTTACTAGCTAGTTATACATCAGTATGACTTCATTCTGAAAATAACCATTTTCACCCCTTCTGAAACAGAAACCCAGTGTTCCTAATCCCCCACGCACTGATTTTGCAATGTCCAGAGGCTGTTAAAGGGGATTGTGTGGGAGTAAGTGGGATCACAGCTAATCAAGCTGGCTGAGGGGATTGTGGTCAGCCCTGCTCAGCCACTTGTCCAAGTGAAGGCTCCAGCCATGGAAGAAAAGCACATTATTGCTTTGATTCCCAGCCTGTCCTGCTGACATGCTTTGTGCTTCTGCTAGAATGAGTCTGGGGGTGCAGCTCTGCCAGAATCTATTTAAATGTTCTTCAGCTAGAAAGAAAGAAAGAAAAAAAGAGTGAATGGGAAAATACTATTTGGTTTAACCAAAAAATGAAAAGAGGACTCCTGTTGAATTTATGCATATATAAAATTATGTATTTGTGTATATCTTAGATTTGTGTGATGTGTTGGGCTTTAATGTTATGCTGAGGATTCATTGCTAGCTGGAGTGCTCCACTGTGCCAGGATTTCAGGGCACTTGTTCTCTTGAGGAAACAAGCTTGTCTGGAGAAGAATTACAGAATCTTAAAGTTGAATTACTATGAGTCATGTCTTCTACATTTTGAATTCTATTGTTTGCTTATGGGATGGAGGATTACTTTCTAGTAGGTTGATTTAATGCTTGCTAAGGTGCTAAAATATTTTTTTCAAATATAAGAACAGCCGATATCAGTAAATTTGATTTGATCAAAATAGGTTAAGTCTCTTGGGTGCCACAGTTGGATGTGCTGCTCTTTCAGGCTGCAGTCGCCTCGTGTCCTGGGAGCAGGAGCAGAATGCATCCTTATGTCAGGCATGCTCAAAGAGCAGCTCTGAGTGCAGAAAATCAGCCATGGCTGGGGGTTTTGTTTGTAGATTTGTGGGGGTTTTGTAAGCTTTTATGACTGATTTATGTAGGGTATATATATATACACACACACACACACACACAAATAGTCTTGTACCCTCTGATGGGCAAATCTGCCCTTGTTTCCCATTTTCCCCACATTTTAACAGTATAAGGTAACTTTGCAGAACTGACTTGACAAGTATTAAATATTCCATTATGTTCTGGATGTGAAATTAAACTCGAGGATGAATTATTTTTATAATACTATTTTTCTATGTTCTGAAAGTGGTTTCGAAATGTATTGAGTCATAAAGTTGCTCCAGCTGGACAATAATTCTGTTATTGAAACTGGATATGGAGAAGAAAATACACTGAATTTCTTTGCCTTCTTAGTTTCCCTTTTTTAACCATCTCTTTAAAAATGTAGACTCCTGCTAAGAACATGATATAATATTATGTGCTGATGTGATTTAACTAAATGCAATAACAGTTCTTTGAACAGCAACATAAATAAGAACTCTAATTTTACTTAAGTAAAAAAATACCCATGAGTAAAACTGGAAATTTTAGGACTCTGAGGAAAGAATTGAGTTCATGTTTTTTTCTGATAAAAAAAGTTTAGTTTCCAGTTCTACTTATGTTGCATAAATAAACAGTAGTTTTTCAGCAAAGTAAATGCACAAATTCATTAAAGTTGCAGGAAAAGAGCAACAGCTGTGTTAATTTTCTTTGAGAACTGATTCCTTCTGACTATAGGCGAGTTTATTTTTGGGTTTTCAATATTTTGCCACCTAAAACGCTGTGGTGCTTTTATATACTACCTAAATACATTATTCATTTGAATGATATTTTGGTGTTCTTGAGATTTTTGTGGCCAGTTTAATTTTGTGATCATAAACAAGAAAACCATTCTAATCTTCAATTTTTATTTTTTTTTAATTTGTCTTCAGGTCAGTCTGCATTGGTTTGTTTCTTCTACTTTCATATGAATTTGAATGTAAAACTGCTCTGAGAAAAGTTCTATTAAAAGCAAAACTTTGTGTGCATATGCAGAGCCAAGGATACTTTTGATTTAGGGTGTGGGGTTTTTTTGCCATTTAAGAAGAAGAAAATATTTGTATAATTTGGGAATGTTTGGTCCCTAATGTAATTGATCAGCTTAGCTGGGAACTGGACTGAGATGCTTAATGAGCAGAGACTTTAGCTACAGTATATTCTTACATCTGGAAAAGAACTAAATGATACTGCGGAGTTATGGGAAGAGATGTAGAGGTGTCCTTTATGAATGATTTATGAGAGTTCATGCTCTTTCTCACACAATGAAAATGGATTCATGCTAATGATCTACATTTTGATCTTCAGGACTTTAGCAATAGTATTAAGTCACTAAATGCTATATTTAATAAGTAGAAATATGTGGTATTAAAAGACCTCTAAGCAATTTTTTCTATACTAGGAGAAAAATGTGTTGGAGTAGGATGCACTGTTTCCACTGCCATCTTGGTTTCCGCACTGTATTTAAAATCCTATAATGGAGTTCATGATTTTGAACTTTTCTTTCTTTGCCTTTTGCCAGCCACCCTAGAGTGATCTGCAGGACTCGAGTTATAAAAGATAGAGGAGAGATGCCTCTTGGCATTCTGGAAGGCAAATGCTTTTGCATGAGCTGCTCCCTGAAGTTCATATTTAGAGGCTGACTAAAACTGCCTCCTTTTGCCTTCAGCCCCACTATCTTTCACATAAATTAGGCTCACTGACTTGTGTTGATTATGTAATAATTAGTGTCATTCCATTATTGGCAGTCTTCCCTGAAATACTAAAGCAAGATATGAAAGCTATTAATCTTGAATTATTTTCCGATTCACTTTCCAGATGTTGTGCAATAGTTCTGCTACTCTGTGATGCTCTAGAAAGCTGAAAATCTGAGATTTGCCCATGCTGATTCACATGACCTGTAGTTGGTATCTATCAACAAAAACCTGCTGGTTGCCACTTCATCTGGAGGAAACACAGAGCAGTCAAAAGGAAATGCTTCTCAGAGGTAAGAGAGATTACTTTTTTTTAATTTATTCCCTCTAGAGTGATGAATTCTGACCATTTGAAACTGTGCAGTTGTGTTATATTTGTTGCAGGAAAGCAGAAAAAGAAAAGGGAGGGGAAATGAAAGCAGCTCTTTAGCCTTGGGTTTTGAATTACTACTCTAAGGCTTATTTAAGTTTTCAAATCAAGATTTTACTGCAGTTAGGGTATCTGTTTCTTGTTACTAGAGAGTTTGCATTGGCTTCTTCCTCTTACATTCAGAAAATGGAAAAATAATACCTGAAAACTTAAAGGCTTCTGCCTTCTGATCTGCTTCAGAAGGCCAATTAGCAAATTAATGTACATTTCTGGGTTATACCCTTTAAGAAGTTAGCCAAGTCCATATCCTTGCATGAGAAAGTGGGGCAGTAAGCAGTACATTACATTTTGAACGCCTGCCTGCTGGGAAACAGAGTCTGGAAATGAACTATGAGCAATGTGTACATAAGCCTGACTTAAAGAGCTTCCACAGGGAAATCTGAGCACAGGCTTTGTTGTGGACACTTTGGGGAGGGCTTTTATTGCTATTGCTGGGCAAAGTCCTTGTTACAGCCATTTATATTAAGCTGCACCCTGGGGTGATTAGTCTTCTGTAGATGGGTGGGAGGGAGCTGACTGTGGTGTATGGCTGCAGTAAAAAGGCTGTATATTTGGAGAAAATGTCATGGATTGGATTTGACCTCTGCAGCAAATGAGCTGTGGAAATCCTTGGGACTCTCACCCAGAAAAACAGAAAGCATGCATTTTCCTCATCAAATGGCCTTCAACAGTTTAACTTATTTTTTCTGTTGCTAGAAGGGCAAAAGCCTTTCTATATCTGCGCCTCTCGATCTTGCCTTTTATTTTTTCTGAATAGTTTTAGCTGAGGCAAGACATACTTGTCGTTCTTGGCTTTATAATTTTCTTCCTGAGTGTGATTATAGTGAAAAATATTAGACAAAGGGCTAGGAGGGGAGAAAAAAGCTTTGAAATGGTGCATGTGGGCTGTAGCTAGAGCCCCCTCGGTGGGTTAATTAGCATGGTGGGAGCCTGCCTGCCCAGGCTGTTGGTACTTAGCACTGTGGTATTGGTGCTTTGAAAATGCTCTTGAAATGCAGACTGCTCACAGAGCAGGAAGGTGATATGTGGTATTATTGTCTATACATTTTGCTGCAATTTCATACTTCCAGGAGACTGCTAGCAATGTGATATGAGTTTATGCTGTTGCTGTGATATATTTTTTTAAACATGCATATCTTAAAAGCTACAAGCAAAAGCCTGAGGAGTTAGGAAGCTGAAGGAAAGAAGGATTGAAACATGAATGCTATTATTTGAGGCTTTTTTAAAAAACCCTTGTTGCAATCCACACTTTCACGCCTAGAAATCTCAGTCAATTTGTAGAAGTTGGAGTCTTCACTGATCAATTTCTGGTACATTTTGAGACTGATCAGTAACCAACCATTCCTATAAAACTTAATGGTGCAGTGGACACAGGGCAAAAGGCTCTGTCTGACAATTCCTGCCTCACAGGCCTGTAATGGCTGGAGATGTGTTTTGCCTCTCTGTTGTAGGACACCCTCTCCCACAGTAAAAGCAGCAAAAATAGCACATAATTGACATGGTAACAGCATATTGGCTTGTATCCCATCAGCAAAAGCCACACGCAGCTGCGATGCTGAAGGCTTTTTCCCTTCCTCAGTGAGCAGTATAAAGTGAAGAATAACATAGAATAAGTGCATAGCTTGTCCCCAGGTGTCAGATGCCAAAGTCACTGAAACCTGTAATTTAGATGATCTGGCAAAGATGTCAAATTCTGGGAAAGTCTTTTGGGATCTTTCTGTGATACCAGCTTTTGCCAAAGTCTTTGTAATAGTTGAACAGAGAACAGACTAGTTATTGGGTTTTCTTCCTTGGATTGTCTATCAGGATGCTTAACCACTTGCTTTATGTGGTGGGGTCCTTCATTTAACCAGATGAAATCTAGCATTAGATTCAGTTGATTGAATCTCATTTATTTCCTGCTATTAGACCAGAACCATAGGTTCTTATACTTTATTAATAAAGAGTTGATACCTCCATCCATAATTCTGTCCTCTCCATGTCTCTTTGTGTGTGTATTTGTAATGTAATGTTGAACTAATGTGCAGAGTCTCTATAGTTCAAATTCAGCTAAATCTGTCCGTTTTGGATCAGTATGTTGGAAGAAATAGACTCATTTATAGCCAATACCAAACCTATGTCAAAGGAAAGTCAAAAGACCTTGCTTTGGGCAAAATTACAAGATAGGTTTGATGTGGAAATAATGAAAAGGATGAGGGGAAAGAGTAATAAAAAAAACCCAGAACACTGTGAGCTCTAAGAACTTTTGAAAAAGCAAAAAATTTACACTGTGTTCTTTAGCTAACTTCTGATACAGACTTTAGGTATTTACATACAAACAGAAAGCATTATCTGTTGATATTCAGGCAGTCAGATACTCAAGTATTTTGTCCCTTTGCAGGAATTTAAAATGCTAATGAATGATTAGGCTTCAGTAACAAGCTGCCTAATTTCACTTGCAATGATTTAACAAAAGTGTTTTCCATCTGGGAGAGCTGAGAAACAAACAACTCAATTTTTGGCAACAGATTTTTTAATTTATTGTTCTTTCTGAGGTTGCATTATGATGGAGCAATGTAAAGGGAGTTATTTGCTGTTTCTGGTCCCTGTCAGAAAAATACACAAGGGTAATCTTGTTAGAAGAGGAAAAATTCATCCAGAAGACTTATGTCAACATGTTCTCTACAGCTTTTTCTTTAAAAGCACAGATTGAGTATCATATTTTTCAAAGCAAAGAACCAAACATTTATTTAAGATGGGATATTCAAATCTTTGAGACTTGTTTCTAGAGTAGCGATTAGGGAATTCTGGGGCCATGTTGGAAAACTCCAATAAATGCATTGTTATGTTATGTAGCAAAATCTAAAGTGAAAGACATTATGGATTTTGTATCAAAAATACTTTCTAACTAACTAAAAGTGCATTTACAATATATTTTTGTAGTTTCTTAGGTCACTTTATTCTCATAGTGCAATGCAATAAGCTTTTGACTTATGACATGTGTCAAGAACCACGCAGAAAGTAGGTATTTTTTTGGCATTCCATGTGGATGTTATTTAAAGACAATGCTGTGGGATATTGTCCGGCACTTTCAGCATATCCTTAAAAGCTCTATTTATTCCTTCTTCACTCCTTTTCCCTCAGTTTCAAATAGCTTATTCCACCTAATTTCCTTTAGAGTTCTAAAACTTGCCCTTTCAAAGTAAGGTGTAATGGAGATGTGAACAAATAACTGCTCTTTGGTCAGGTGCAAATGCAAAGTATTTACCTTAAGGTTTTTTCTTTTTGCAGTTTAGGAACTTGATGTAGAATGAAAATGTATAATGAAGGCATCCTAGGTAATGGAGAAAAACATGAATATTTTTGCTGCCGGTATCTTTGTTACCTGCTCAGGGAGACAGGGGATCCTATTTTCATGCCATTTGCATAAACAAGATTCTCTGCCTTACATACTTGCTCTAATAATGTGCTTAATGGGTGCTGTCTAGCCAGCAAGGGATCACAATGTGGATGCAACCATTTACGTGGGAAATTCCTTTAATCCTGACGGTGGCTGTGCATGCATTTAGAGCTGTGGATGTCCTTGGAGCAGTCAGTTTATTCAGCACTTTGCAGCATCAACACCTCAGTCTTGAAAACACACAGAAAACAACAGCAGAATTCATTCTTAGTATGAATGTGCTTAATAAGAACAAATGGTGCCAGCTACAACGGCAAAATGCTCAGGAGAGAAAAGTGTTCCCATGTCATGTTGTGTCATTGTGGTGAATATCCCTTGTAAAGCTAAAGGAGGGGGCTTTTATCACAATGGAATTGTTAACATAGACATATTACAGATTTAGTTTTTTGTTTGTTGTAGAATTGTTATACCTATTTGCTGCTTACATTGGCAGGTCTTCTAAGTTTTCCTAAGTAAAAGTTTAAATTTACAATATTAGAGGCCAATAGTGCTGCTGCTGATGCAGGGAGCTATGAAATGAAAATATTTATGGTCAATTAATTCCTGTTGACTTCAGCACACCTAAGATCAGACAACAAATTCCTTCTTTCTCACTGTCTTTTTTAGCCTTATTGAATTGGAGTAATCACACACACACACTCCCCCCATTTTATTTCTCTCCTTTGAGATCTTAAAAGGAAATGGGGAAGTAAAATAGGAGGTGATGGGAAGAAAAAAGGTTCTTCTCTCTGGCAGTAAGTGAGCTGCAGTAACTTTGGTCTTGCAGCCTTGTTCCGCACTGCGGGGTAGTGAGTGACTGAGATCTGAGTCACGTGGCTGTGTGAGGTTTATGTGCTAATTTTCTACTCTCCCATGCCAGAGAGTGAAATCCTGTAGTGTTCATGTCACTTGCCAGACTAATTGAACCTCATCAAAGTTAAATCAAATACAAGGATAAATATTAGCAGGCATAAACTATCATAAAGTTATTTTGTGGTTATTTATTGAAGGAGTAGCTCTTGGGTTTATTTGTTTTTACTTTATACAACGGTATTAGATTGCTTTTTATGTTTGTCACCCAGTGTAAGGACTGGGTTATTTTGTTAATGTAACAATTTAACTCAAATTAGGAAATTTTGCAATGAAAACCCTTAACATTAAAGAAAATATGATTCCTTTAACGATTCTACATGCTGGATGTAAGTTAATGCTGTTTTTATTAGAAGTTTTCATTGAGTGCCATCTGTTTGAATATACAGCAATGATGAATTATTAATGTGTACTGCTGTAAGAGAATAGTCATTTACTGACAGAAAACAGCATTTGGTTTGATACAGGAAATTAAATCACTTTATGCTTGTGAGGCTTGTTAATTATATCTGAAGTAAAGGATTTTAATTGATCTCAATACTTGCTGTGGAAAATAATTTTCTTCACTTGAATGTGAAAGAATGCATAACTAGTTTTATTCTGTTTTTATCTTTAATATTGCTTTAAGCTGTTAAAGAAAAAAACTGCAAGCAGTAGTTTTCAACAGCCAATAACAATTTAGTACAAACACAATTTGCCATCTACTTAACTTTTCAGTAAATGGAAAAAGAATAAAACACAATCCTTATCTTTAATGTGTTGGCTTGCATGAGAAGATGGTTGTTCATTAACCTCTAGGCAGCCTTCACAAAAACCTCGTTGTAGTCTCTGTGTGAGGTTTGGACAGTGGGTTTCTCAGCCCGCCAGGCCCATCCTGGGCAGCAAGGTCCCATCCCGGGCATCGGGGTCCCATCCCGGGCATTGGGGTCCCATCCTGNGTCGCATCCCGGGCATCGGGGTCCCATCCTGGGCTGCAGGATCCCATCCTGGGCAGCAGGGTCCCATCCTGGGCAGCAGGGTCCCATCCTGGGCAGCAGGGTCCCGTCCTGGGCAGCAGGATCCCATCCTGGGCATCGGGGTCCCATCCTGGGCATCGGGGTTCCATCCTGGGCATCGGGATCCCGTCCTGGGCAGCGGGATCCCATCCTGGGCAGCGGGGTCCCGTCCTGGGCAGCGGGGTCCCATCCTGGACAGCAGGGTTACCTCCTTGGCAGCAGGGTCCCATCCCGGGCAGCCGGGTCCCATCCCGGGCAGCAGGATCCCATCC
>VZTG01010154.1:591867-636175 GCA_013397845.1 Melanocharis versteri
CAGCCTGGGCAGCAGGGTCCCATCCTGGGTATCAGGGTCCCATCCTGGGGCAGCAGGGTCCGGACACTGCTCTCAGCACTGGCCAGAGATGCTGCTGAAGACACGGGTGTGCATTTCTGGCAGCAGGGGCTGGGAGAGGACAGTCTCTCCCTTGTGCAGTGGCACTCCCTGGACTCCTGATGGCCTCTGTTGACAGGGCAGCAGCAGGCTTCATGTTTGCACAGGTAAAAGCAGCTTTTTGATATCTCTGCATAGGGAATCCTGAGGAAATTTGTGACTGCCCCTGGAGAAAAAGACAGACTTCTGTGTTTGGGGGCTGAAGAACAAACTCTGGCTTAACTTCCAGGTAATTTAAACTTTTTTATATAAATAACTTAAAAACAAACAAACAAACAAAACCAAAAAACCAAAAAAACAACCAAAAAAAAAAAAAAACAAACCACTGAAAATTTTAAATCTCATATATTTGACCTCTATTTACACTTAGCAGACCAGGCAAGTTTTAAGCATTTGGTCACTTGCCTCAACACATGGAGTAGAGAAAAGTATCACAGGATTAGGAAATCTTCAAATTATGAAATCCATGTGGGGCAGGAGGCCTTGAGGCAGAAATATAGACAGTACCGACTTATGGGGGTACCAAAGTCAGGTGATGTTCTCTCAGCTCTGATGACTCCCCACCTCGACTCCCACTGTGATGCTTCTGGTCCAGAAGCAGCTTCTGTGCATTTCTCTATACTGTGCTCCATCTCTTTTGGACCTCGGGGAGGGTCTAAAGACTTGAGAGGTTTCACTTCAGTTATGCTAACAGAGATTTTACTGGAAGGAAGAGATGAACAGGAGATAATGACTAGGCAGTGACTAAATATACTAATAACCCAAAGTGTCCACCTAACCTGCTTTGTTTCAGTTCTCTTGGCTGATCCTGGTGGGAGGAGCGAGAGGCCAAGCAGAAAGAGTCTCCTAGTAGTGCTCTATTTCAGGCTCAGTGCAAAACATGAAACTTTCTGCTCGACTTCTGTTCATCACATCTGCTGCACAGGCAACACACACATTTTATTCTTGTCCCCTGAATCTGCTAATGAAGCTTATGATTTTTTCCATCCCCGAATGTGACTACAGCTTTTTAAAGATTTAGACTATGTGGATACAGCCTCTGTGATCCAGATAGTTATGGAAATGTAAACCTGTGCCTCTGTGCTGCAGATAGTGGTATCTTTTTGTCACAGTTTTTTATCTGTTAATCCACTTGAAAAGCCCATATAATCTGTTCATTAGGTTTAACACTGATATATGACATATGTGATATTTACCAAGACACCTTAGGAAGGTGGAATATTTAAATCTGAATAGCATGTTTGTCTATAAAATGAAGTAGAAAATAAGTAGAATTAATTTGTGGCTTGGGGATGAGACCCAGGATGGAAATAGAAAGCATAATAGAAAGAAATAATAAAAACAAGGTGATGATTGCCTCAGCTGGTTTCTTCTGTGCTTGGGTCCAGAGACCAGAGCACATTTCAGGGCAATTGAGTGCTGGAAACTTACAGTTCCACTGTGCCCTCCTCATCTACTTCTACAGCCCAGATGGAACCTTATTTACCAGTGAAAAGTGCAGATGAAGGAATTGATGGAGCTCAGTTTGAGAAGATTAAAAGATATGCAGTCAGTTTAAAATGCTGTTAAAAAAAAAGAAATGGAAATATGGTAAAACTCCTTCTGTTTGGAAAAGTTCAATCAGCTTTGTATTTGAAGGTTTTTAGCAAACACTCTGCTATATCCTATTTCACTAAAACTCATTTTTCACTAAAAGATAATGATAGGAAATTTTCATCCAATATAGCTGTGAGTCTGTCTGCTGGTTTGTGGTCCTTGAAGATTCAGTCTAGAGGAGCTGGAATATGCCAGTAGCCATGTGGATGTATTTCCTGTCAGAAATACCTACTTACACCTGTCCTTTTCCACAGTCAGGATCAGTTTTCCTAGGCTGTACAGGTACTATGTAGGCAAAATGTCATCTGGATGGTTTTTAATGTTACCTTGATTGAAGCTGGGGACATGTACTATCGCTGGAAACTATATTGTTAAGAATCAACATTTACACACTGCATGGATGTTGCTTTTAGGTTTTTATTCTTAGCAAAAAGAAAGAGAGCATTATCCAGAACTGACAGGTATTAGCTTCCATCCTTTTGCTGCGAATCTGGTTTGGGATAAAAAAGCAGGCCTGGCTTGTATCTTCTGGAAACTTCTGCATTGAGATCATAACGACTGTCATTGGTCACAAGATCAGCACTGTATTTTGTGTTTTACATTTTTGGCAAGCTGACAAACCTGCTAATCTGGAAAATTGGTATCAAAACCTATAAAAAATGCTTATGATGTCTCTTTCCAAAGTATTTAATCCCTTTCAAATAGTTTCGCTGTCAAGTATTAAACTGCCCCAAATCTTTCAATGCTTTGACATCTATATCCTCTGCATCCCTGGTGCATGTACAGCTTTCAGATTATGCTTGTGACTTGTCATGTATTAATTTCAAAATATGCCTTCGAAAAGAAGTTGTTTTCATTAAACCTCTGTAAAGACATGATTGCCAGAGATTTGTTTCAAATGACAGCATTATGGTAACTAAGTCAAGAGCTGTGGCATCAACTTTTCAAGTAATAGATTTAAAATAACCACAACAACAATCTACTAATTATTTCTGTTGCAATAAGGTTTAGTTTATCAAAGCTATGAAGAAATCGTAGAAACCTCTTGGTTTTGCAACTAAAGGAGCATCACTAGAGAAATTTTGTTTATTATAATTACAAAACCAGATCCCATGAGCAGCAGATGTTTTGAGAAAGCTGAAAAATTCAGTTAAGTTTTAATGAGAGCCATTGTTCAGGTTAAATAATGCATACCTCCAGCTACAGAAATGTTACATTTAGAGATTCTAGAATCTTATGTTCCAGTCTTGAAAACAATGAAAATGTCTTTTTGTCACCAATTTAAGTAATGCTTGAGAACTAAGAATTTTAAGTGTCTTCCCTGAAGCAAGAAACACAAGAACAATAACAGAGGCTTATTCCCTATTGTACTCTGTGAGCTGCATTTTGCAGTGATAGCTTCTTGAAAAGAACTAACCTTCAACAACCTGAGTTGCTGAAATCTGGAAGTGAAGGACGTTCTTTGGAATGGGAAAAATGCAAAGATCTAAGCATTTCATAGAATTGCTACACAAGGTGTACAGTCCAAATAGCAATCTTTCATACAGTATTTTGTGTTCCAAGTTTGTTTTATTGACTGGATTTCCATTTATACCTTATCTCCCAATCAACTCTTCCCTTTAGATTTCGTGTGCCTTATAAAATATGCCAGAAAATTAATTCCTGGAGGATTGGTTTTGAAGTACAGTCTTTGCTTTGAGTTCTGCATGCAGTTAAAAGTCGTTGTCAGAATGCTATAATATTTAAATCTTCTTTATAGAGTAGGCAAGGATGCCCCTGCACTCTGTTGCATTGTATGTACTCATTTCCTTGGATTGGTCTGCTCTTTCCTTTGCAGTCTTCATTATCTGTTGCAGAAGTCTTGATGGAAAAAAAAGCAGCATAATAAAGATCATCTTTTTGATTGCAGCTAATCATAAGCTAAAAATGCAGAACTTCTTAATTATCTGGTAAAGCCAGCGATTCTTTAGGGACAGAGCAGTTAATTTCCTTTCTTTGTATTTTGTAAGCATATCGCTATTAATCATGGAGATCATAAGCTCAACATTCTTGAAAATGTGCTAGTTAAGTAAATGCAACTGACTTATGATACACCTCATAAGAAATCTTCGGAGAGCTGCATATTTTGCTTTGCCTGAGAAATTGTGGGCACACTCTGAATATGCTGTTGAAACACAGCAGAGGCTTAGAGCCATCAGACCTTCCTAGGGCCTGGAATAAATAGGAAGCCAATTTTCATTCTTCACAATGAGTTTTATTTATAAACAAAGCTATCTTAAAACCTATTTTAACATATTGCTGGTGACTTTGTTGCTGCTGAAACATTATATCCTTGTTGCAGGTTGTGGATGGAGTTAGGAGAACCTAGGCCACCTCATGTCTGGATGTTTGATTCTGATCTGGAATGAGCATAAAGCATTTTGGCCCTGGACTGGCACTCAGGTAATGGGGTTTTTTAATTAAAACCCCCCTAAACAATGATAATTTGTGTGTATGTGGACATAAATTGGTTATGTAACTCAGCGCTTTGCAAATCTGAAGAATCCTGATATCAGATTCAGTAATCCAAGTGATAGATGTAACACTTTGCTTGCCAATTATTTTTATGACCTTACATGCCTGCCTTAATACTTCCCTTTGCATTGTTGTGCTCTGGATTAATTCATCAGTGTGATGGTGTGACTGAAAAGGTCACAGAAGAGTACTGCGAGTGCTGAAGGTCTAAGCTGCATCACAGCTCACAGTTTATGAGTACTTGTAGGAAAAGAAAGACAGAAAATGTGACAGATGAGACTTTTCCGAATGAAAATAAGAAACAAAGTAGTTTTTCCAGCACAAACACTTATTACAGGCCTTGACAATGTAATTGCTTTCAGTCTGCTAACGTTAAGATTTACTGGAGCATTTTGACCAACATCCAGCTCTCTTTCTCCTTAAGTAATTCTTCCTGTTCTCAAATTAGCATTTTTATCTTAACTTTAATTCGTTTATTAAAAAAGAAACCATATTCAATCTAGGAATTAGGCACCAGTCTACCTACTCCTGTGAATGGCTACTAAATTAAAATAATTCCTTTGCAATAAAATAGGCGATTATGATAGTCCATTCATTAGTTACAGAAGTGAAGATGATACACCTCTGTAGCCAGAAAAAGGTATATTTTAAAAAATTCATAATAACTGTCTAATTGGTTGGTGCAACCCTGCAATGCTCATTTTGTGCTGTGTCACATCTGGTACAGTCAACTTGGTGACACTGTGAACCGTTCTGGCTTCATTTGTTCAGCCAAGAGGCTTTTGAGGTGAATCTGCCTGAGACTTTCACAAGGAATTTCCTGAAGGCCAAGAAAAATCCATTAGCGCTTAAAAAATCCAAGTGACCAGAAAAAGCAGAGTGATATGAAAACTTACTAGAGGCGAACTAAAACAGTGAAGGGGAAAAAGTGGCGCCCACGCTTCCTTTCCCTAAGATCCTGCTGGTGCAGAACTGGGAGCGCTCCACGTCAGGCTCTAGGGAGAAGATCATGGCTCGAAATACCAGCTGGTTATTTCTGCCTGCTTGGGCGCGGTGAATTATGTTTGCTGTGAAAAGGTCACATAAAATTTTAATCAGGGCTGAAAGGAGGGCATGGGGAACACCGAGCAGCCTGGCAGGGAAGCTGCCACGCTTTCCCTTGTGCTGCTCCAGAACAAGTGCGGCTTTAGCAGGGACAGCTTCGTGCCTCTAAGCACCTGCGAGCCAGCAGGAAAAGCCTCGTGGTGGGAAACGAGCCTCCAGGAACCCCTGCTGCAGGAGGGATGGGAACACTTATTGCCATGGTCCTGTAGAAGTTTGCAGTTCACAGAAATGCTATTGCCTATGCTAAAAGGGTGGGAAATGATCTTCTTAATTTAGTAAAAAACGTTAGACTGGTGCCTTCTGATTACTTTGTGAGACTGAAAAAGAAATGAAGCAATTTCTTTAAAGCAGAGTAAAAAGCTCTGTTCAACTAGAAAAGACATCTTTTCACTTGGCCAGTCAAAGAAAATAAATTCAAAAAAAAAAGTAATTGTGGTTTCTCTGAAGTACATGTCTTTGGAATCTATACCCTGAATATTTTGTTTATTTGATTGGGGTTTTTTGGAGTTTTTTAGGGTTTTGGTTTTTTTGGTTTCTTTCTTATTTTTTGAAAGTGCTTTTCAGCCCCTGGAGGCTCACCTTTTATAAAATATTACTATTAGCTCAGGACTGTGCCTCGAGTCTATAATGGGAGTAATAGTAGCCAGGTATCTGCTCTTACCTAAGATAATAAAGGTGCCAAAAAGCTCTGAAAATTCAGAGCTCCGTCTTACTTAAGTTTCCTTAAAAATCTAAGTTTTCGAAGCCTACTGATCCTGTTTATCTTAGTTCATGCAGTTTTGTGTCAGAACTTGTCCTCTTAGCTAAAATAGATCTGTTTTGTGCAACTGTGATGCAAGGCTTTGTGGTGTGTTTATTTATATATACATAACAAAGGCTTTGGGAAAGAAAGAGAAGGGTGATACCACTAATTCTGACTTTTTTATTTTTTGAAATTATTTCAATTATGGCTGCAATTTTTTTTTTGTATTTGATATTACTATATGATCAAATGAAAAAAAAAAAACCCTACCCTATTGCTATGAAGCCCTTAAAAATCAACAGGAGGTTCCAAAAACTTGGATTGTTAACATAATATTTTTTTATTATCATATGGACTTTAAATATTTAATAAACAGATTTCATTTTCACTGTGCAAAAGTCGGTGGTGGTATCAGCTTTATTTTCAGTGATTTTTGTTTTGTGGCTGTCCCTCACTGCACTAAATGCTGTGTAAATCTTGATGTGTTGTGCCCAAAGGCAGTTCTGAGAGGCAGGCAGTGGAAGTGTAAATGAACACTGAATTGCAGGTGAACTTGGCTAAGGAAGGTGGTTCATGTATTCCCTTAATTGACCTGGGCGATGCACAGCAGGGCCAGGATTAAAATATTCCAGCCTGCATTTTAAGACACAGAAATGGATGTATTGTCAATGAGAAACTTCATTTTCAAGGAAGATGTTAATTCTGAAATACCATCCTTCACTTTAAATCGAAGGTGCCTGGCTCTTTCTACTGCTAACACAGAAGAACATGTTCTGTCAGAGAACTTTCTGTTCCTTCTATCGAGAGGGAAGCTAGCTTTATTATGCAACACTAGAAAAATACTTGAGATCATATAGCTGACAATAATTTTTATCCATAGGGCTCTGAGGAAGAAAGAATGGCAAGATATTGCTTATCACTAAAAAAAAAGGTGGGGAGGGGGAAGGGGAGGTTACTAAGACTGAAAATTAGTGCTTAAAAGGGTTTGATGACTGAAAAAGGCAAGATTTTTAAGAATTAAGGCTCTGTTACTGTTCTGATAGAGTTATGATAGTTAAAGTATTTGTTTACAGTTGCTAGTCCAAATTGATGTAAAATAAAGGGAAAAATTTTTATTCAATTAAAAAACTTGACTCTTCTTTCCCAAAGAATTATTGATGCAAAGCCTCAAGAGTTCAATGTACTGTGCAAACGGAGGTGTCAGCTTGCATCTGGATCTGCTGCTGGAATTTTTTCTGTTGTCAATGCAGCATTGAAGAGCATTTTAACTTGTTAGTTTTGTGAAGCTGGTGTTTATGCAACTGTATCACACAGATTGCTTCCTTTGCTGCTGAATTTTAGTTTTCCCAATGAGAGCATGGAGAATGCCAGAGAAAACGCAGTGCTGCCAAAAACCAGTTTAGGATCACGAAAAATATTTTGTTATGTAGAGGAGTTTTGTTTGATCTCCGTTATTTTAATTTTTACTTTGGGGAGGGAGGGAGTGAACCCTATAATTTATTTTTTTCCATCTGATCAGTACTGGATGTATCTTAACCTTTGGTTGAGTTAGATAGTAATGACGAGACAGTAGCATAGTTTATGCTTTTGCTTTATACCTGCATTTGGCCTAAGCTAATTCAGATGTTTGGACGCAGCTGACAGTCACCCAGACTCTGTGGTGCAGACACTGATGGTGACAAGTCCTGGCACTCTCTTGTTTATGAGATCTGATGAGGTAACAGCCTGAATTCCTTTAGCTGCACTATGCAGATGACACACTTTATGAATCAAACTGATGTTTACAGGTCTTGAGCTGTTCACTTAAAATTTAACCATTTTTTAAAAAAGCAAAAGGTAAATAGTGCTGTGATCTGTCTCTAAGATTTATTAATACCAAATCCAGCAATTTTTACCTTTATGAGAAGTTGCAATTCAACTGTGACATCCTTCATAGCAAAAATGATATTCCAGACATCATAAATGACATTTCCCTTCGAGCAGGCCTGCAGATGAAGAAGCACCAATACCTGTTCAGAAGCTGATTTAGAGTTAACAGGGGGACAATTTTACTATGCTCCAGTACATAAACATTCCGCACTGACGACGTTTTATAGCTGGTCACAGTGCTGATAAATACATTTTATGGAATATCTGCTTGTAATGTGCAGATGGAGACAGAAGAATTCTCCATTTCATTTTGGTTTATTTTACTTTGTCGTTTTAATAGCATTTAGAATAAGCCTGATAGGCCATTAAAAACTAGCAGATATACCTAGCTCTTAGTTACACTGATGTAAATTACAGTTTGCTGTCTTTGGTAAGGTTATTCCACACTTACAGAACAATTTGCAGATTGTAGATATGCCTTGAGGCATTGCAGAGATGTAAAATTAGAGCAAATGAAGTAAGCATCAAACCTTTCCTGGAAATTATAACTTTTTTTTATTATTTAAAAAAGCCACCAACAGCTAAGCATTTAAAAGCCAAAAAAAAACCACCACAAAACAACAGCAAAATAAAACCCCACACATGATGCTTTTATTTCTACTATACTTTTACAGCCTGAAATAACAAAATATCTTCTGATTAAAAGCTAAATATAATTTTTGCTTTAGGCTGTTTGTATCTAAAGGGTCTACTGCTGACATTGAAATAGAGGGGTCAGTGCCTGGAGAAGGCTGGCTTCCTAAATTTTCAGTTCTTTAACTGATCATTCTGGCTTAAAATGTCATAAACCTTGTGATCCTGCTTGGGTCGTTTTAGACATGTTTTCCCATGGACATCAGAACAGGGAAATATGGGACTGCTTACGGAACTCTAATCCTCCTCTTGTAGTCAGTGTGAGAAGCCAGGTGAGCCCTATTTGTTATCTTGTGTTTTGTTTTGTCATTTATGCCTGAATACTTCAAGAAGCTGTGAATTAAAATTCCTGAATATTATTCTGCAGCACTACCAGGGCACCAAGGGCAGCATCAAATCTGTCTAAATCCTTCAAGACCTTCCTAGTCCCAGAGGGTTTTGCCAGCACGCCCAGGAAGAACCAGGGTAGGACGAGATTAGTGTGTGAAGAGTTTTCCAAACTGCCCCCTGAAGAGGGCAAGGAAGGAGCCTAGTAGAAAATGAGAGCTGTTCTTTGGGATTTCTTACTGTTTCTTATAGACTTTTCAGTATTTTTTTTTTTTAAGAATTTTTAAGAATTGAACTTAACATTGATTAGATAATTTGTTTAAGTGTCCTTTGTGCTGTGGAAGGGAAAATCTTGTTCACAGGTTGGGTGTGTGGTTTGACTTTTGCAGCTTCTGAAGGAGCAGAAATAGATTTGCAGATATCAGCCCTGGCTTCCTGTGGGGCTCTGGCTGGGGCTGTGCTGAAGGCAAATACCTTGCAAATCCTCGTTAGTGTCAGCAGGAAGCTAATTGACAGGTCTCAGAACGACCCTATTGCAAAGTGTATGGTTTCCTTTCTCTAGGCTGCACATGTCGAGCTTTGCTGCTCTGTGTCCTGCAGGACACTGCCATCAGCTATGGTGGGGATTTTCAGTGTCTGCTGAAATATTTTCAAGGCATGATGAGCCTGGGAAGGCGCAGTCCCAGGAGTCACGGTATGCCAGTGTCAGCTGCTGGGTGCCCGCGTTGCTTTGATGCCATGCCATGCCAGCCAGGTTTTCCTGTTGCACGGGAGCTGTCCTGGCTGAGCAGAGCCCCAGTCAAGCTGCAAGGGAAATCACAGTATCATACCGATTGTCTGCACTGTCTCACAGCACATAGTCATGAAGCTAGTAGAGGTTATAATGAAGCTTGCAATTGTAGCTTTTAGCCTTGAATTTATAGAATTTATTTTACCTATGCACACGTCGGGTTTCCTGAAGAGAGAGCCAGCATAGGTGATGTGCGTGGAGGACTTTAGAAAAAACAGAAAAAAAAAATGAACTTAACATTAGCTATCCTGCATCTATGCTGCAATCCAAAATGTATGTTTCTTCCTTTGAAATAAACCTGTTTTGCATTAGCATTTTCCTGTCTCTTTTCTGCATGTCTGTTTAGCCTCACAGTCTAATCTTTTATGTTTAAACAAAATTCAAAGTGTACCAACAAGGTTAAAATATATTGATCTGAGTTCATGGATCTGAACCACACTCTGGATCCCACCCCAGGGTCTCTCTTACACTGCTGCAAGTGAGTGGCAAGGTGGAGACATGTGAATTAGTCATACTCAGATGAGTGCTGTTGTGCTTTATTGTGCCAGCCTGAGAGGCCACATAAGCTGGAAATAAATCTTTACTGATTACAGAGCAAGGATTCAAGAGGCACATCTGAGATATCTGGCTTTGGCATTGTCCCTCCAGAACCCTTAAAGGTGAGCTGGAAGAAAGGCAGGTTTTTTCTGTAGTAGCTGGAGCCTTTGCCTTGTTACTTCAGCTGACAGTTATATTTTTTATACCCTCATGGACATGTCTTTGCTGTGGTGATGGTTTTCCAGACCTGAGTGTTAACAGGGTCTCTGTATTGGCAAACACACAGAGAAGCTGTGCCCTTTTGAACAGTGCTATCACCAGTTTTGCCTTTTCCTGCATGTGCAGGATTTATGTGAATGAAGGCATTTTGTTTTCTTCTCAAAAAAAGCTGAGCCATACAGATTTCCTCACCATAAATTGTGGGAGTTGTCCATCTTTTTATCAATAGTGGAAGAACTATGGGCAGACAATGAAGGTCTACAAGCATTTTCCCTTCTTGCAGACAGAGCTGGCAAGCAGTCCAACTAGAGGTGTTACCTGGGCCAGGCAGTTAAAAGGACCATTCATTTCAGGTCAGATAGTTCTGAGTTTTGGCAGGGAAGGGGTCAGGAACAAGGGCTGTGTAAGAGCCTGGGTTACCTATGGTGTAAATACAAGTATTAATCAGCAATACCATAAGGGCAGACAGGTGCCCTAAGTGGGCAAGTTTGGATAAGGCAAACAGCTTGACAGAGACATTGCTACTTATGTAGTGGGATCAGATTTGTATTGATTCGTAATTCAAAAGTCCTGTTACACTGATTGTGTATTTATTTGTATTGCAAATCTTAGAAATAAAAGCAGGGTCCTCACCAATGCAGAAAACAATCTTTGTAACTGGGTGTGCTTGTGCTGACTTGCAATTAGTGCCACTGCAGTTACCCTGGTGAGTGCAAGGAACTGAAGTTGCTGGTATTTGTTGATATCTTTGTTGCTTAAGGTATGACAATGACTGCAGCACCTGCTCTTGCTGGTTATCTGGCTCTGTCGTGCTTCCCTTATAGTTCTTTTTCCTTCTTTTGAGATGCTTGCAGAAATTTTTGAAAAGACTGATCAGTTCAGCTCTGAATACTTAAATCCCTGTAGTAGTGTTTCTATTAGACATCTTGTATCCAATATAATCTCTGCATTCGAGTAGAAACAAACATTAAATCATCAGAGAAAAACAAAATAATTTTCTTGACTTTCTTTAGTGGTCAGTTATACACAGAGAATGATAGGTGAAAGCAAAAAAAATATTAAGATGAATGTATAAGCACACTTAAGGCTATGGCATTTGAGAATCTTTATGGTACATGTGAACACTTGGTTTGAAGAAACTCTTTTAATGACTCTTACAAACCAGGCATTGTATTTCAAAAATGTTCCTTTTAACAGAGCTGCTATTTCACTGTAGGTTTTTCTACTAGAAATATTCCATAGTTGCTGTGTAATGATGCAATAAATTCACCCAGGAGCTTGTTACAGTTAATAACCTGTAAAGGGCAGAGGTATTTGGACAATGAACATGAAATTAGACCTGTATCATTCACTAACAGTGTAAGTTATTTCTTCCTTTGTCCTTCAAGGAAATGTCATTTTGTGGAAAAAATAGAGGTCAGCTTATTTCCTACATGTTTAATTTTTTACAGCCAGTGACTTCTTTGTAAATAAATAATATGCCTTGCTCAGAAGACAAGCATGAGTTCTGAAAAATTATCAAAGACATTAGGATACAATGCTGATGTATTTTATGCTTCAAAAGCTACAGCTGCCAGAAATTCATAGCAATCAATCAACATTTTTCTTTTGCTGTTTTTCGTGTATTAGCAACACATCAGGGGTAATAATTATGACCCTGACTGTCCCCACTCTTTCAGATAAATGTACTGGTTATATTGATTCACTTAATATTCCTCTGTGGCTATTTCAAAAGCAGGTACCATTTCAAAAGACAAGCAGATGCCTCTTTCCCTTTCTCTGTAAAATGCTTAATATTTTTTTTCAGACAATTTAACACATTTCTTTGTGTTTGAATAGAATTACCTTTTCTACTACTGTGATCTGTAAATTAGAAAACTGAACAATAGAGCTGCAATAGAGAAAGGCTTCGTCTTTCATAGCCTGTCAAGTCATTCTTCCATTCTTTAATAGACTAAGTCTGGTGATCACAGTGCAAGCCCTAGTGTAAAGTATTCTCTAAAAGAGAACTATCCAAGGGGTAATGGCTTTGAACAGAAGGGTGGTGGATTTAGATTGGATATTAGGAAGAAATTCTTCCCCGTGGGGATGGTGAGGCCCTGGCACAGAGAAGCTGTAGCTGCCCCGTCCCTGGAAGTGTTCACGGCCGGGTTGGATGGGGCTCTGAGCAACCTGGACAAACAGAAGGTGTCCTTGACCATGCCAGAGGGTTGGAATCTTCCAATCCAAACCAGCCTGTGATTCTACCTCCATCTATTAGAACAAATGGTTGTACAGCTGAGGTCAGACACATCTTTCGTAAATTCTTGCATATAGACTGAATTATTTCAAGCCCTGAAATGCTTAAGATGCAGGGGCTTTCTAGGTCAAGGCTTATACTGCAGGCAGGAGAACTCGTATTAAAGGAATCTGCATTATGTGCGTTCTCCATTTAAAAGACTTCACTTTCCAATCCTGTCTCTCTCGCTTGACCTTCACCCAGAATAGACTGTAATAAAAACTATTTTTATAAGTGACAAAAAGGAAGCGCAGGCACTGCAGCTATAACAATGTAAGATTACCTGTGGATTTATGAGTAGGGGAGGTTGCTGCTTTGGTTATAGTAATGAATCTCACTTGTGCTAATAAGCAGTATTGTCTCTGCCCTGTCAATGCCGGGGCAAAGTCGTGATGCTCTCAGTCAGAGCTGGTTATACACTGTGGCAATGAGCTCTGGTTTCTGTCTTTTACATTGCATAAAAAAGGAATCTATCTTGAAGAGAAAATGGAAATTACAAAATGCCTATTCATAACTTTGCCTTTTTTTTTTTTTTTCCTGCTTTAAATTACTGCACCTACAAGTAATTTCAAAATTAGTTTCTCAGAAAATGAGGTCTCATCTCTCATGGTAAAGGAAAGCAATGAAGGCCTTGTTATTCAGAGAGCCAAGGAATAACAGACTGAATAAATATTCCCACTCACACGAAGGGGCAGGGAGGGGGAAACTGGCTGCACAAAGCTGTTTTCTTGCATCTCCTTTTGTTTCATGTGAAATTTTGGCTGAGGGGTGCCCTGATACTTTCTACTTATGAAACAAAGTGAGAGGGATGGAGGGCTATGGGGATGAGGCAGCAATACCTCTCCTATTGGCTTTATGCTTGTGCAGTGAAGGAGTGCTAATAAGGAAAAATCGTATCTAGAGGAATTAAAATAGCCTGTTGCAAGTTGAAACTAGGTTGTTAAAGTTATGTTCTGAAATGGAATATTATTTATGTGATCTTATATGGTATCCTAATTTTGTGGTTATTGCTGTAGTAGTTTCAGGCAACATATATTTGTATGTGTGTTTGTAGATTTTAAAAATACTTCAGAGCTTTTTAACAGTTGAGTACTTTTATGAGATGCAATTTTGAAAGTTGGCCTATGATACCAATATGTGACTGAAAGTTCAGGGTTGGTTTTTTTTTTCTGATACTGCAGAAGAGAGGAAAAAAGTTCACAGTGCTTTAGTACTGCAGTAGTGAAAGTAGTGGAGTCATTTTTATTTTTACATAGAATCAGAGGATATCAATTTGAACACTTTAAATAGCTGTATCTATGTTTAACAACTTTCCTATAAAACCAAAGAAAAAATCAGTATCCGAAACACTTACTTTCAGTTTTAGGCCACCTTGGGGCTTTGTTTGTTGAAACACAACAACTGTATTTTAGTTAGATCTGTTGGGTATGTATACAGAGATGTGTTCAGCACGTTTCGCTTCATCTGCCTGGTTCTTAAGGTATTAATAGCATTTTCCAGAAAGATATTTAAACTTTCTTTTACACAGAGCTTGGTGAATAATTTAATACCAATTTACTACAGCGTTGCTGTCTGTGATGGTTGGTGAGTGATGCACCAGCTGTGCCCTCACTCTGGAAATGTGAAAAGTCTCCACGTGCTCTGAGAAATGAGGAATGATCTCTGTTTGTTTGCTTGTGAAAGAACAACTTCATGGTAAAAGGTAATGGAAATAAACCCCCTTAACAGTTATATTCAGATAGTTAACTACATTTAGAAAAGAGCCCCAAACCACTACCAGTGAAAGCCACAACAGATTAGCTTAATATAAAACTGATGAGGACAGAGGAGTTCCTGACTTCCATTTCATAACTGCCTTGAAGGTCACGTTTCTTCAAGGGTGAGGTACATAAACAACAGTGTTCATTAATCTTTAGAAAGTGTTAAGAAAAGTGGGAGGAAACAAAAGAAAGGCTGAAATGATTTTACTGTTCCTGAAAGAAGAGAGCACATTTTATTGAATCCTTAAGAAGCTGCACTGAGTCCCATGGTCCGTAATAATGAAAGAGAGATTCTGCTTCCTTTCTGCATACAAGATGATGAAATAGAAGTTACCTTGTTTTGTAACATCAGCTTCTCAGGGTAAAGGGTTAGCAAAAGACAAGATGCAAGGATGATTTCAAAGGATGTATTGATCTTTTATTTATTAAAAAGTGGGATATTTGCAATTCATGTAAATTGCTAGTGTTCTCTCTGAGATTGTAGTTCTGTCTGTACGCAGGATATGTAAAGTTGAAGTAAATAATTCTTTCAAGGCTTTTCCCTCTTTGAATTTATGAGTTTTTGGCAGATGTGCCTTCCTCAGGACTGGAGCTGAACAATAATAGTTGAAAATCTACCAGTCTCCATTGAGTCCTCAGTTACCTTGGAAGTCATAGCCCTTTAAAACAGGTGAGAGCTTTGAATTGCTAAAATGTTTGGGGACTAAGCATAGCTTAGCAGTTGAGTGCACCAACCTGCCTTAAGCTCATTTATTCTATCTTAAATTGTAGAGGAAAAGCCTTTTGCTTATCTGGGCATTCATAGTGCATGGATGGGCCTGCAATGGATCCGTTGTTCATTGGAAAGAAAAGCAGTATTTGATGTGGGTCTCTCTCTCTCCTTTTTAATTTTTTATTTCCTTATCTCTGCGAGGTATCTTGGGGTAGGAAGAAGTAATTTTGTAATGATAAATTGTGTATTCATGTTAGTAACTGAAAAGCAATCTTGCATTCTTCTTGTGTGTTATAGATAGGAGAGCTGTGATAGGAGCAAAGGGAATTCTTTCATCTGAGTGCTAGTAGGACTTTCAGCTATGGGACTGCTAATTTCGGTGCTGCACTTCAAGAAAGAGAATGAGCCAGAGAGCAGGGGAGATGCAGAAATAATGTCAGGTTTGAAAATATGATTTGAAAATTTAAAAGAAGAATACTTAACCTAATAAAGAAGGTCAAGACTCTTCAGAATGCTGGCTGGGACAGTGATCCATGATGTTATAGCAGCAAGTCTGGCCAAGGATCCATGCACTTGCATAGATTGTAGCAATTAGTGCAGTGGTTAAGAAGATTTTGGTCTCAGGACTAGGCTATGCTGTAATTTGGAAGGGCTTGTTGTGCCACTTGTATTATCTGTAGTGTAGTTTGGACTGCCTGTCCCAGACATGAATGGAATTTTCTGTCTTCAGGGATAATCTATCAGACAGGAAAGTCTGGGTTATCCATCACACATGGTTTAACAAAGCAGGTAGAAAAGCATGTGTCAGATGTCTCAATATCTGATGTGTTTTGAGATGCGAGATGGACCGGATGATCTCTCAGGATGCTGTGTAGCTTTTCTATTATTTATAAATGCTAGATATTTTTTTAAGAGTCTTTTAAGCCTAAGGTTGTTTATACTTACAGCAGTGTTGGGGTCTTAGTATAGCTGGTTTGCATTTTCTCTCATGGACTGTCTTTCATGGTTCAGATTTTCTGTCTGAAAACAATCTTAATGAGAAACTTAGTGACTGCCAGTGGTGGTTTAAAAGACAACAGAGTGAGCCTGCAGAAGGGAAGAATATGAAAAAAGCCAATCCAGTATTTGGAGTAGTGCTTACAGATCTATTGGTGGATTTTTATATATTTCAAAGTGATTACATCAAAACTTCTGGGTTTTATTTTTAGTGATTTTTTTTTTAATCTCTTGGCAAAAACATTAGTGGCATTCTTTGTTCTTTGGTCTTTCTTCTTTGTGCTTGCCTCTTAGCTTGGCAGGGTTTTTTTCCCCACTAATTGGAAGAAATAGAGTAAAGTGAAAAGATAACCAAAGAGGAGGTAAAGAAAGGTAAGATAAAAGTAAAAGAGATCGTGCAGTTGTGAATTAAAAAAAAAGAAAGTGATTGCCCATCTAGTAAAAATAAAGGCACTCAGAAGAAATGTGACAGAGGGCAGAGAACAAAGACAGGCATATTAACAAACAGAGAAGAGGCAGTCTGTAATTCTTGGTTGATTCCACACCTTCCCATTCTTTTCATATGGTGACAGAGAAGCCATATAGGCTTTTAAATAAAAAGTGCGCCTCTCATGGATTCCCTGCACTTTTAGCTAAAAAGTACAAATGTACTGAAATCTTCCAGTCCCCCTAAGAAAGTACATAACTGCTTTGCCTTTGGAGCACGTCTGGGATGAGCCTACTTGAGTGTCCTTGTTCAGTGGAAAACAGCCTGGACATAGCTGGATTGGCCGTGCTGGTGAAGGCAGATTCTGAAGATTTGCCCCCAAAATTTTCCTTGAATGCCATCTTCCCATGGCTGGAGAGATTCCAGCACTAGCTAGATTCTACCTGCATGGTCAGGAGACCTGTTCCCCTGTGTCTGGCTATGGGGTATTTTTTGGTCTGGGACCCAGTTTCCTGGGGATAACATATCCTGAGGTCAAGGTTGGTGTGCTGATCTTTCTGGTTAACTGTTTAGAGGGTGCATAGAAGTGAATTTATTTTCTGGTGCAGTCCCCCTTCTATCTGCCCTTGCCAGGTTGGATTGTGGTTTCGTTTTGTGTTGGTGGTTTTTTTGGGGTTTGGTTTGGATTGGTTTTCTTGTTTGTTTTGGTGGGACAGTTATTTTTTTGTTATGTTCTCGGTGGGTTTTGATTAAATGAGCCACTGACTTTGCAAAGATTTGTTTGCCTTGCTCTTCTGAAAGAATTCAGTACAATTCTTGTTATAAGAAGTTCGGTAGTTGTTGTTTTGCAGTTGCTTAAGTTAAAGCTCCTTGCAGCCTGATAATTTAGAAAGTGAAGGAACTTTTAATTCTCTGCAGACAGCTTTGGACAACCAACCAAATAAATCCCATCCCTTTACACAAGCAAAGTCCTTACAGTAAGGAAGCAACATTTAATTCCTACAGTATGCCATTAATATTTAAATTTGTGAGCAATCCTTTCAGTGTGAGTAGTTTTGACACAATTGCAAGTGTGAACAAGGTATAAAAGGAATATAAGGGCTGCCAGCTTACTCAGAGGGCAGTTCTCACATCTCCTGAGTACACTGGTGACATCTTGCTAGGACTGCCATCTGCTCGACAGGAGAACACAGCTCCAAGGGTGGTCTTTCAGAAAATGTCCTTCTTGGGAGCACAACACAAAATACAGAGGTATTCCCCCTCACTGCCTTTATGATGTCAGTATTACTCGTATTATTATATGTAACTATATTGCAATTTAATAATGCAGTACCAGTCATACAGGAATATACAGATTATTTTATACAGTATTATTACTATTACCACCATTGCTGTCTTCTGCTGTTTCATCTTGTTAATGTCTCCTCTCTTTTCCACACTTCTCATAACAACTGGATAAACAAAAATTAGGTAAAATTTTACTCTTTTTCATCTCATTTTATCCCATGGTGCCCCACATCTGTTTTCTCTTAGGCCACATCTATTAGTGGGATCTCAAATGTGCATTGTTTCGGTGAGATGTGTGCAACACTTGGCGAGTGTGTTTTAAAATAATACATCTGTTGGGAGCATAGCCTCTCTCTGAAGCTGGCTTTTGCACACAGCTGGAAGAGCTAAGTCTCACTTTCTGCTGCTGGATCTTGATTAGAAACCAATTGTGTTCTCTTTCTTATAAAAATGAAAACAAAGGAGCAAAGCCCTCCAAACCAAACTAAGCTGTAACCCCTTCCCCCAAATCTTAGAGGAACTGTTGGATTGAAGCACTTCCAGGCTTGCACATATTATTATAATGGTGTTGATTCTGCTTTGATTTTTAAAGCAAACAGAAATATTTAGGGGTTGTAATTTTTTTTCAGGAATTAATATGATTCTTAATTTTCTCCATTGATTCATCAAATTAGTATATTTCTGTTCACACAATACTAGTCCATGTAACTTGTGCCAAGCTAAGACGGCTCCTATGCCGTATTACTTACAGTATTATATTTTTCATAAATGAAGCAGACTTCTGTGCTAACATATGCGCCTTTCAATTCTAGAGTAGTTTTGCTTTCCAAGCTCATGAGTGTTGAAACCCTTTCTTTTCTCAGCTAGAATCTTCCTAAATTGTCCGGTCGTTTGGAAGAAAAGGGAACAATTTCTTGGAGGGGAGGTAAAATGAGTCAAGCAGTTGAAAGAGTTGTGATTTATTGCTCTAATGTCAGTCTTACCCATTTCCACCTCAAAACTTTTGTCTTAATTATAGGTCTTCATAAAGCTGATAGCTTGCCACTGGTTGTGCAGCTGCTTTATTTGCCTACAAGTGTATTTAAGGTTAAAATTTAACACAGCTGGCATATACCCAGTTAAAGCAGTGTACAGAAGTTAGCTTGCCCAGTTAAAGCCTTTCCTGTATTGAAGCATTTGACAGGAGCTCCAAAGGAGTTGTGCATACAGGTATTAGGAGGAAGTTTAGAAAAGAAACTGAAATGAATTAACTACCTAAATTTCCTTAGAGAGCAATGAAATTTTAACCTTTCTTTTGGTGCATACAGAGTTTGCCTTATCTCCCTAGCCACTAGCTATGTGAATAAAGAGTTATTTTGAGAAAGAACTTTTAAAAAACTTTTTCTATTTCTCTGAGAATACCACAGCTACATTATAGCAGTCTAAATCTTGAAGTTGTGAAAAACAATTCAGTCTTGAGTGACTGTCTTTATAAGATTGAATGCATTATTTGAATATGTCCAAAATACCTGGACTTGCATTTAAAGTGCTCTGCTGTCAAAAAACAGTTATGAATGCAATACAAACAGGGAATTATGGGAAATAATATTCTTTTAAAAAGCATTAATAGCATTTTCCTAACTGCAGTGCCATCTGATGAAATTTTAAACATTGATTAATTGGTACAAAAATAAAGACAAAAGCAAGAGGAAACAACATGAAGAAATGTATATCTGTGCTCTGTGCTAGTAATAAAAATAATTTTGAGTGTAACATTGCATTTGATGTGCCATCTGAACCATCTCACTGTATTTATATGCCTGTAATTTAGCCTAACTTGTATTTTCTGCATTCATTAATATGAAAAGAACCCAGTGAATGAGTACCTATTATATGCGAGATCTATGGCCTGGGGACAATTTTATTTTACTCATAAATTTTAATACCCATACTCTACTACAGTAAAAATAATGAGCCTGTAGTGGTTTTGTGCATCATTACAGAGAACTTTTTAAAAGCTGTAAAAATGAATTGCGACTGATTAGAAGTGACCCACGAATCTGAAACGAGGCTATTCTCTTTTCTTTCCCCCCCATCCCCCCATTCTGTCAAATGTAAAACAGCCTTTGGCCAGTGTCAGCTCATATCTGGCAGCAAGAATGATCTTGCTTTTTTCCATTATGCATAATTTCTCAATAGTTTGTTATAAAAAGGGCTGCACTATTTTTTTCCCTTGAGCAGAAAAGTATGGTTTTGGTTTTGCTCTTAAACGAAATATTGGAATTTTTTACTTATCTTTGATGATTTATTTCATTAAAAATCATATTTTTAGGATGATTAGCAATTAGAGTAATTCTTGATGGATTTTGGTGCATTTTTTTTGCCGAATCACCTTAGATGCCTTTAAACATCTAAATCATAATTTTCTAATGATCACTATGTGTAGAAGATAATTATGGCTTTAAAGTATATCCAATCCACATAAATCCATGTATGCAAGATTCTGTGGGAGTCTGCAACCACAAGAACTCAGTAGTTCAGACTCTGTTGAGTCTGCAGGATTATCTGCTGGTAGTCTGTGAATGTGTGTTCAACACCAGATAAGTGCAGCAGGTAAAGCTGCCTCCCCAGGGGGGGACATGGGCTGGGCTGGGTGAAACCAATCCATGAGCTCAGTTATCAGTCGAGCAAAAATAGTGTTGGTCATATCAAAGCTGACAACGTGGCTCCCTAGTTTTGAAACTCTGTTCAAGTTTTATTTCACGTTTTTAGGAAGAATTCAGGCTCAGACTGTGATGAACATAATGCTCAGGATGTGGATGCAAATGCTTAATTGCACAAATATTTAATTTTTACTTGTGTTTCAAACAATATACTAAAATAAAGAGGGTTTGATAGTAGAAGACTGATCAGGAAAACCACTTTCAGATTTTTGCAAAATTAAATGTCAAATTTCTTATAATGACATAGAATAAATCCCTTCATTACAGGTTATATAAGTTTACCTTGCAGAAGGATTGTATTTTGCCTGCTAAAAAAGCTCCCCTAATGATTCACAAATCTCGCTTTACTATTTTATATAGACTTTCAAGATTAATGTTGTCTTCCAACCTAAATTTTGATCTCTAGAATTGTATATGATTCTGGATTTTTTCTTGTATCGAATTCAAAGTATTAATTCCTTCTGCCAAGTCATGAGACATCTGTCTGAGAGACAAGGATAATCCAAAATTCGCATGAAGCTCTGTCACTGCATCTCAAATGTTTTTGTCCTTAAAGTTTGGCCCTGTCTTCTTTCTTGCTAGTCTGCTTTTTAAAGTTGTTGCGATACTTTCTGTTCAGCAGTTCTTTGAGCAGCATATGAAGCCCAAAGAGGAAGGGTACAGAGACTTCAGTCTGGTTCCTGCTGAGACCGTGCCCCCATACAACACTCACTTCCAGGGCTTCCTCAGGCAGTTACCCTTCACTGCAACAAGTTATTTTCGCAGAATATAGTATATTTACAGTCAAGCTTCCTTTTTCATTCAAATGATGAAAGATTTTTTAATCTCACAGTTCCTGCCCTGAGCTTGGTGTTACCTTTTCTGATTCCTGAATTCGCAGTCGTGGTCGAGCTCTGTCCCGCAGATGCTCCCACCCGTTGTCGTGGCTCTTGAGTGCCAGGGGTTTCCTCCCTGTGTTTGCAGTGCCAGAGCCCCTTTAACAGGGTCACAGTCCTGCACCAGTGGGCAGGCAGGCTGCCGAGGGGCTGCGACAGGGAATGCTTCACGTTCACACTTTAAAGTTTACTCCTAAGCCTTGTGCTCGTACTTGAAACAAAGACATTGTTCTGGCAGTGTCTCAGATTTTGGTGTGTCTGCTCTTTCCCAACCCATCCGTGCAGCACTGCTCACCGTAATTGACATGTTCCTTCCTGGTCACCTACTGCTGCTGCTTTTTGTCACCACTCATACAACCAGCAGCTGCTGGTGCTCTTCTTTGTTCGTGGCTTTTGTCAAGGTCACTCTCTGTGGAGAGACATTCCTGCATCTGCTCTGTCAGTGCCCCCAGTTTGGTGCTCAGACACCTCTTTCCTGTCTTGTTTCATCCACAGTTTCTTTTCTGTGGAGGGAAAATAATGATCAGAATTCTGGTATGTTAAGTGTTGGATCTAGCTCTGTAAGCATCAGTCAGGATTGAAAAAACCCAATTATCTCTTTATGAGTGACAAGGGCCACCGGTTTAACATTTGTAATTATTCATTTTAATAACTAAGATGATTAGTTAATGTTGTATGGGTCACATTGTGTGGTATAGTACATTAAATTGCAAAAAATTCATAACTGACATATGATCCCAAAATGATACTAAGTTATTCTGTTTGCAAACCCTTCCCTCCCCTGACTATCTCGTATTTGCTAAAATATCACAGCAGTTTTCTTAATTCTCATGTCCTGCTTGAAAGCAGCTTATGATTCTGACTTTACCTTGTTTTCTTGAGATGTCTATTTTTTGAAGGGAATTTTAATTTGGGTCAAATTGTTAAACTTTATCATGTATTGCAGTCAGTAATTTGAAGTTTGAGGTTTAAATTGGTAGTCAATTTTCTTTGATTTCTTTCATCTCGGCACTTTCACTTTTAGTAAAACTTCTCTTGCCAGTGCAGATGCTTAAGTTTAAAATAAACCCTCCTCAATTACATAAGAAAACTGAAAAAGATTCTTGATCTCTAAACATGATCTTAAATTTGATCTTTTTTACTGTTTTTTTTGTGGGGGGGGGCAGTATACTTTATATTTGCAAATAGAGTCAAACTAAAACACTGAAAATTTTGATTTCTAAAGCTTGAGCTCAAACCCACCAAAACGTTACAACTTTAATGAAACATTCTGAAATCAAAAGGATTGCTTTTTATAAAGTCCATGAGTATTTGTTTCAGCAAATTGATTGTTTTAATGAGTAATATTAATAGTAAAAAAGCTACTAAGTTCTCAGCTGAGGTTCTCAGGGGTGCTTTTAAAGGTGAGTCTTTCTTCGAGCTAAAGCTTCCTAATTGGCCATTGAGTGGGTGCAGTGATGCTTATGGGACATTGATTTATGCTGTTTCACCATTGAAGGTGGGAAAAAACCAACCCAAAACAAACCAGAAAAAGGCAGCCATTGTGTTGGCTGAAGGTGAACAATAATAAATGTGTGTTTTGGGTTGGAACAGTGCAGAGCACTGGAGCAGTCAGTGTTAGGCAGTTCAGAGGCCCCAGCAGCAGCTGTGCCGTTTGTAAATGTGCACCATATTGTCTCCAGAGCAAGCTGCTATTTCTTACAACTGCTGGAGCTACTGTAAATTTTGTCTTTCATGTCCCGTGAAAAATCTCTAACCCAGCTATTACAAAAGCTGTAGATGGATGTCATTAAATAGCATTCATTGTGTGGAATCTTTGTTAAATGTGTTATTTCTGTTTTCATGCTACAATTCATTAGCTCCTGGTTACAATGTTCGTTCCTAAGGAAAGTCATATGATAGGTGGTACTGCACAGAAGGATACAGGGGAGCTGAGCTGAAGAGGAATTCAATCAAATTTTTCTCTTAATCCTGTTCCCCATGATTATGAGAAAGAGAATGTGGCCATGCACTGCTGCTTTCTGATGCCCTGCATTTTTCTGGGGAAAAGAAACCAGGGACTGTGGGCAGCATCTGGCAGGATAATTGATGGCTGAAGAAATAATGTTCTTCTGCTCGCCAGGTGGCCCTCCTCTGCCTCCTTATGGAAAGGGAAATGCTGGACTGGATTTTGAAGTTTGTGACCAGTGGCTTGTGAGCCTTAGCTTGGAGAGGGAGGACTGAACAGGCCCCAGCTCTGTGCATTTTGGGGTGGGAGTCTGTGCTCCCTGTGGCTGCGATGGCAAAAGGTCAGGGGTGACAGAAGGACTGCCATGCACGTCCCAGCCTTGGGATGATTCCCTGGCAGGCCCTGGGACCTGCTCACCTCGATTGTTTGATTGCAGATCTTCATTCTGATGCAGTGGTTTTTGTGGTTTGCTAATTTGTAGCCAAGAACAGAGAAGTGATGGTGGGCAGAAAAGGAGTTTTAATGAGATTACACACTGTCTTGGGCATAAATTTGATTATTGATTTTTGGAAATTACTACTAAGCATTAAAATATTTTCTGTTTTAAGTAGCCATTTGATTTTCAGAAGATGGTTCAATAGGTCAAATGCTCAGTAACAGAAAAACTACTTGTAACATTTATAACACACTGATCTTTCTCTTTGCTGCTGTTGGCTACAGACGCAGTTGAGTGATCATTGTGCTTTTTTGAGAGGATTTTAATGTTGCATTTGAATTATGTTGCATAACCTTCAATGCAAAACTGCAATGAAAGACAATGTTTTCATATGCTGGATATTTTTCCCTAATGACTGCTTTTACAGAGAAGTTGGCTTCTTTCTGACAAGGATGTGCCATGCTGCTGCTGCCATTCCTGCTTTTGGAATGGAGGTTTTATGGAGGAGTTTGCTATTTATTTGCATTACGGCTAGGGTTCCTCTCTTGGCATTGTAATTTTGCCCCAGATAGTGTCACCAGTCCTTCAAGAATATTTGTTCTTCTCTGATTTTCCTCTTAAGGACAATTCTGCTAGTGAAGTAATTGGAATTCTAGACAGTATTTCAGGTATATTTGTATCTATAAATTGTACAAAAGATACAAGTTGTCAGATTCCTCTTGTGGACTGATGTAGTGGTTTTATTCTTTTATCTTTGAGTGTAAAAAAGTTTGTTTCTCCTCTTACTTCATTTTATTATGCTGCTGGCAGGCACGCCAACATGCATTTTAAACAGTCCTTTAAGATCAGGAAGAATACTCCAATGCACCCAAAGAGGATCAATATAAGCTTTTAGTGGCTGTATACAAACCAGATGTTTGGAAGCTACAGCTCTCACTTCTGCTCAGTCTCTAACAGTGTGTAGTAAATTAAGTTTTTGTCTTTCAGGTTAATATGAGTTATGCTCACACAAAATAGGTAAAAGAATATTAGAATGGTGTAGGTCCGAATTAGCAAAGCTGTTTTTCTGCTGCAGATTTAGTGCTATTTGAAGCTTCCAAAGGGCTTTATTAAAAGCACCTTAGAATTGCTTTCAGGCAGTTAAATAACTTTCCATTGCAAACGTTTTTGTAACTGAACCTGTGCAGGTACAAAGACTTTTAATGACAGTGTGCAAGACCTTTTCATTGATTTAAATACTTTTGCTTTATGCAGCCTGAATCATACACCTGCCCTAGTCATTTACAACTGCTGTAATAAAAATCTGTACTATTTTATATTTTTAATGGTTTGTTTTCACTTCCTCCCCTCTAACTTTTTCATGTACTTTTTTTATAGGGTCTCCTTTCCCTGGCTTCTGGTATTTTAGTACACTTTTCATAAGTTAGTCATAAGACTATTTATTTTCCTGCGTCTTCAATAAAAACAAGCAGCAGCAGATCGGTCTCCTTTAGATTAATTCCATCCTTTTTAATTTCATTAGCCCTGGAAATTGACTCACAGTTCAGAATGCTTTTTTTTCCTCTCTCTCTCTAATGCACAGTTTTCAAATATTTTAAAACGTGCTATTCCAGTGTCAAGCTCAAAATATCATCTTTGAAATTTTTGGGGAAAGAGAAGGATGATAACTCATTTATCCATCCTCCAGGGAATATTAAACACCTTGCTGATTACTGATGAGGGAGATCTCAACGCAGATTACTTTGTCAGATGAGTTTTCAAGTAGCTACAATCTGGAATTGGGAGGTTGGTCCTGTCAACATCACAGATGTACCTGACCAGCTTCATAAGTTAATTCATTCCCACTGAAAGCAGAGGCTGAATTGTCTGTTTCCTGCTGCCTCTGGAAGGCTGCAATCACTCAACTCCTCGTGAATATTTTTGCCTGCAAAGTAATTCTCTCCCTCCCTTCTCATAGTTTAATGCAGCAGAATAAACATTTAAGAGAGCGATTTCTCTAAGACTTCTCCTGCGATTAAAGTATTTTATTGATAAGTTGATATCAAGGCACACAAGGTCTATGAAATTATGGAGTATGTCAACAGCATAAGGTGATTACTCTGTAAAGGGAAAAGGCCCACCCAGAGCCCTGCAGTGAGAGCTGTGAATAGCTGAGGCGTTCTCTGGATAAAATGGGTTACTACCATGAGGTTACAGGCAAAATTCATCTGCACAAGAAGATACAGAGATGCATAGTAAGGGTGAGCTGAAGCTTCGCACCTTCAGATTTAGAGAAAAGAGATACAATGGTGCATGAAGAGGCCTGGAGGAGACATTCCATTACCTGCAGGAAATCCCATGGATTGCTGCTGATGCATTGAAACACTGAGCTGGGATGTTCCTGCAGTGTATCAAAGGTTTGTCTTCTGCCCACGCATCCCACTTCTGCCAGGGTAAATGTTTGCTGTACAAAGCAAGATAAATGTGCACCTGATTGAGTGGGTGTAATTGAAATGGATCTGAAAATGACTTGAATATGAAAATTAACAATGTAGAATTGTCATTTTTTCTTTTTACTGTTTAACTCATTTCTCGAGATCAATTATCTGACACTTTCCAAAACAAAAAGCAACTAACAAACGTGCAGCATTTTTCTTTGTGGCTCTGCAGGTACTTGTGCTGGTACACAGCGGGGATGACAAGCCACAGGCTTTTTATTGAGCTGGTTGGTCACATCTCTCCACTGTTCTTAACTTTATTCAAACACGAGTAATCGTTTGCAAAGGCATTATTGTTTCTTGCACAAGTTGCTCTAATTTGAACCAATTAAAATATAATTACACTATTTTATGCTTAATTAGACTCTCAAGTAGCTTCTTCAGGCTAAAGTTATTCCCCTGGCTCTGTATTTTGAGATCTCTCCTGTCTCCAGTGGAAGACTCAGGTTAAATAGGAGGGCTTCTAAACTCAAGAAGTGCTGATACTTTAAAGTTCATTTAATTACTCTTCAGGAACTTTGCTATTCCATACTTCATTTCTTCCAGAACATTGGAACAAGAACCATATGGTGGCGATTCACTGCACTTGCATTTCTCAGGTTGCTCTATTATTTCCTTCCTAAAGTGTTCAATCTCTCTTAAGTCCACATTGTGAATTCCTACAAGAAATGCCCTTGGAATAGAAATTTCCTCATTATCCCTTATGATAAAGGCTTGTGCCAAAAAATAATTTAATTTCACTGCTGTCTTGTCATTATTTTTAATTCCTTACATATCCCTTATCCAAAAAGGGCTTGGAATTGCTCACATATTCACCTTGATATTAAAGCACTTAGATATTTCCATGCATACAGAAACTCAAACCTATAATATGATGCTGACTTTTCAAATATTAATAGTTGTGAGCTAACCATGGACTGCTCTCTTGTACTTTTAAAGGTAGTTTTTCTGCATAAAGAATTTGGAAAAAGGAAATAATTGAAAAAGGACTTTGACTAGTAAAAATGAGGGGAAAAGAACAAAATAGATGCCTATGAAATATTAAGGTTTAAGCAGTATTTATCCTCATTCCAGTGGAATTACCTCTACAATTCATTTGTACCAGTACCATCAGCCACACAGGGTTTGTGTGGCGTTGATGTTAGGTACAGATGTAACCTGTGAAGTCATTTACTAGTAAGATAGTTTTCTTTAACATTTGCTCATAAAAATGGCAAACTTCATGTTAGTAACTTACTCACAAAAGGCTTACCAAGACTATATATATACACAAAGACTCCAGTGTGCTTTGTTAAATGGAAGATTTTTAATTTCTTTTTTTTTTTAAAGTCAGGTAAAATCAGACATTTGATATACTTTGGACTTGTGTAAGCAATCACGTGTATGTAGAAAAAGAATTCTAGTATTACATCCTAATGAATAATGAGTAGATATTTAATACTATTTTCAGTATCTATTGCTGCTTTTGTAGTACTTTTGTGGGGAAGAAACCCAACAGTGAGTAAAACAATTCCTGGTGGTACATTAATCTTAAACAGCCTTGCTGTCTGTATTGCGGCAAGCTGAGAAAGGGGTTAAAAGTCTGAAATTGCTATTTAATGTTTCTCGTAGCTAATCACTAGTATCTCACCTTTCTATCCATTTTTTAAGGTGCAGGGCAAATGCCTTGTTGTGCTTTCACCTTGTGCTGTTTAGGAGTGACATTTACAGCAGTGAAGAGTGCTCTAGCTTTAGGGCTAGGATTTGCAGGTTTTCCCCTGAAATTACACATATAATAAACCAGAGAACAACCTGAATTTTTATACTACAAAGTATAAGCAAAAGTTATTTATTACCAAAAAAAAGAAAAAAAAAGACTGACTGTGACTACTTTAGGAGTGGCAATATCGATTTTTAGTTAAGAGAGGTATGCAGTGGATTATTTTATATTCTTCTCTGGAAAAGTCCTGTTCAAGAAGATTGCTCTCAATGTTTACAAAGAGGGGACAGAAACCTTCACTTTCCAATTATCAATGCATATATCAAGTGTTAATATTCTTGAACTTGGATGGAATTCTTGAACTTCTGAAGAGCTCACGTTGTAAAGGAAAAAGGTTTGCTCTCTCTCACTGGGTGTGTTGTATCAGTGGCAAAATGAATTTCCATCCTTATGATTAACTGAACTGGAGATTTAAATGTACAGACACTTACTTAAATAGGGGCCTGAGGTTCACCCAGATGGGCTGACACATAAAGTAGCAGGAAATTACACCAATTCAAGACTTTCTATAGTCTAATTCCATCTGCTGTACTTTATTTAGTATTACAAATCTCAAATTCTTGACAGAATAATGTTTTCTGAACCAGGTTTTCTCTGCCAACTAATGCAATGTGTAATTCCACCTGTTTGGGCTCTATTCTTCTGGGTTTCCATCCTCTGCAGGTGGTAGAGGGATGCTGCAATACTGCAGATGTCCAAAAATCCATGCAGGTCCTTCTGAATTTATTGTGTAGCAGGTGCAGATGGCAGCTAACGGCACCCAACTATTTATATACCCAGCTATTATATTTTCTAATTCACTGATTTTAGTAGCAGAGAAAATTGATCTTGCTGGCTGCCTGGAGATTTGAAATCTTGAAACTTGCTCACCTGTGTTACAATTCTGGACTTAATCAGCAGCGCTAGATATTAAAACAAAGGCTTTTAACCTGCTGTACTAACCTTTTATCTTGGTGGAATAATTCTGCTTGCAGATACTAGAATGATATCTATGAAAAAGTTGATATAGCATTAGATTTGCCTTCCCTTTCTTTCTGTTAGAAGTCTAAAAACTACTATCATTATACATAACATCCCCATATGGCATTAATTCCACATGTAAGATATGAGAGTATTATTTTTATATCCCTTCAAAAATCCTGAACTTTTTTAGTCATTGTGAAAATTATCTGCTCAGGTTGGCTCTCTACATTTTTCTTTGATTCTTCATACTACACATGGATTTTCCTCAAATGTAATTATACTCATTTCTTCATACCTTTCTGACACACTATGCCTCTACTTAATCTTATTAGTGAAGTCCTAATTCTGCCTTTGACAACAGCACTGTCACCTGCATTTTTATGTCAACTGGTGTTCTATGACCTTTCATCTGAGATTAGTGATTCCAGAAATAGAGAAATGATTTCAAAGTGCTTGTGGAAGTGAACGAGACAGTCTACAGTGTTTTAGTTGGGAAACATAGTTATGAAGTAAAATTGAGCAAGGCAAGTATTTTTAATTTTAAACCTAGTTCAATCAAAACATTTCTAAAAATTCCAATGAATATCTGTAGCCCATACTGGAAAGAAACAGGGAATATGTTACTCTCTATATTAGAGAGCCAAGACAGAAAATGCAAAGTTACCATGAGGAACCCTTGCGAGTTTTCACCCCTGCAAATTATAATATTACTTAGAGCCTTGTTTAGCATGAGGCTGAGCTAATGCAAAGTCTTTGTTAGCTTTGCTATTGTAAAAACACTAAATAAACAAGCACCCTTCAAAGAAATGTAACAGATCGTTTTGTGTAAATCAAAACTAATCAAACATTCATGACTGGTTTTTATGTGTACCTGGTAGTTTGTAAATGGAAAAGAACAAAGGAGAGCTTAAGTTGTTGGCACCTTTCTCTGCTTCCCTGCTTTCAAGCATTTACCATTCATGTGTCTCATGGATGTTTAGCAATCCATTTCTAATCCCCTCCGATGAGAACAAATTGTATGTAACACTTTTTCACCTGTTATTTTCTTGAACAGATGCTTTATCTGCAGTGCATGCATAGATCTGATTTGTTTCAGAAAGTTATGCAATTTTGTTGTACAGTTTGAGTACTTTGTTGTTCTGGAATATGTGTGTGCACTAACAAGTAAACAGCTTGCAACAGAAATGATGCAGCAAAGCATTATTTCAGTAAATTAAAATTAATGAGGAATAGTCAGATAAATGGGTAATGGAGAAGGAGAAGCATCTCTGAAAGTCGGGAGGGAGTATTTCTGCGCCAGAGAGAGTCACCAGGATAAGGTTTGTGGCTAATATTTGGATATTCTAAATTTTTGTATCATACTTTAAAACTTTTACATGCCAAGAAAAAAGGTAAGCTAGTGTTTTCGAACAAGAGGCTGTGGTTTGTGTTCTGCATTTATCCCAGTGTTGTGAGGGTTTTTGTAGATAATTTAGCTCAGATACTCCAAGAGTGACTTAGGAGCTCGTGGGGTTGAACTTTTATGTAGAGGTGTTGCTAACCAGCTCTGGGTTGTGGGTAGCACAAGAAGGGGGGGCAGACCCCTAGGGCTGTGATCAGCATTGCAGCACTGCCCAGTGTGTGATGGTGTCTCCATCTTCCCTCCCATCGCTCTGGGCACCACTGGACAGATGGACTGGCCAGCAAGTGGCCGTCTGTCACAAAATTTGGGAGTCTCCTCTGTTCTCTCTCTTGTGTAATAGCCAAGCAAATATGGAACAGGACACGCCGAGGTTGCTTCTACGATATAGAATTTGAAATTGAACTAGTTTTAAGTTCCCAAATGGGACATTTAGTTTTTGGTGTGGTTCTGCATTGGCTTTATTTTCCCCAGAATATTAAGCTAATGTTCACACTACGGTTAAAAAAAAAAAAAAAAAATTTCTTCCAAAAGAATCCACAAATCTCCATTGCATTTCTTATCTTCATCATGCAGTCAGAGGAATTTGGAGTAGTCAGACAGAGTACTCCTAATAGCTCTGATCCACATGAATCAGAATTACTCAAACTCAATAATTACTGGTAAATTCTTACACACATTTTTCCCTCATCCAACTAAGATGAAAACTTTTGCTTTTGTCACTGTGTATGTTCCACTATGCATATGTCATCCTTGAGCCATGACTGAACGTGGCTTTTCCTTTGGATTGGAGAGAGCGTATTCCAAACTACTGTTGAGTGTTTCTGGCCTTACCAATGCACCAAAATTATAATTCAGGATCTCTCATGTTTTTTTCAGTAAGTGAAAGAAAGGGATTCATCATAAAATCTAATGGGGGAAGCACAAATGAGAACTGTGAGATACCTGCCTCTTGGATGCCATCCAAAAATATAACTGTAAGAAATTTAGGCTGGGATTCTGCATACAAAGCAAGCATACAGACTTTATTGGGTAAGTTCTTCATTGGAAGTTAAACCACAGATGCTTTTGGAGCGGTGGTGGATCCCTGGACTTACTGAATAACAAAGGTCAGAACTGGGCTATAGGTATTTGGAAAAATGCAGTTCATGTCAGTTTTTATTTTCACAGTCTTCTTGATATCTTTAATATTATTGATCACTGATCTGTAAAAAATATTTCAGTTCCCCCTGGGACATGTTACAATGCAGACCTAACCAGCGGGATCTACAAACTGTTTGAAGCATCTCTGCCAGAAATGTATGGAATGTTAAATGACATTAAGTCACAATAGGCAGCAAATTAGTTTTCTCCTCTCTAGTGGTTTACAAGGCTTTCATCATTTGCAAATCATGAAAATTAAATTTCACTCAGGGTCACATAAACTGCATGTTAATCTATTAGCAACAAGCACAATGTAAAGGGCAATGTGCAGCTGAAACAATTTTTTATCAAAAATTCATGCATTATTTCAGTCAACTAGAACTTCTGAATGTCAGTCCCTTTCTTTGATGGCTGCTTAGGTAGTATTTATTTTTGTGTAATATCTGCTAAAGTACAAACATGATCTTGAATGAACTACATACATAGGTCTAACAGTCTAGTGAAATCAAGGCTCTTAGATTCTTCATGTCCCAAGCAGATGCATTCATTTAGTTGTAGGAGGAATGGTTCCTAGAGGTTTAAGCACAGTAACTAGTACTTAAGTGAAATGCAGTGGTGGTAGAATTTGTTTGCTGAAATCACAGTTGTATGGTCTTGGGAAACCCAGAGACTCAAGAGCATGTGGAAAGCATTTGAGACTCATCACCTTAAGCATCCACAACTGAGATGAAGCTCTTCCGTGGTGCTGGGGGAGAGGGCTGTTGGGACATTAATGCCCCTTCCAATAGCTAATACTTAGAGCACAAAATTCAGCAAGCAGAAAAGGCAGTGTCAGAAATAGGGTGCTGGAACCTCATTCTGCTGTCTCTTTCACATGCAACAGCACGTGACAGCAGGGTTGTTAACTAAGGTATTCTTATTTCTTTTGTGCAACAATTTATACATACCCATCTAAATAAAGATTTTTAAAATCTATTTTGAATATTTTTTATTTGATCAAGTTTTCATATATAATATGTGTCGCGTGCTGTTTTCAGTGCACGTTATCTGAGTAGCCATACAGATTTGTTGTTTTTCACTTAAATTCTTTTATGCAAGTCTCTTCATGCCAAACACCACTACTATTTAAGGCTTGCATCACTTTTCACCTCAGAGCATTTTTTATGCTGATGTAATACTGTTGGAATCATGTGCATCTGCCTAAGTGGACATTGAGACAGCAGTGTTTAATAATAAAACAGTGTATTGAACTAGGCAAAACCACTTGAAGAACAATAAAATAGGACAAATTGACTAAAACAAAGCTCTTATTTAATCTGTTGTTGCAAAAAATGTTAGTGCATTAGTCAAACTTATTTTAATAAAAGGCAAAAATCAGTACTACATTGGAGTATTCCAAACAACTGTTTTGGGGGCTGCTGCTTGATTTTCTTAATACTCTGGAAAGCCACTGAGTAGTATGGAACCTGAGAAAACTCAGCAAGGATATATCTGGAGAAGAACTTTGTCAGACACAAATATGTGGAGTCTTTATAGTCCGACTCAAAGAAACCAGTATTTTATTAATATGATCTGCATGTGGATTACTATGGGAGAATTATTTCATGTCTTATCTAAAGATTCTCTGTTTATACAATGAGGTATTTATAAAACACTGAATACTGACAAAAAGGATATGACAACTGGTGATGTTATTCTCTTGTGCTACATAATCTCTATCATGCTGACAAAATGCCATATACCTCTCTAAATGGTGTAATTAGGCTTCCAGGACTTATGATCCTTCCTTTTTGATGTGCTTTGGTTTGTTGGAAGGTTTTTTTGCCTTTTTTTTTGTTTGTTTGTTTATTTGTATTGGTTGTTTTTTCCGCTCATAATTTGAGGAAAGCATAAAGCCTAAGTGGATAAAAAATTACAATGGATTTTCTATCACTTCTGAAAAGTTTTTCTTCTACAGATTCCAACTTGGCTAGATTAGCTCCCACTTGATTAGATTTGACACAGGAATTAGCAGAAAAAACCTTTTTGATCTAGGTCGTAGAAATCGATGCAGAAAACTGCATAGATCAGGTGCAAAATCTGGGTAAAAACCTGTGATTCAAGCCCTGCAAAATATGCTCTGATGAAAATGTGCAAGTCTTTTCAGATGAAGTCTAAGAAATACTCTTATCACCTAATGCTTATTTGACTGTCAGGGAAGAACTGAGTGTCAGGGAAGGTGAGTGCATGAGGATGGAGATTGGGAGTGAATCAAGGCTTTCTTTGAATTTGTAGTAGTTAAAGGATTTGGGAGAGTTAATTTTAGGAGGTATTTCTCCAAACTAGAAAGGTATACGTCTCTGAGAAGTCTCAGTGAAAGCGAAACTACCTTGAGGCCGCATCAGGTTTACTGCATGGGCAGTAAACACGTGCAGAAGTTGGAGAGAACTGGCCTGTGGCACTAAGCAGCCTTTCCTGCTAAACTTTGGATTTCCATGCAGGCACAGCCCTTTACTGGCCATGTCTCAGAGCCCTGGGATGGGAGCTTCGTGCTGCCCCAAACCCACAGTCTGCCCACTTCTCTTCTACAAGAAGCTGCTGCCCTCTGCCTCTGGCAAGGGGCAGCCCCTCTTCCCTCCAAAAGAAAAAGGTGTAGATTTTCTTTCTTCTGTCCTTTGTAAAGGAGAAAATCCGATCAGTAACTATAGAAACAGACAGGCTGGTCAGACTAAAAGTGAAAATAAAATATAGTAATATGAATCAATAAATCAGATACTCTAATTATGGATAACATATACTAGAAACTAACCTAAAATTTTAATATTCTGAAAGCTCGTCTGGCAATTATCCTTTCTGTGTGGGGTGCTTCATCTCCATAATGAATATCAATCGTTTGACAGCATTTTACCACTGTAATCATCAACTGTTGGATCAATAAAGAACATTGAACAGGTTTAAAAAAGACAGCAACACATCTGTTAATATCTCTGAATTGACTCAATAGCCTGCTAAAAGATAACACAAAGAAAACACCAGGGAATGGAAAAAAAAATCAGTATGATTTCTTCAAACCAAGTCGATATGCTTCATAAAACCATCAGGAAGGACAGCACAGAATGCAGATGGTCTCACCTGAGCTGAGAAAGTGTTTCAGTTTTTGTTTGTGCAGTTGCAGCAAGTCCAGAGGAGATTTTTTCTGGCTGATGTTACTTTGAGAGAAACTGCCTTTTCTCAATATTGTGATGCTTTGGGAGGATTTTTTTCTTCTGATCTCCACATAGCTTCATAGCAGAAGAATATCTGATAAGTAAACATTTTTAAAATCAAATTTGGCCTGAGTCCAAATGTTGAGTGCTGAGTCTAGCAGTGGCATTTAGCAAGGCACCATTTCAGAGCTATTTTCTGCCCCCCAATTCACAATCTGGCATGGTGACTGAAATATTTAACACTGATGTCTGACTATTTTCTTGGGGTATGGCAGACATTTATTTTAAGCTTTTATGAATGATTTTTTGCCAATTATCTACACACTGAAAGTACAGTCTGGGTCTGAAGAGGCAGATGACCATTTCAACAGGCTGTGTTCACAAGATACCCTGAAGCTGGAGGAGGCAGCTATTAACTTATGCAACAGACAGCTTGAAAACTGCCACCAGATGAAAGATCAACAGCGAAAGAGGTTGTACATCCCTGGAAAGGGTCAGGTTTTTGATGTGGTTTAGAGGCCCACAGGAAGCAAAGGTTTCCAGATTCAGATCCTCTTCTGTAAATGCAGTGTGAGGGCAGAGGGTTGCAGAACTGCCAGCAGTGTCTATGAGCCTTGTGGTTAGATTTAGAAAGAAAAAGAGGGGTCTAACAGATTCAGTTGTGACAGAAGTTAAACATGGTTCTGGTTTAGTCACTTTTCCCAAATAAACAAGTTTATTTCAGTCTGGCCTGAGTTCAAGTTGATTTCAGTGTAACTGGCTAAGATGGGAAATCCATCCTTGTTGTTCATTATATGTGGCTCCAGGGACTGCCAGTAGCTGCCTTCACTGAGCTGTGCAGGCTGCTCTGGGAGCTTCTCCTGCAGGTGCATGGGCAGAGAAAATATATTCCAGTGGTCAGTGTTGACAAAGCTGCCAATTATTGTGGCAGAAGGGAGGATGCCTTGCCATGATGATCAAGAGGGCAATTATGACATCTCTGGAATTAGTTTAATTAAAAAAATGTAAAAGTCTGGTAAGAAGAGCAGATGTTGAAGTTGTCTGTATATACTTAAAAAAAATAAACAACCAAGCCCCTGATTGTCTTCCTGAAATAGTGGTTTAAACTCAAGTAAGCTCACACTGAACTGGGAGTAAAGGCAGAGTAATAGCTGTGCATGTGTTTGGGTCTATGCTTCATTTCCAGATGTACAACTGAGTTTTTGCTTTGACTTTTAGACTGTTATTTAAAGATGCCTCTGATAGCCTGGGATGTTTTGCAGCTGTGATTTGACGTTAGTTCCTTGGCATACATCCATGCCTTTGAAACCAGTTAAAAGACAAAATAAATGGGTGGGATAGTCCTAAAACCATACTGTGCTGATAAAACCTCCCATAAAGCTACATGGCATTTTACCTTGGAAAGCAGAAAATTAAAGTAGGAGTGAAATCAGGTGTAGCTGGATTCAGGTTAACATCATTGTAGGCTGCTGTTACCCTTTCCAGTGTGTGGAGCCAGGAGATTTCAGGATGCTGCATTAAGAGTGGTTCGTTAGCTGCAAGACCCAAATTTTATAAGTGGAAAATGGGACTAATATTGGATCTGGCAGCTAAACTAAATCATTTAGGTTCTAGATTATCAGCTCCAGTGCTTTTATTAAGATTGATAATATGGGAGCACTGCACAACTCTATTCAGTGGAGGCTGGAAAAAGCCTGAAACCATTAGGGTGGCCATAAATAACAGACTAGAACTGTCTGTGGTCAATTGCTTGTATAGACAACTTCAACAGCTCTTCAAATCCAGCACTGGGGCTGCTGGGGCGACGATTGTGTTCACCAGCAGCACGTGACCATTTGGTTCTACAGCAGGAGCTTGGATATGGGGAATGGCAAAGACAAACTGATCTTTTCTCACAGTGAGAGATCATCTAGATCAGTGTCTTTTCAGTTCATTTGAAAAAGCACAGAAGTGGGCTGGTGGGAGTTGCAATAGATGCAGTTACTGTGACTTGGTAGCTTGGGTTGCACAAGTCCTTTCTGGTTGCTGTAACTGAGATAAATGTCTGTTGTTTGGGTTTTTTTCCCCTCTGATATGTGGAGGGGAAGAATGGGGGGAGGTGGGAGGGAGAAATATTTAAAAATTGGCAGAACATTTCACTTGGATGTTTTTCAACTGAACCTTTTTTCCATTCAAGGTGACAAAGTTTGTTTGTAGGTAGAGAGAATGGTTTGAAAAAAATTGTTTTGATCGGACCAGAATGGATTCCCACTCCCCAGTATTTTCCCTTTGGACCTTTATCTAGAAAAATTTCTGCATAAAATGATATGGGGCCTGTATACTGTCTCAGAATTTAATTCTAACTTATACTGGCAAATTTGATAGATGTGACCAGATTTATGTGTTTATTGAGGCAAGCTTGACTGTAAATTCCTAGTGGCTAAAGAATAAAACCATCTGACACAGCAAACATCTGACATCTGGTACATTGTTAAAGCTACAAAATTGTTTCTATGGATCCAGCTTAGTAATGAATATAGTTTAATGAGCCATAGAATACTGCATTGTATAATATTAAAATGCATCTGTTTACATTTTATTTTACTATGTTACACAATAATATTTCAATTTGCTCTGTTGGAGTACATAACTGTTTTCAGGTTTTCATGAAAGTAAATAAATAGTTTAAGAAGAAGGGACAAGAAATTCCTTACACTAGTAAAATCCATCTGCAGTGTAAACAATGGAACAGTTTGCCTCAGCCAGAATTCTACCAAAACATTAACCAGACATTTTTCTAGTGTGTGAAATATAACAGAATACAAGTCCAAGGCACGAGCTGTTCTAAGCCTTCTGTGGAAAAAATGATTTTAAAGATGAAATATGGAAATTACTGCAGTCTTCTTTTTAAACTATTGGATCTTTTCAGGCAGTATTTAATGAGTGTAGTACTATTACACAGCTTGTTCACACAGAAGCAAGAAAATGCTAAGTTTTAAAATGTGCTAGAACTCACCAGTGCCTCATCAATGTAACTACTGAGAAGCAGGTGATGAAAAATCTAGAAATATTCACTAGATAGATGGTGTAAGTTTACTACTTTGATATGTATATTTTGTTGTATGTATTGATAAAACCATCACCAGAGCTCCAAATTTTGATGTCTCAGTTTGGTTTGGTTGAATAGCAAAAAAACAACCAAATGAAAAACCAAAAGAAGAAAGCAGTGTAACTTGTTGCTTGCTTATGTATGTTATGAATGTAGATATTTGACATATAGTTATGTACCCTAATAATGCCGAGAACGTAGCACTAATAAATCCCGTAATTGGCAGTTGCAGTCAAATGTGCAAACATTATTCAACTGGATTTCATTCTTGTTTTGGTACTTTGAATTATTTCTAGTTTCTACTAGCAGACCAATATATAGTATAGGTGCATTTTTTAAGAGCACTATGACTTTACTGATCCCAAGATGAGATGTAAATAATCTCCGAGACAGCTTTTACTATGATTTCAATTTTTACATCAGTTTTAGAAAGAGATTTTCATTTTCTGTTGTCACATGTCCCCTTGGAATACTCTTGCCTCTAGGAAATATTTTCAGTTAGAATTTACTGTTTGCTGACTGAAATTTTTCACCTATAAAATCTATAATCTGATTGTGTTATTTTTCATGAGAACATAAAATCTTTATAGGCTCAGATCTAAGTACAATGTGGCTTGAAGCGTGTATCTAGGGGAAGGCACAGGAACAGAACACATCTGTAGTAATACTTTACTGTAATACTCATTCAGTAAACAATTTATTGCTGAGAGATTTCCTGAGCCAAAGGTGACCTCTAAGTTTAGTATTGTTTTGCAATTTTTTTTTTCACTCATGAACATGTCAGTCTCTTCCTTTACCATCTCTCTCTGACTGGAGCAAGGAGTTCCACAGCTTATCCATGGGCTCCGTGAAGAGCCATTTTTTGCAGTGTGTTTTAAAACTCCACCTTGCAGGCATATAAAGGTGCTTCCAGCCCAGCTCTCTGGTCTGTAGTTCAGGCACCACATGACATTTTTGCATCAAAACACCCTTGACTTATTTCTTTTAAGTTAATCTGCTCAACTGCTTTCCTTAATCAAAGTTTGGGAATTCTACTTTACTGCGCTTTCAATTCAATATTTACAAGCAAGATCTGTGATCCTGAAATTAATAGTCTCATCTAAAGCATTTTGTCTTTTTACTGCCTTGGTGTTCAATTAGACTGCGATCTGATCCGTTTGCTCTGAAGGTGCCAGCTGCTGGGGAGCTCTGATGCTTCTGGGATTCCCTGCTGTGACAGTGAGGTCTTATTCCTACCCACTCGCAGCTGAAGCATCTGGAGTGCTAAGCAGTAAGTACAGCATCCAATTCCTCCCACCCCTTGTTGTAAAACAAACAGAGAATACTCCCCATAGAACGGTTCTTTTTCGTTCCACCAAACTGAAGCAATACTGAAAACGCACTCCGTGGTGCGATTTGCAAATAGAGTCAGTAAACATAAAATATTAACACAAGCAATAATGTACTCCAGGCACAAATAGTCATTTTGTCCATGTTGGTTTTCAAGGCGATGATATCAACTTCACAGTGCAGCTTTCTGTGCTTTCGGAGAGCTGCCATAAAGGAAAACCAGCCAAATAAGGCCATTTTTAATGATGAGACTCACAAAGGATATTAGAGCACTTGAAGAAGGGTTGCTCCATGCGCATATTGGGAGCTCTGCTCTGGGAATGCCACTGCACGAAATTGTTGCATAACTTATCTGAACTCGTGGAGGTTGCGATGGTATGAGTTTTTTTTAAAAGGTGCTGTGGCAAGGAGTGGCTTACATGGGCATATATTTGTATTTGTATGCATGTATGTATTTAGGTGCTTTTAATTACGGGTCATATGGTTGTGAAGGATTCAGGCCTCTGGCATGATCAGAAGCACATGAGGTTCCCCTAAATAAGAAAAATAATTTCTCTCATCCTGTTGTCACTGCAGCATTTGTAACCAATTTTAGCTGGTAATGCTTTGGTACCCGGCCTACACACTCTAGTTTATAACTTTAATCTATTTTTGGTGCAGTAGCACAATTTCAGACTTGAATGTTGACTTTAGAAAATGTGTATTTTTATCAGCTTCTCATAACTCCTTCTTCCCAGTTGTGTGTGTCAGAGGTTGGAATCCTGACAGTACACGATGAAACTGTGAGATCTGCATTAGCTCTTGCTCATGTTATTATATGCAATATAGGCTCATTCTTTCTGAAAGTGTTTGGTTCTTGCATGTCAATTACAGCTCTTTGGATCTGCTCAGCTGTTTAGGGACTGGGAGTACCTGTACTGCATGGAGCTTCGTGATGCAGAATTCTCAAACCTCTCCCGTGCTAAGATTGTTCCTTTTAAAGTGAAACAAAGTTTGAGGACTAAGTTTCTTCTCTCCTTTCTCTCAATGCCTTTGTGATTCGGGTATGAACCTTGGGCTAGGTGATGTTCAGTCAAACACAAAGGGCAGCATCAGAACGAGCTGAGATTTTGGGAGTTGTCTGGGTGCCAACTTCTAGGAATAACTTACTTCCTCCAAAGAAATGGAGATATGGCAGGACCAGGATAAAGTTAAGTTACTCTTTTCCTCAATAAGTACTGATTAAAGGAAGAACAAAACTCTGAATTTATGCCAGTGGTGAAGAAGTGGCCAATAGCATTTGTAAAAAATAGTTTTAAAAAATCCTACTTGTTGCTAACCCTGGCTGGTTACACAAGAGCAGACATAAAAACTGCAATAATATGGTTATGGAAGGTAGAGCTATATTAGATAACTTTTAAAAGGTTCTAAAGTTTTACTACGTATGAATTTTTTCTCCTTTTTTTTTTTGATTTCTGCAAAATGTGTGCTACAAGAATCATAGTCCAGCAGGAACTTATACTGCAGGCAAAAATACATGAAAAATAGGATCAATAAAATTCAAAACTCCACTGTAAAAAATTAACTCCCAAAAAATCATTTTTCTATAAAATATGTAGCATGTGTAGAAGTCTCGGTGCCATGGTTATATAAATATACAGACACTTAGGAATAATGCTGTCATTCTAACCCATGCTGTAAGAATTACACTGTGTCATGCCATCAGGAATTTTCACGTGCTCTGTGCACATATAAATATTTATTAATAGTTCTGATCAGTTAAAGGTTATAGGTACCTCTCTTTCCCACCACATGGTAAAATCACTGCTTCTCCTGATGTGCTGTTTTCACCTTGCTCACTGGCAATCCTTGCAAGCCCCCCCTTTGGCCAAGTTAGATGTCAGGAAATGAGGAGAACAGTTTGGCTCTCAAATCTAAAAGTGAGACTGGCAGATGATGCCCTCTGTGGATTCATAGGTGTATGCTTTCCTGGAGCCTTGTTCTCTGAAAAGCTATAGCATTTCAAGGAATTGTTTTGGGGAGCCTAAATTTTTCATTTATTGGGGAGTTCTGTGCTTTCAGGAGTAAAGAAGAAAAGCAGCATTTGGTCAAGATATTAGTAAAGTTTTACGTACAGTATATACTAAAACTACAAACAAAATAATTTCTGTAGTCAACTGGCTGGGAGCAGTCTCTTAAATGATGGTACATCTTTAGGGCAACAGGAATTTGCACTGGCTTTCCCACATGTGCCGTGTGTCTTGAAAGGATCTAAAGTTTAGAACAGAAATATTCCCTGTTGAACATCATGTTGGGAATCACAGACTGTGAAAGAATAAAGAAATATCAGGAGGGATGGGGGAGAAAACCGTACCATTTTCAGGTTTGGTGGTTTTTTGAATCTGGAGTTTGAACTAACTCTGCCTACTAACTCTTCCCCCAAAGGACTTCTTCCTGTAAAAAATTCAGAACTCTCTGTGTTCAGAGCAATCTATGCCTCAAAGAATTTCTGTAGCATTCTGTTGTGTTAGAGGAAAGGTAGGTTGTTATTTTCTTGCTTTTTACCACCCCTCTACAATACTGTCTCATCCCCTCTGCTGGGAATCTTCCCAATACACATGGAATTGTACTGGAGTAAAGACTACTAGGAAATCAAGTACATTTACCACCTTCACAACGTGATCATGTCACATGAAGGGAAAAACCAAGTGTGTTGGTGCACTCCTGACTGCTTTGCTGGTATATGTTTGGGAATTACTGCAGTGGGAATAATTTCAAACTGCCTCCTGTTTAAGCTCCAGTGTTTGTTGGTTCTGTTTTCGGCAGTTTTTTTAGTGGTATTTTCCCCAACGTGCTTGCTGGCAAGAAGTGGGCAAAGAGATGGAAGCACTGAAAAATGGTCATTGATGCACAGTGATACAGCAAGAGAAAGGAGAGGGAGTAATTGCATGGATAAACTCCAGGTGCCTGGCAGAACCCAGAGCAGTCAATGGAAATGGGTTTCAGGTGATGCAAAGTCGAAGGAAAATGCGGTGCCCTGCCATTCAGAATAATACAGTACCAGCTGCTTTACAACAGGCCTCAGCCGTAGCCATGGTGTGACCTGTCCTTGCTGGCTCTTTCCCTTTCGGTGGGTCATGGGCAGTTTTCATCCACTCCTCTCTGTGTCAGTCACTATGTCACTGCTGGGAGAGAACATCCCTGCTGGCCCTGCTTGAGATGGGCTGGATGAACCAAATCTGCTGTGCCATTTCAGAGCCATCATGGCACTTTTTGGAATTTAAACCTGAGAACGTGCACAGGATCAATTTCTGGTTCATTTTAAAGCCACTGGGCTAATTAGAGCAACGAATATACAAATGTATTTAGAGAGGACATGCATGCAAAAAATTTAATATTAATCTTGATAAATAAATATTTGACTAACTTCATAAGTGAGATGACATTCTATCAGGAAGCAATTGCTTAGAGCTGCCTTCAATTGAAGCAACATCAACATTTGAAAAATATTTTGGTTGTCTGTAAGTTCTGCTCTCAAGGAAAAGCAAATGAATACCAAGTTTAGGCCTCCTTTAAAGATAAGAGTGATCAGAAATTAGTTTTAAATGTGCACAGTTTGACACTGGTTTTGAAGACTTGCACTGCTACCCCATTGCCAGGAGTTTTAAAGGACAGACTGTGTGCAGCCTCTGTGTGACTGGACACAGAGCAGAGAGCTGTGTGATACAACAGGACTAAAATCAACAGGAGTCTAATTATGACAGCCTAAAGCTGTTTATAATTATAATGCTTAATTAGGTGAGACACAAACAAGGAGAGAGTTCATTTGGTCAACATTCTCTGCAGTAATGTGTTCTGATGGGAAATAAAATCTCTATGCTGACCAAGTAATCAAAACAATGTTTTACACTGTTCATAGCCTTTGGCGAAGTTAAACTTTGTAACTGTGACATTTTAGGAAAGGTTTGAACAAAACCTTACCTATTTAAAAAATTAAAATCTACCTGTAAAGAGCAACTCTTCATGACAATAATCAGATGCACTCCTTCCCAAGCCATGTTTTTTCGGTTTGAAAACTGAAAAATGTTGCTCTGGAGAGGCTGCCTGGTTCTTTGCTTAATTGTGTGTAGCATCCTGTAACTGTAATCTCCTGGGTAAGCAAAGTGTTCCCAGCACTGCAGTCTGCCCTAACGGTAGACACGGGGAGCTGCAGCGCCGGTATCCCAGGCAAAATCCCGCAGGGATGTGCTGGGCAGCTCTTCCCCGGGGTATGCGCAGGGCTGGGGGCTCTCTGCGCAGAGCTGTGCCATTGCTCTGTGGTAGAACCTCAGAGCACTCCGCGATGAGAAGCCTCAAGATGCCAACACATATCCCCAAACCGGAGCTTTGTTTTCTAGACCTCTGTTTGCTGAGCTGTTTGTAACCTCCTTACCACGAAAAGGTGCGTTCTACATTGGATGGTGTCCTCATGGCACCTTATCCCCTGCAACAGCAAACACGTAGGCAAGAGAATAAAAAAGGATTCAGAGAATAAAAAAGGATTCAGAGAATAAAAAAATTCAGTAATATTTTCCCAGGAAACACCTGCAGCCTCCAGAAATTTTGTTCTCTGAAGAACATTTTGAGCCAGCTGTATCTTATATGTAATTCCTCTTGAGGTATTTTTCCATCTTTTACCTATTTTTCTCCCAACTGCATTCTTTGTCCTGTCCCAGTAGCACCCCCGACAACATGATTGTCTATTTTTGTAGTGAAAAGAACCCTTCTGCCTCAAGGTGGTTTCACTGTAATGCAGTTTTATAGGAGACTTTCACACAGTCCTACCAGCAGGTCAGACTCCCAGACATCACGTCTGATGTGGCACGAGCTTTGTGCACTTCATGCATATTGGGTACACACCCCAGTTTTGCTGTGGTGGCAAAAACCAAGAGGTAGAGCAAGACATGAATTTGGGCACAGAGGAAGATAAGATTTCTGCTGCAATATGGCCGTTGTTAGTAGTTTTTTGGTGTGTGGGGATTTTTTTGTTTGTTTGTTTTGGTTTTGTTTGGGTTTTT
>VZTG01010154.1:636213-685902 GCA_013397845.1 Melanocharis versteri
TTTTTTGGGGTTTTTTTGTTTTTTTTTTTTTTTTTTTTTTTTTTTTTTTTTTTTTTTTAATGTGGGACATCTCTTAATTGTGACAAAGGTGAAAGTTTTTGTCAGAAATGCAGTGTGACTTACAGGTTTTTCTGCAAATTTTTACCAGGTTGCTTTGTTTGAAAAAGAGGAACATGTGAAAATTCCCCAAAGCACCTAAAGAAAAGTATCACTTGGAAGTGTCTGAATTTAAAAAAAGGGGTCCTGAAACACTCAAAATTAAGGAAATATTTGGCTGAAGCTGACTTTTTTTTCAGCTAGAGAAGGAAAAAACCCAAACTAATTTCATTCGTTTTGTACTGTAATGTTCACTGGTGACTGATATCAATACTGAAAGCACAACAGTGGGTAGCATGTAAGGCAGAAATTGTAAAAACACTACAAAAAATATGGAAAAAATGTGATATTTTTTCATTCTGGGCTTCAGTATTTGGTAGTGAGACTGAAGTAACAAAATATTTTACTAAACTAAAAAATTAATTTTATAATTTATCTCAAGACTTAGGGAATAGTTCATTGTTGTTTGTAATTGTGCAGCCATTGCATCTGTAGAATAAGTTAATAAAAATGACTTACAGTGCTGAGTATTAATTTTTGACTAACAAGTTGTAATGCTCGCTTCTGTGCTCCAGGGATTGTTTCTTCTTTAATGCAATTAGCATTTTTATGCTGAAGGAGGCATGTTCTTACTCAAGCCATAAATTATTAAGCAACCCTAACTAAAAAATTTGAAGTACGCATATATGCATTTCTGTGTGCTTCTTCAGGCAATTAATTTTTAATTTAACAATGTCGTATATTGGCAGTAACTTTTAGCGCAGTAAGGTTGTTTTATCCATTTTATTGTCATTTAATACATCAACTGTAGGCTACACACACAAGCAAGTGCTTTTCGAGCCAGGGTGTTGAATTGAATTATTTTATATTTCTGTACACTTTCCAGAAAATAAGCATTAAATGGAGTGATAAACCTGACTCAGAATAAATCATGTTAAAACGAGGAAGCAGAATGTATTGAAAGATTATTTAATAGAGTTCCTGAACATCAGTCCTGGAACCAATTTTGTTTAATGTTTTTAGTAATGGCTTTGGCACAAAAAGTGTAGTATTCTGTTGAAATTTACTAAAGATTCAAAGTCGGGTGGCATTGTCAACAGACAGGACAAATTGAATTGCTGGGCAGAAAGTGCGGAATGACATTGAAGGTGGAATTTTTTATTTATTTTTTTTTTATGATACCTCTCCCACCCTCAAAAGAGAGATTAAGTTCCACAGTACAAATCATAAAGAAATGCGCATAGGGAACAAAAAAAAAAATTTCCACATTATACTAACTGCCCATCCCTTTAGAGGGGGGTAAATAGGATAGAGTATAAATATATATATATAAATATATCAGGAAGAGATGACTCAGAGGGGACCTCACCAATGTACACGAGTTTCTGCAGGGAGGGGTCAGAGGAAGGACCAGGCTCTGCTCAGTGGTGCTGAGCAATAGCACAAGAGGCAACGAGCAGAAACTGATGCCCGGGAAGTTCCACCTGACCACAAGGAAGAACTTCACTGTGCAGGAGGCCATGCACTGGAAAAGACTGCCCAGAGAGGGGGGGAGTCTCTCTCAGTGCCCAGATGATCCACCGCGGTCCCTCCCAGCCTGAGCCTTCTGTGGTCCTGCAGGACTGTGAGCTGCCAGGGTGGTGCAGCTGTGGGAAGAAGGAAAATTCAGTGGCAGATTGCAGCATGCAAGATCTTTCCAGTAGAATTACCAGTGTCAGACCCCCATGAAAATCCTGTTACTCTGTAGGGGATTATACACACTCTGTAGGGACTTACATATTCCTGTGTAAGAAGCCGGTGTTATTACAGGTGAAGACTGAATTTGATGCTGATTTTGGACATTTTATGTTATTGCATTTGCAGGTTTGTTTTTTTTTTTTTTGTATTAAGTGTCATGTTAGATGCTATTAGAGCAGTAAAATAGTTAAATCCCTAGATTTAACTATTACATGAGAAATAGAGGTGACCTGGAGTGCTTTGACATCAGGATGAATAGTTTTTGATGCTTTCTTTAATTATTTTACTTTCTGAAAAGTCATTTAACATTTCATGACTTCAGAATCTATAAATCAAAGTATAAAATTGTAAATCATGTCAAAAATTCATACCTGAGAACCATTAGTCTATTCTTTGTCTAGTGGATGATAAATATACTTTATTCCTTTGTCTTTGAGACTGATACCTTACTAATATTAGTTTAAGTATTTTAAATAATTTTCATTATACTTATTTCTTAAGCATTATATAATAGCTTTGCTTTTATTTTAAAATGGGCTAAAAGAGCTCATCAGGAATGCAAGAATATATCCTTATATTTTGGTTATCTTAGAAAGGTATAAAGATATTCATTGTAACTATAAACACAGTTTTCAAAATGTATTATTTTTAGATATAGAAAACTGGAGCATTAAGCAGTGGAATAGTCACAAGAGAGGATTTATGGACACTAACATCTGCTGTGTTATTTGAGTGTTATGGAAATACACTGCAGACTGCAAATAGAAATAATTGCACATTAATGGGAAAGATCCAGATTGAGTCTGTTTATTGATATACACCAACGTTTTGGTTTGTATAAAGTTGAATGCTGACAAGTCTAAATACATCACAATTTCTTATCAGTGACAGTGGGTGAAGCCCATGTTGAGCTCATTCATGGTTCCTCGAGCCTTGTCACAGATAACTTTCTGGAATAATTGAATTTTGTAACTAGCCAATCATGAAACTTTGGGGTTAGTGAATATGGGGCAGGACCAGAGGAAGGGCAATGATGAGGGGAAAGGGGAAAGTCTTCCAGAGAGCAAACACATGTCCAAGCATATTCTACTTTAAAAAAGGAAGAGGATCTTGCCATGGCTTATGTTTTATGCCCCAAGTGAGCCCCTCTCGCGTCACTTGGGGCACAAGCTGCACTGTCTGAGTATTTCCTGGGCCTCTTTCTTCTTCAGTGCCACAACATTTTTCTGACTGTTAGAGGCTGAAATAGAGGATTTTTGGGGGGGGGTTGGTGCTTTTTTATTCATGATAGGCCCACCATGAGTAGACAGGGCAAACTGTAGCACTATTACCATACCATATTTTACTTCAAGCTTTTGACCTATCTGACAAATATTTACATGTTCATAAATGCATTGCCTTAAAAGATAAAATTTTTCAAAGACTTTTACTCTTCCAGACCCTTGGGCATATGTTTCTACTTTTGGATTTTCAGCTCGCTAAAATGGAAATGTTTCAGTTTAAGCCACATGATTTTATAAATAAACAAGATGTGATGAGTTGCTGAGTTAGTCATGTTCTGTTCCCCTTGGACTTGCTGGAGATCTAGTCTATGAACTCAGTGAAACCTAGGATTTAATTAGCATCACCCTCAAGGAGATGTTTTCATGTGATCAGCTACATAATATTCTAAAATTGCCTGGTTTTCTTCATCAACTACAAACAGAGCTAGGCATATCCATAGTGGTTCAGTGAACTAATGCATTCATTTTCTTGGTTCACCACAAAATGGATAAAATAATTGGGAATTGCTTAATGTATCTTTCCTTGTACTTATAGCTTTAATAACAAAAGCTTTTGTTGGTGGGGATGAAGTCAGGATTTCAGTCCATGTGTGTTTGTGAGCTGTTAGGTACAGGCACCCTGGGGAAGCTGTTATGCAACAAATGCCAAATGTTCCTCATGGTCAGGCCAGGCTGGATGGGGATTTGAGCAGCCTGGTCTAGTGGAAAGTGTTCCTGCCCATGGCAGAGGGCTTGGAACGACTGATCTTTAACCATTCTACAGTCTGTGAGAGATTTCTTAATGAGATGATAAGGAACAAATACAGCTAACCCAAGAAACATGACTTTACCACTAATAGTACAGGAAAAACTATAGGAAGTAATTTTTTTTCCCAGCTATCTCAGTTGCCTAAGAGTCTTGAAGACTTCTGAATACCAGTGCCTCAGGTAGCATCTATTACCAGTCTTTCGATCTGTGAGTTTGGGAAAGCTTGTCTGAAATACAAAAATATAAACTGTTTTTAAACTTTCGTGAAGATGAACTTTTGATTCTATGAAATGCATACAATATTTTAAATTATTCTTACTGAAATTTTTACATGCTTGTAACCTTGTATAATGTTTAGTACTTAATAAAATATGCTGTTTTTCTATGCCTCAAAAGTTTTTAGTGATTTGTAGAAAATTGGAAGCATTGGTTGGAGTTTGAAATTTTTGTCTTGGCTTTTAATCTAGAGATAAAGGTATCACCAAAATTAATAGGATTTATTTTATTAGTATTTTTCAATATTATCAGTTGTTTCCAGTATTGTCAACCAGAAGAATCCAATCATAAGAATACTGTTTAAACTCTAGACTTGCTCCCCCAAAAGCAAGTTAAAAAAAAATAAAATTAGTGTTATCAGTAGGACATCAGAGAAAACTGCAATTTTTTGCTGGCTCAGGGATACGCAGCAAATCAGCTTGATTCTTAATGCAGTGTGTGCTTAGTTGAGATCCTTCTGCAGTGAAAGCGTTTTTTCCAACATCTGTAAGGACTCTTCCTGCCAAGTAGGATCTTTACAACTCCAAAGCCCCACTCTTTAGCAGCAATCTGAAAACACACTAGAAACATATGTGTGTTGAAGGATGAGAGTATGGGCCATCTGGTCATCATATGTCTTCTTTGCATGCTTGCGTTGGTTTGCCAAGGGTCTCAGAACTGTTTCTGAAGGATTATTAAACAAGACAAACCCAGAGATTTCTGCAAAGCAGGGAAAGGTCTGGGGTCCCTTTGGCATCTCTGTTTTAATGTAAAGTGCACGTGCTAACCAAGAGTGTCACTGTCTGCTGCTGGAGGGGTTCAGAACGTGTCCTTCTGGTGTTTTGGCTCTGGTGTCCCTCAGATGTGGCCAGCCTGCAGGACCAGCCTGCGAGGGCGTGCCACAGGGGGTGCAGCTGTGCTGGCACAGCTGGCACGGGGACAAAGCGGGGGTCTCAGGGGACAGGCAGCGAGCAGTGCCTGCTGCCTCTCCTCTCCGAGGGTTACAGCCTGCACATTGGCCCTGTATAACCTTCATTAACTTTTGCCTTTTCTGTCTGCCCAGTGACAATTTCATTTCTGTGGCAGAGGTGTTCAATTTGGTACAGCTTTTTCGCAGTCAAAGTATTTAAAAGGGGATAAAAAAATACCTCATTTTCCGCATCAGGTAGGGAAAATTCTGTCTTTTGGCACTTAACATGAAACTTAAAATGTCCAGCTATTATTTTCAACTGTGATTGGAAGTTTAGGTCTACAATTATCTATTCTTTCTCTCAATTTCTTATTTCCCCCTGTTTAGGAGAGAGGAACAGATACTGTAAAAGATCTCTTCCAGCAAAAAATGTTTTTCTTTCAATGCTTTACTGAAATTTTTGGTGCTATAACGAATTGCACAGTATTGTAGACCATTGAATTCTTTGTCGGAAATGCTGTCTTAACAGGAGACATGTACCTGTCAAGATCCATGTAATCATCCACGTTTTCTAATATTCATTAAACCGGAAAGTTGATCAACAAGCAGAAAATTGCTTGGAATATTAATGAGAAGAGTAGAAATGTGCTGCATTCTCACGGAAAAGTTTTAAATATTTTCCATTAAAGCTGCATGATCAGTATACAGATAGGGATGTATAATTAATCAGGAGAATATTTTACTACATTGACATGTATCAGTAATAGAATTGTTATTTTTTAAAAAAACTGGCTAACAGGAAGTATGGTGCTGAAAATATTGTGTAAATTATCATTGAATACTAATATTGAGAATTTTATATAACCTTTGTGTTTGTGCCTTTTTCTTGCATGAGTAGTTCCCTTTTTTAGAAGACTATGTTCTATTAAATTTTGCCGAAAAATAACCCAACCAAAATTAAACTCATAGTTTTTTTGTTTGGTATAATTTTGCATATATATGTATCTATTTCTTCATGCTTCTGAACAACATAGATATTGTGAAGAAAAAGCTCTGAGTGTAGCTGTAGGATGAATTCCATTTCCTCTCAGGCTGATTTTGATCATTCATACATAGCTCTGAAAGCAAAGTTCCTGCAACTGAAGGGATCAGGGGAGTTTTCAGGCCCTTCTTTCTCTAATCCATTGTAGAGATCCAAGTTGAGGCTGTGGTGTAAAGTGCCAGTAATCTGAACAAAGAAAAAGCAAAGATTTTTGATTGTGCAGGAAGGTTTGAGATGTGATAGCCTTTGCTGTGATTGCAACCAGTCTTTGCAAATGTCCTGGCAAACTGTGAAGATATTTTAAATCATGTTATAAGTGAACTGAACAGTTTGGTAGACATAAAGCCCTAGTTACATTCTTAAAGTTCAGTTCTGCAGCATTTCTTCTCTTCAGTCGTGCTGAGGGCCATACTTGTTAATATATTGCTAAAACAAAAAGAAATGCAATTGCAATAATAGCAAACTATTTTTTTTTCCTCTTTGGCTGCACCTTATTGTCTGTGTCTTTTTTTATAACTGAATGCTACCCCTGATATCAAACACTTTGAGGAATGCAAATTACAGTTGTGCTTTATGTAAAGTATTATCCTCATTCCCTATGTTCAGTCCTAAATTACTAAAATTTTAGAGGTTTATCGTTAGAGCATTTCTGCAAACACAGACATCTTAATATATTCTTGTGTGTTTAAGTGCTTTTCAAAGGGACACGTAAGGATGAGTGAAAGGAGATGATAACAGCAAAAGCCTGCAGACTGAAATACTGCTTTCTGGACTCTCTTCAGGATTACACTAAATACAGAATTTTTTTCCCTTCCCCCATAATTTCAGTTTGTAACTTAGATTCATCCACTGGAATTAGGCACGATGTTGATTGTTAAAGTGTCTTAGCCCCCAAGCATAATGTCAGTATTAACCCTACATCTTTAATACCTGAAGATGGTCCTGCTTGTAAGTCTGCTTTCTCTTGTGGTGTTGTACTGCCCCAGGCTAACAGCTGTGCTTAGCTAAGGTGTGGATCAGATATCCTCTTCACTGAGCCCGGAGGGGCAACACAAACCTTTTCCATGAAGGGCTTTAATTTGCCCATCTATATCCCCTGAACATTCCCAGTAGCTTGTATTTCCTTGCTTTGAGGAAGAGAATCCCCATTTGTCCATGCAGAAAAATCAGTTCTCTCCTCCTCCTCCGATGTTACCTCTTTTGTCCTGAGCTGCATTAGCCATGGACAAGCAGCCTCCTGACCTTTCCTGCTGTCCTTACAGGGTAGCCAGTGGTCTGCTCCCCTGCCCTGTAACTTTTCCACTCTTCTGTATTTCCACTCTTAGGTATTCTTCTGTATACCTAAATGAGAAATTCATTAGAGGGTGCTTCTAGAAGCAGTAGAAAAGCAGCTACTTTATCAAGACACCCTGGTACCTTTTATAGTATTTCTCTGGCTTGTGGCACTCAGCTTTAATATTGGCAGTACGAGGCTATTTTTGACTCGCTGTTCTGGCTAAAGGTGGTTTCAGTTCAAGGCTAAAGGGTAGCAAGGATATAATGGGATTTCCAAGTTCTGCTGCAATGTGAAACTTCACCTGATATACCTTCAAGTATAATGCCAGCGCCTCATGATACCATAGTGAGAAAACTGCATTTCCGTGGAAAAGTTGGAAGCATCTTAGGGAGTGGAAGGGTTGCATAGAGACAGAAAGACGTGAATATTTGATTTCTTGTTCTTTTCTCGTGCCTTTCTGGATACTATTTAAAAGTTTGGCAGAGCTGGTATTTGCCAGATAATAATTAAGCAGAGATCATTTGACACTTGTCCATGTTCAAGTCTGCTCTGTTATTGCACATGGTTTCTTGCTTACAGTTGTCAGCCACACAAAATATTAGATTAAAAAAAAAAAAAAAGGAAAGAAAAGGGAGGAACTAACTCTAAATTGCAAGAAAAGAGTAATTTCAGTTCCATTAGCGACACTAGATCAGGCGCACTCTGCTGCCTGTGATTACTCTTTAAAATATAAATGCCTTAAAAGCAGGAACATAAAGAGATACTAAACCACATCTATAACCAGAAAACAACAGCTGAAGATGGGCATTATTTCAAGTGCTTTAAATGTTAAAAAAACCCCAAAAAACCAAAAAAACCAAAATGATGGAGGAAAGAGACAAATTTTAACTTCACGGCCACTTCCCCCACTGGGCAAAATCTTACTTTCATGGTTAGGCGACAGAAATTGCTTAAAATATATGTGAGAAGAAAAACAAATTGTTTATCTAAACTTATATAATTTTATTTTCGTTGGGCTATAAAAGTACTAGTTTGAGTATTGGAGTTTAATTTTAAAATAGGCTTGAAAATTTTCACACTTGTCTATATAATAGGATAAGTTTTATCCAGGGAATGATGCTCAGTTCCTAATCATGTTGCTTGAGTCACTTCTCATGTTTGAAATGCCTCATACTTTGAAAAGCAACCTGTTTGGTCAGCCACATTTAGAAATGGGAAACACTCCTTTGATCCATCACTTGAGGGAGCTTTGTGAAGAAGTCCAGCTTCATAAAGAGAACATTTCAGGTTCCCCAATCAACATATGCGAAAGGTTTGATGAGAGCTTTACTTTGGTGTTGTTTTTTTAAAATCCTTTTTCTCTTATGCAGTTCTGTATTGAGTAGGGTTTGAGTGACAGGGCAAAGGAAGAATGAAGTCTAGAAACAACAAGGAAATACTTAGGGAGAGACATTGTGCTAGTTTCTCTAGGCTGGTTAAGTAGAAAATATTTTTCTTGGTGAATTAGGATCCTCAATTCCATCTTGTAGTCTGACATGCAAGCATGGACTGTCAGAGAGAGTGGGGGAGAGAGGGAGAGGAAGAAGATACAGAGATATTGCCTGGCTTCCAGGTTGTGGGTTCTCAGTTGCTCGGTGACAAAATAAACATTGTCCCTCATTGTCTGGGCCAACCTAAAGCAATCCATGAGGAACATAAATGGGTGGAAGTGTGTGATTGAATGTCCAAGTATCTTTGGAATGTCTGATGTGTCTTGAGACCTCAGTATGATTTGTTGTTGCTGGTTCTTGCTCGTCAGGCTTATGCACTGAGAACCAGGAAAGCAACCCATATGTCAAACATTCAGTGCAGTGTCTTACTGTAGACACACTCTCATCTCTGCAGAGACCTGATAATATTGAAAGGATGATTGATGCCTCTGGCATACAGAGAGAGAAATTAGAGATGGTAAGAGTCGTCTTTACAAAGACTCCATCTGTTAGCGGGGCTTTTTGTTTGGTTGTTCTAACTGGGCACAGCTCATGGGAAATTAAAAAGATTAGTAAAGTTCCTCAAGAGAGCAAGGCACGTCTGCATAGCAAATACTTTAATCATTGCAGTGACCCCCTTCCCTTGCAGGGGGCTTAAGCTGAAGTCCCTTTTCGCATAACTTAGACCTCGGATGCTCATCTGGGCCTTGTTCTACCTTTTGTAACTTCTGTCATTTTCTACACGTTGTTCCAGCTGGGAGTTTCTGAGGTTGAATGAAATCTTTAAAAGTTTTCACAAAAAATCACTCCTGTTTTCTGCTTAGCCTAATATCAATGACCGTTTGGGTTGGCTGATGTGCATGTAAAATTCACGTGTGTGCTGAAATGAATTTCCTCTGTAAACAAGTTCCTGCTGAGGACTGATACCAAAAAATGGATTTTCTCCCTTGTAGCTAATCTTCTCTACATGGTTCAATCTGAGATATTTGATTTCTGTTGGATGTAATTAATTTTTATGTGTTGTATTGCTTTCTGTAACCAGTCTTACAACACATATGACATAGTGTAGTACAAGCCATGTGGAACAAGTTTGGGAACTATAGTGGGATACAGGCCATACTCTTTAATAAGTTTAATAATGCATTTAATAAAGCCCATTCAGAAAATCATCACAATTTATACCCTGATTATTGCTAAATCTCATAGAATAAACATGTGTGAGAGAAATTTAACATGATCTGTGTCAGTTTGCCTTCCTGTTACAGAAGTATAAATAAACATCTTTTAGACAAACCAAGTTTAAAGAAATACATTGAAAAAACCCATTTATGGTCATATTCACTCAAAAATTTATGGAAAAATATTAAAGGTTCACAGCAGACTTCTGTTCATCAACAAGCAGAAATTAATTTTCTGGATGTAATGATCTAGACTATTATGGATTGCAACTTTAAATATGGTTTCCATTATGTGCAAGATTTGCTGTGCACCCTTAAGAAAGGGAAAGTGTTGACCTGATGAGTGATTTGGGCACTACAGTTCCTCACTCAGGTGCTCAACCTATAACAAGGTTTCCAAACTGAATAAGAAGGAGGAGTACTGCCTATTATCTATCATTTGAGTCCTCATAGAATGGTGAGGTAGTGTGTTGAAATGATTCGAAGACTGGGTACGTCGCATACCACTACAGCTTGTGGGAAATTCACAAGGTTAGGTGGTTTTTTGTTTGTTTGGTTTTGGTTTTTTTGCCTTTTCTTTTTTTTCTGTTGTTACTATTTATTTTATTTTTCTTGTCATTGGTTCATGTAGTTTTAGATATGACTTTATGAAAAACTTATGAGACAGGGATTTGGTGAGTAGTAAGACACTTCCTTGGGTCACTTTGTGGATCAGAGGTAACATAGTGCAAATAAAAAACTGGCTTCCTACAAACAAGATAAGTAGAAAAAATTGAATCTATTGTGGTTGGATTAATTATATGCTCTGGATTCAAAGTGATGGAGTTTACACAGCTTTACAAGAAGATAGACGTTAGCTTGGAATTTAAGATGATTGAAAAAATTGGGCAGCTACTATCCCTTTGATAGGTCTGCTTATAATCTTTCAGTCTTAAAAAAAGAAATTCTAAGTTTTTGGTTAATAGAGCTCTGTTTGTATTCTGGTTTGCGTTGTGCTGATTGTTTTCCTTTATAGGGCTGCAGCAGTTCCCATACTGTGGTTTTATTGTTTGTGTCTGAAGCTGCACCAAGGCCCTGCCAGCCCCTTCCAGTGGGCAAATTGCAAATCAGGATCCAAAGGAGGGTTTATCCACCAGTCCTGGATTTAATTTCAAATATTGTTACATTTGTGTTAGACCTCTGACTTTAGAGAGGACCTGGCAAAGCATACGTCTGTCTTCATGGGGGAAAAAAACCAACCCAAAACATAGCCATGAAATCTGTGTGAGTGCTTAAAGCCTGGGCAGTTGTTACTGTGCCTCATCTCGGAGCCTCTCGTCAATCTTGTCTTGCAGCTTGTGCCAGTTTAGGTGTGAATTATATCCTATTTGTGCCTGGTTTGAGTAGCACAGTGGGAGCCAGCCCGGGGCCAGTACCTGCTGCTGCTTTATTGGTAGTGCTTGGGGAGGTAAGAAAGAGAGGATGGCCCTAACGAGGCCATCACCACCTCTGCATCTCCTGAGGCCCCCAAAACCGATGGGAAATCTTTATTTGCTGCCTTGAATTCAAGGCAATATTGATGAGGGATTTTTTCTCATTTTTGTGAGATTTCCAAGCTGTAGGGCTCCATTTGCTGCATGTGTCTACATGCACCACATCAAATCAGACCCTGACCCTGAGAAATGCTTTTGGAGACCTGTAGAATAAAGCTTTGTTTTCTACTTCCTTGCCTTATTTCAAACAAGTGTGCATCAACTGACAAGGATATGCCTAAAACTGGATGTTTGTTTTTCTGTTGCTGGATATTACCCAGAATAAACTTCTGTGAATATGCATTCAATCACTTGCATTTTTATTTCCGTTTCATGTACTATAACTCTGTTTTGCTGCCTATTGCAATTTACTGCTTCCCATAGAAAAATTTAGCATTTAAAAGTGCATTGAGTAACTTATAAATCAAAATTTGGTGAAGACATATTGTTCTTTTAATTTTCAACTGTGTTTTGGACAGGAATTTAAGGATAAAAGAGTAAGTGGTATGAACATAGATGACTTTATCAGGTCAATTTCCAGTTGTTATAATAAATTACAGGTTTATTTGAAAAATACGTGAATGCACTGAAGACGGGCAGATGAACACATACTAAAACTGAATGAAACATTGATGTTGTTAAGATTAAAGGGAGATAAGGAAAATCTTCCTTGGAAAAAAAATCATTGATACTGATGTAAGATATCTACATATATTGGGAGCTGCTCTGTTAGCTTATGTCATCTTTCATTTTGGTTTCAGAATTATGAATGACAGTGAGAGAAATGTTGTATGTGTAAGTCTGGAAATTGATCTATATTGAAGCAAACTCCCCAGTTAAACTACTATATTAATTATTCTGCTGATATTCCACAGCAGTACCACTGACATGGCTTAAAGTCTGCAGATTTCCTGAGGTACAGCAGAGCATAAATTTTATCTAGATCAATTTTTTCATAAGAATAAGCTCTTCCCAGATCCACAGAATCCACATGAGTTTTATTAATCCTGACCCAACTGTGAAAGAGCAAGGTTTTTTTGGTGGTTTGCTTTGTTTGATTGTTAAGTTTATTGTTATATTTACATCCAGAGAAATGTAGTGTACAAGTCACCATGTTGCATTTGTGTAATGATTCCCAGAATTGCAATTTCTGAGTTAGTCTTGTAGGATAAAGTTCAGGAATACCAGTCTAGGAAAAGGGAGTGAAAGGCTCACGTGTCAGTACGTCCAGCCTCCAGAGGGGAGACAGACTGCCACACCTCCTGGGGTGCTGAGGTGGGAAGCTGCCCAGTGGCTCAGACTGTAAAGTCTTGTTGCTGAAGAGCAGGTCCACCAAGAGGGACTGGTCCTGCAACTCCTGCTCTGCCACTGAATGCACATTGCTTCAGAGTTTACAGCAGAGTCAGAAACACAGAGTAGATCCTGGTGAGAGCAAGGTCTCCTCTGCTCCTTTGCTCTTCCTTCCTATAGCAAGTGGAAATGATTTTCCTGCTTCCTATTCTACATTCTTTTGGTAATGATTCTTGAAATGCTGGCATAACTTTTGAGACATGCAGCATTCTCAACCAGATAATGCAAAATTATTTGCTCAGGCACAATGTAGTTTCTCTCTTTCTTCCTTGTGTGCTTTTCCCGAAATGAGAGTACCTGGAACAGAGAACTCTAAGCTGGTGCTTAAATTAAGGTTACAGTTACTTCAGACAAATCATAAGGTCCTGATATGTTACAGATTTAGTAGTCATAAAAAAACATCGGTGTTTGGATATGGAAGAAGATAGATAAAGAACTATTACTGAAATTATTCCTTCAGGCAGTAAAAATGTTTTGGTTGAGCCATAATCGTTCTTTTCAATCACTACTTGAAAGAAGGATGAGCAGAGGTAACCTGGGTCAGGGTAACCTGACATTTACTTTCACGCCTGTCTCACTGTGGAAAAAATTCACTAATTAATATAAGCTCAGTTATTTGCAGTTAGGATGCTTCTTCCATTTCAAATCAGTGCAGTTACATATATACTGTAAAAGGGAATGAGGTGATAAGATCTGAGTTTCTTTTCTTTGCTGTCCTCTTTTCTTTAATTTGCACCAGCTCCATTGAAATTGGGACCACTGTACTTAATTCACTCATGCACTGAGTAACAGCCCAAACTTATTCATCTTGTCCTTCAGTAGGATTTGGAACCAGGAATGTATAAATCTTGAGCTGGTGTCTGGGAGCCTGTGTGTGCTGACTCTGGATTAGCTTTCTGAGCAGGATGAATTTACACCCAGGCCAGTTCTGTATTTAATGGTTTCATCTCTGCATCTCTGCAGCACAGAACTGCCTTTCTGTTACCAACAGTTTTCCCCCAGTATTATGGATGACTGTGACTGGGCTCACTACATATGGAAAAAAGCAGACTGTGCTGGGTAAAGGTACAGAGCCTGCATATGTATACGTGAAATGGCTTTTCTAGCCAGGAGTCAGTGCTCTTCCTGGAATTAAAAAGGTAATGTTTGGAGAGGTTTCAGTCTGCCAACTTTAGATGCTTTCTGATATGAATTAAATCAATAAAGTGGTTATTAAATCACTTTAATAAAGATGTTAAGTCTGATTAAAGTTGCTGTACTTTGGGTCACACCAGAACAGATTATATTCAGCTTCCATTAAATAAAAACAGGATCTAAAATTTTTAGCAATTACTGGGGCTTTGGAGGAAAATTCATAGCCATAGATGAATAAATAAGACAAATATGATTTTATATGGCTAATCTGGAGTAAAATTGTGAGTGCTGCTGAATGAGTATTGAATTCCAGGACACATCGTTTTCTTGAAGGTTTCAGGAGAAATGTTTTAGAAAAAAAGCAAGGGAGAAAATAACCTCCTGCGGGAAATCCTGAATTAGAAACAAAAAGAAGCACACACAAACTGAGGGTGGAAACCAGGTTCTTGCACACTGCACCATTATATTGACTAAATCCTTGCAAAAAATTACCCTGGGTTCTTAGTTCTCCTGGGTTCTTCCCTACAGCTCTTGGCAATAGATAACTTTCAAAGATTAGTAGCAATTCAAGCATGCAAATATTATACAAATAAAACAACATCCCTGTTGTACCTATTTTTACTTTACAGCTGATAATTTTACAGCTTTATTTAGTTTTAAGATTCAATGTGCAATAGAATTTGAAGAGGAAAAATATTAAGCACTCTCTCAAGAAAAGCCTGTCATGTTTTGGGCCAAGTGACAGCTCAGGTTTCTGGTCCCATTTTAGGTCTGGGAATTAGCGGGGATTCATAGCAGATGCAAAGGCTGGAAGTTTGATCACTAGGGAAACAATTAATTGACATTTGTATGATTATATTTCATCTAAGTCAAAGCTAGTATTTCAGGCTGTCTGAAAACTTGGAATGACATTGATGCATTATGTTGCATTTTTTTCCCTTTGGAAACATATTTTTAGCAATTAATAAGCTTTTGAAATATCATTTCTCTCAACCCTAAATACTGTGGCAGAAATTGTGCTGCTTCAGTGAGCATGGAATATTGTCATTTGGGGAAAGCGGACTTAGAACTTGTGTTTCCTAAGTGACAAGTGGAATGAGATTTCAAAAGAAAACTTTGCAAAGTTTCCAACTGTTTCCATGTTTCTTTATGTGTAATTTGATTGTTCTACCAAAGAGACTACTTGTCTTTTCTAAAGCTCTTGTGTTGGAAGAACTTAGACCAGTGTGAAAAGTAAAAGTAGAAAAATTCTTCTTCAAACTCAGATGATAATTCTGGCAGCAATAGTGATAGCCTCTGTTTTGACAGCTGAAAAGTGAACCCAAATCAAGAGAGATCTTTGAGATTCACTCTGTCTGACAGTGACTGAGCTGACTTGGGCTAGAGGGCTGTAGCTGCTGTGGAATGATATGCTCTAGTTCACATATGATCTTGGCAGGTTTTGAAAAAAAACACTTTTTCTTTTTCTTTTTTGTTTTTTTTGAAAGTTGGTAACTGTTAAGAATCCTTGGATTCCCTTTGAATGCATAAATAAGAGGGGTTGGAAGGTATTTTGTTTTCTATACAGTGTATGCTGGGCTTATGTGAAGGGAGATGAGTGAGCCCTGTAGTAGTGCACAGACTGTGCAGTATCAAGTGCTGGATACAGAAGCTAAATCCCAGCTTTAAGTTTTATCCCAGTCTCAGTTTGTTTTCTCTAACATGTTCAGACTGCAAAGAAAGTAAGCTCTAGCCAGAGCTCCAGCTGAGCAAAACATTTGCAGTGAGCCAACATCGTCTTTCTTCTGCTCTGAGGTTTTTGGAACCACAGCTTTTGTGAGCTTCGAACTGTGTTCTCTAAAAGCACATAAATTTCAGCTTAAGTTTTTCAGCAGACTTCCTAAATCACCTCTTTGCCTGCAGAGCCCCATTTATCCTCTGGTGCACTCTGACTGCATTTCTGTGGCTGGGTGGGCTGCAACTTCTGAGCTTTCAAATAGCACTGGGTAACTATCTGGAGACATTGCTTGATATAGTCCACAAACCTCCTTCTAAAACATCTTGTAGGGAGGTGGAACCAGGAGGTGGACCAATATTTCAGGGAGGCCATCTGGGATATGGAGGCAGCCCACCATAGCAAATCTCGTACATATTGATTCCAAGTAAAAAGAAATGAAATACAAGCAGCCCAACATCCTGTGCAGCCAGGAACCCTCAGTTAAAAGTTAGTGCAAAAAGTTCTGCTTATGAACTCAACTTAGATCATTGACTAACTGATTTCTTTATATTTTAGTTCTTAATGAGTTGATAATAAAAATCTTAAATGTCTGTAGATTTTTCTTAGGTTTAATTTTCATCATATTTGGATCGTAGCTCCCCTGTTTTAGAAAGTGGGTAAAGGCTTCCAGTGTCCAACATGTCATATTCTCAAACATCAGATCTAATTTTCTTTTCTACCTGCCTCAGTCTCATGCTGGTTACATTGCCATGGTGCCTGTGGATCTCATTATAAATAGACCCATGTAGGAAAGCATTAGACCTCCTGCCTGATTTTAACTATTCACTTCATCTGTTTAAGCACCCTGCTTTATTTGAGCCGGGAGGGGTTTGCCCTGTACACACAGGAAATGAGCAGTGGACACTCCTCTGTGCACTTTCACTCCCATTATCTGTGTATGAAATTGCAATGTCTGAAATGAAGCTGACCTCCATCAGTGTTGCTGCAGCTTTATGATGCAGAAAGAAATTAAAGAGAATTGAACACAAACAAAGAAGCGGTAGGTGAAAGGAAATATTTTTAGTGAATGTGGTCTGTTTAGTTATGTGACACAGTGCCCTGTGATTTCATAGTGTTTCTGTGCAGTCCTTGGCTATTAAATGAAACAAAAAAAAGTAAATGAAGCACAAGAAAACAAAATAAAAACCTGAGCTATTGGTATTATAATAAAGGACTGAATAATCACTGACTCAGTACGTGAGTTGTGCAGCCTGAGGATTGACATTTGTGTGTGCCCTGTGCCTGACACCGTTTGTGGGAGCTGCCTTTGGAGCAGGAGAGGTGCAGAGAGCTGGGGCAGGGGCTGACAGCAGCTGGTGTCCAGTCTGGGGGGCAGAGGAGGCCCTGAGCTCTCCCCGAGGTTTTGTGTGTGTATCCTCCTTTCTCCAGGAGAGCTTTAGCCTGGACACTGTGCTGTGCTCAGCTGCTGAGGAATTTGTTTCCTTTTAGGAATCAATGACATCAATAATGTCTTTCATGTAGTAAAGAAACCAACTGGACCATGTTCTAGCAAGATTTGAGGTTTCTTCAGTACAGTATATCCTCAGCTCTGAGCAAATCTCCTTTTCATTCATGGTTTACTGGATCATGAAGCAAGTCTTTTTCTTTTGTTTTATTTAGTAGTGGGATTTTTCTTGTCCTTGGAGTCATTTGTAAGAATATTGACGTGGAATGCGAGACATCTGAAAGACAGTGTGTTAAAAATAATTGTGATCGCTTGAAGAACTTAAATTATGATAATCAGCTTGCAGGCAAAATTTAATTTGGGGGATAACTGTATATAATTAAAATACAGCACTAGTGGGAATTGACCTCTTCATATATTATTACTTCTGTAGAGTTTAGTAAATTAGCAGGTAAAAGTGTACTGCTACCCCTTTCTTGGTGAAATCAAAATCTGACCTACTTTTTTTATTAAAAAAAAAAAGTATTTTCATTAAGTTCTAAAAATGGCTATGTTATGAAAGTAAATGAAATATAACTTTTTATATAAAGAAGATTTAAGATTTAGTAATTTCTTATAAATACTGAAATCCATATTAATACTTGCAAAAGCAAGAAAATACTCATTTGAACAGAAAAGCCTTTTGCTTGTGTTTAGAATGAGAAAATATCAGAATGTGATGTACAGAAAAAAGGTCTAAAGAAAGGAGGTGGTAAATTCTTTTTTAATCAATTGTCAGACAAAGAAAAAGCCTACATTATTTAGTCAGTAGCTCAAATAAATGTTGGATGGAATAAATAGATGTTGCAATGACATACAAAACTTGCAGCAATATTTCAGGCAAACGTGATAGTGTCTGTATGTGACGCTGCATTCAAAATGTGAGGGGCACAGTTCAGTTGCAGGGGAGAAAAACCAAGTTCATTAAAAAGGGCCATCTTGTCACAGATGACATTAATTAGCTCTGGCACCATTTTCAGAAGAGCAGTAAGAAAAAGTAGCTCACAAAATCAGACACACACTGGACTTAATTATTTCCCTTCTGCTTTTTGGTGTTGTCAGCTCCTGAGATTTGGGCAGCCTGTGCCGTGTCCTGCTGCTCCTTCCAGCCCCAGCTGCTGCTGCCTTGGCCTCCCTGGCCCTTGTCCCTGACAGTGCCTCTGGGGTTATGGTCTTCCAACAGAGGTTGGAGGGAAAGAATCTCACTGATCATCAGGACTGATTGCCTTAATGCCTGATCCATGTGAAGGGTGCAGGAAGTATTTGTTAAGGGCTGGGGACACGTCTCAAAGCGGGGCAAGGTGGCCACAGCGATGGGCACTCAGCTCTTTGGGGTGGGCTGGGTGGGTGAGCACATCTGGCTCTGTGTTGGGTCAGCGTGACCCTCACTGCTCCTGCACTTCTCCAAGGAAACTGCTGCTTGGAAGAGCTCTTCTCTTAACAACCTGCTTATGTGCACAGTAATAGAAATTCGAAAGTAGATTTGAAAGTGCAAATTTCTCACCCTTCCACTGCAACGTCTTTCTGTGCAACAGTGAACATGATTATAAACCTTGATATTCCTGCGTTCTGGCCATCCAACTCCAAAATTTTTTGACTGTCAGGGCAACATAAATATTGAGTGTAATAAACATTGGTGTATTTACTGCTCTTCTGATCCCTGGAATGACTGCTGTGATGTTGAGAGTCTGATACATGGCTGACTCCAAGACATTATTTTTTGTATTTCCTTTTTATAGTTTATTTTACAATTTGGCATTTTTCCTTCTCAATTCTATCTCCAAATTCTCATAATTTCCCTTTCAGGAAATATTCTTCCTGTTCATTCACTTCCTTCAGTAAATGCACTGGCAGAAGCACTGTAGATTTAGTCCCAACATCATCTTCTATATATGCACTACATTTCCGAACATTATTTTATTTGAAGGACTGCAAACTATAGGTCCTATCCTCTCTAAACTACTCTTATTGTTTTGTTAAATAAATTTGAATTTTATATTAAATTTGAATTCAAGACTGTATTTTGAATAGCAAATAACAACAGAATACATCTGCACAAATCTTCAGGCCTGTCGACATCAATTTCCTTTAAACTGAGCTCGGTCTTTTGGGAGATGTTTCTAGATGAGAACAGTGGGATGAGATTCTGAGTATCTGATCTCTGCTCTAGACACTGCCACTGGCAAATTAGTTAGCTTGGATAGACCATTTTAGGCATTATGTAAATACAAAGTTTTTCAGCAGCATCAAGACAAACTTGAAGAGCTTTTAAAAGGCTCAGTTGAGACTAAATGACATTGGAAGAACCAAGTGAAAAGATAAACCAGTAAATGTAAAGCAAGATGACAATTGGTTTGGGTTTTTTTGTATTTTAGTTTATGAAAACAACAAGGTTTTATTTCTTTTTGATAAAGTACTTGAGTAAGTTCTCAGGAGAAGGAGAATTTCACATTAGCCTTATAGTATTACTATTTTCTAAAGAATAAAAACTTGCAAAGAGCACTAACATCAGAATGCATTTGGAATATGCTTCTGATAATTCTGTAACTGAAATTGATAATCTCTAACACAGCAAAACAAAAACCCCTTGAAACTGGGTATATGAATTTAAAGCTTTGCCAGTTATTAAAGAAACAAAAGGCAAACCTTGTGACTCAATGCTGGCATCTAAGGGAAGGACAATAGGTCATGAAATAAATCATCCAGACTTTGGAGTTTGAAGATTTTCCTCTAGACATCCCACATATCTTTGGAGAGATGTACTGTGCCTCTGCCTTTGGGAAGTTAATGAAACTGAATGTTCATGTCTGGCAGAGGAAAGGAGAGTCTGAACGGTATCGTTTATAACCAGCCTCATGAAGATGATGAATCTTTGCATCTTAAGCTCCATTTGTCTCTGTCCTACCTGTAAACTCTGTTCGTAAGTTTTTTTCATCCTAGGATAGGATGAAAAAAAGTCATGGAATAGGAGTATATGGGAGTTGATAACAACAAAGTGTGTTAATATTGGAAAAGTTGGAATTGTGAAGTATATTAGATTTTTTTTCTATGTACAGTCAAGTTGTCATACACTGACTATTCCACTGAAGAATTTTGCTTTTACATTTTTTTCTTCTGTTGTTCCACCTGTGTTTTCCCAAAACTGCTTAAATCTCCCTCAGAACTACAGACATGCAGAAAGCTGGCCACAGTCATGTATGGCTCAGTAGGAACTGGGCTGGGAGTTTCCTTGCTGTGTGGGGCTTTTTCTTGCTCTTGTCTCGAGGTACAGGCTATTCCTTCCTTGCTTTATAACAAAAGCAGCTGATGAGTAGTTGATAATTGAATCTCAGGTATAATCCCTTGTGAATTACATCTTAATCTATTCATTTTCCTTCAAAGTTTGTAGTGAGTTGGTACATCCTTATGGTCTGCCTTAAAATGTTTTTTTTTCCCTAAAATTGCTTCTCTAAGTTATACTAACAAAACAAGAAAAAAAAATATATTTAAAATATTTTTGGTTCATGCATACATGTTTGTAGCTGTGAAGGACATACTTATCTACAGGTTAAAAATTACAAAGTTGTCTATGTGATGTTTTAAGAAAATTCATCCTTACAGTAAAAAAAAAATTGAATTTGTCTATTGGTATTTAAAATAAACCAATACATTAGAGACTGTTTAAGTAGGTAGGTGCAATTTAATGTCAAACTTTTGACTGGAGCATTTAAATTTAAATGTAATCCATGAAGCGATAAATACATCACTAATTAACATTAATGTAACATGATTACAAAATAAACATTTGATTAGTACATTTAAATTTCAGTGTAATAAACTGCTGAACTAATTAGTAAATAAAGTCCTGTTAATGCCAACCTTTGGATGACACATTTATGCGTTGCACATGGGGAAGATGTTTATAGTTAAAGCACAGCACAAACCTCTATCCTTCCCAGGGCATATGGAGCCTAATAGCTCAGTAAATAAACAAAACCTTTGCAAATCACTTTCCAGCCCTCACCTGCATTTTCTTTTGATGCAAGTTTGGTAACAGCTTCAGAAGACACGTGGCTTGGTAAATGCTGCAGACAAATGTTGAAGCTGAGAGCAAGTGACTACCTCAGATCCCTGCCTGTCACCTGAAGGATTAGAGATAAACTCAAAATCCTTATCTGACTAATTAGGTGATCATCCAAATCAGATCATCAGTGTGGATTGGGGGAAGCCTTTGGCTGTGACTGAAAAGCAAAGTACCAGTTTGATACCCACGTTATTGTCCATGATGGCGGTTCTTCCACGTGACTGATAAGTTTTTGAGAGGCCTAAAAACGTGAAGCCTGTTTAAGAAACAGTGAACTCCTGGCTTAGACTAATGATGTTGAAACGAGTCTCAAACAGCATTGGTTATTCTTGGAAAGCCAAGGTGGATGTCACATTAGTTTAGGTTTTGCCCAGGTTTCTAGCAGCCAATGAATTTCATATTTTTGTTGGATTTGCAATTTATGTGGAAGCTGTCTGAGGTTACAGAGCAGGACAGTCCCAGCTCTGTAAGAAATGTTCAATTACTGATTATCCAATGAAAGGAAGATGAAAAATTCATGTCAGGGAAACAGTGAGTACTAGTGCAAATATTTAAAAACCCGTTCACTGGATACTGAGTAAAAAATAGAGACAACGTTAATGAACCCAATATCTTCCTATTAATGCACAAGTCACCAAAGAAGCATATAAAATGTCTGTAATAGATTTTTCATTTTAACCCCATTTACCTCCAAGATTCAGGCTTTAGGTCATCAGTTGAGGAATGGTTGTTTTCTTGGTATTTGGAAGTTCTCAAGACGATGCAAAGATGTTTTCTTTGAAGAGCCCAAACTATCCTTGCTTTGCAATTGCTGTTATTGCAGATAGGCGTAGTGCTTTGAAAAACAATCATAATTAGACTTCGGTACAGTATTTTCTAAGATTCTGAACCCACTTTTTTCTAAAACATAAGCTCCACAGAGCAAACCTAGACTGAGCAGACAAAGGCATTTTGCACTTCTTCAGGCCTGTATTCACTGCCTGCTCAAAACATCTCAGGAACAGCTCATATATCTTTCAAAACATAAAAAGCTTTCTTGGAAAGCTCTCTTACTCATTGTAAAGATTTCTTTATTTCTTTTGGCATAAAAGGCATTCAGAAACTGCAAAAGAAGTCTTTGCTGTAGTCATTATTTCCTCACTGGCTCCTAGCACAGAATGCATTTCAATTCCTTGTTACCGGGCAAACTTGTTTGAGCCTTTTATTTTTGCAGTAAGATTTTAATCAGTTAACGGTAGCAGCTAATTTAATAGGGGAGAGCAATTCTTCCAAACAGCTTATCTGGGTTCCCAGTGTCATTTGCAGTATAAAGTGTAGCTATAAATAAATTAAAGCTCTCTTCAATGGAAAGTCAGTCCCAAGGGACATCTTTGTTGCTATGAAGTCTGATCTGTTCTATAGTGACTTAAAAGCTGTACCAGGAAATATATAATTAGCTGATATCAAGGATAGTTCCAGCAGGATTGTTTTTCAGTCTGGGAACTTCTGGGATAGCTGCACTTTTACATTGCACAAGAGTATAACTCATGGATGTAAGGTTTTACGTGTTAGTTGTAATAGACTTTATAAGAACTGCAAACACCCCCAAGTGTTTTGAAAACAAAGGCTCTTATTTGAAGAAAAACACTGATTTGAGTGACAAATGGTAATTTTCACTTTTCATGTATTTGAGACTGACTGTGCTTCAAATGTGCATGAAGTGGTGCTTCCAGCCCACGGCCAAAGTAACCCGCAGTGTCCAGCTGTCCATCCCTGAACAAAACGGGAGTTTCATTCCCTCAGTGAAACACTCTTCTGTAGGTACAATTTCCCCACTCATTCTTCAGACCAGTGCTAAGTGTCCTGTGAGTGCCCCTCTTCCTTCTCTTCTCCCATGTTTAGTAAAATCTTTCAAATATTTCCCTTCCTCATCTGAAATTCCTCCCTGATTTGGAAACAACAGTAAACATCTTGGTGCTTGCACATTATTCCATCTGGAAAGATGAAAAATTTAATTTCACTGTTTTTCTGATGTGATTAAGGTTCCTTGGCAGGTAAAACTCTACTTCTTGGGGATTGGATAGAAGCAAAATCTTAAATATGTGCCTTTTGAGAATTTAATTTTTCTTTCCTAATGCAAATTTTATGTTGGAATCATAAAATAAACATAGAGATTACTACAGAATACCACTCTCCTTCTTGTGGACAGAATGTCTGAACTTTTCTTCAACTTTCCAGTATGGTGTACACTATTTTGTGCTTGTAATTTGTGGTGTAAAAACAAAGAGAGTGTAAGGAGGAAATTGTTTAAAACCAAAAGGGGATGATTTAATAGGTACAAACAAAATGTCTGTTGTACCCATTTGTTAAACACAAATAAAATGTAAAAGTCAGGAGCTGGTGAGGGACTCATAGTACAGATAACATTTGAAATGCTGATATTTTCTTGTAGTCAAAGACTGATTTGGTCACCTTTTCTACAGCCATAGAGGGGCTTAGTGTTATGATTATGTCAGAAGCTGGATCATGCGTGGATTAATAGCAAGAAAAAAATATTGATTTCTTAGTTTTTAAAGGAAAGAGAAAAACATTGATCTTCCAGTGAAGACACCAATTACAATTTGCTCTTTTCATGGCATGGCAATATTAATAAGTTTTAATATTTTTAAGAAAAATTATTTTCGTAGAAGAGCATATTCTGATTCCCACTGGTAAGGTTTGCAGTGGCTGAAAATACAGCTCTGTTGAGAGGAACCATTTTAACTGGATTTTTATTTTTAAATGTAAGTGTTCTGGCAAAATTCTATTAAAGTACAGTGCAAGAAAAGCTGGAGAGGAATCAAAATAAAGATTCAAAGCATATAGTGAAGCTGAGTGATTTATATTCACAGTTTGGGATTTCTCATTCCAATTTGCTGAAAAGCATGTATGTGCTTGTTACTGAATATGTTCATTACTGCAGTATCCTTTCTTTGGGCACACTTATAACATATTTTTTTAAAAACAATTTTATAAGTTCAGGAAAAGGTATTTGGGTACTACTTTAAAAGAAAAATATAAAATCATCGCCGTGTTTAATTCTAATGCTATATTATATAGAAGGAATCCATATGCTTTGAGCATTCAGAACCATATATTAAAAAATAAAGCAAGCCTATCTTGGAGATAAATTTTAGCTTTTTTTAGTAACTTTGTGTTTCTGAGGCAGAAACAAAGAAAAGTTGTTGATGATTTAGGCATGGAGAATAATGTGAGGTATTATAGCTCATCATAGAGGTCTGTGTGTTGTTGTGAGAGAAATTAAGCAAGATTATCAGATCACATGGATATATTATAAATTGATTTATAAGTAAAGAATATTAAGTAGTATTACAATATCATTGTTTTTTGAGGTTTTTTGCTTAAAATATATTGGTAAATTTATGTGTGGAAATATACCTGTGAATAAAGGAAACTTTACATGCAAATTCTGGTAGGAGCCATCTTATAAACACAAGGTAGAAGCATGGAACACTGAAAGTTTAACATGTTCAAGCATCACTGTGGCTTAAAATGTTAGCAGTAGAAGGCAGTTTTTAACATAATTTGAAGTGGTTACTAGCTTGATTCCTTCACTGGCCAGAAGGTAACTCTATCTTACTGAATTGAGTTAAAAAAGATCTCAGTTTCAGGTAAGGCTGGTTTCTTCCTTTCATACTTACGATGTGTAACTGCTAGACTCTCCTCACCCAGTACAACTTGTGCAAGTAGAAATCCTACATGTTCAAGACTCAGGCAGTGAAAATGGATATGTTGTTTGTGACAAGGAAATGCATTGGATGGCTGATGTTCAAGGGTGCGTACACGGATCTCATCCTACAACCTATCACTTTTATATTTTTTATATTTATTTTTTATATTTATTTATTTATTTGTATTTATCCAGTTTATCTACTGCTGATCTAACCCTGCCAACTAATTTTTCAGGTATTTAATTAGTGTATGCCTTATGCCCGTGCTGTATTAGGACGGGGTGTTTTATTAACATTTCCTTCTTGATGCAGCCAGTCCAGACCACTTGAGCAGATTCCAAAAGAGTGAAAACATATTTTGAAACACAGCAATTGTTAATTTGCACGCTAATTCCTGGATTGAAGTCTTAGGTTGCTTTTCCTTTATCAGCTTTTGAACACCCTGGCTTAAAGTCCAATGGATGTGGCAAACTAAGTTAAAGACAAACACAGGCCCTCTGTGAGGGAGCATTACTGTGCCTAATACGTCTGCTGTGTTACTTGGAGAAAACAATTTTCATTCTGCATGCTGGAAGATGTTTCTTTCTGTTCTTACTGGTATTTTTGTGTTCTTCTGAACATCATCTCCGGTTAAAGAAATAAGAATCAACTTATAAATTTAGAGAAAGTATTTTCATTATCTGTAGTTTGGTCATTAAATCTTACCCGTGTTTTTCTGAACCTTTTCAAATGAAAGTCTCCCTTCAACATGCAATATTGCAATCTCATAATAGTACTTCAGACATCAAGATCCTTCAGACTTCAAATCCTGTGTAGACATCATTTTGTTCGGTCATGCTCTAGACACAGCTGAATATTTGTCTTAAAACCTCCGTTCCTTACATTTTGAGCAAATTATAGCCTTATTCAAAACCAGGAAATCAATAGAGCTAGAGGAAATATTTTTTTCTCCATCCCTCTTTTAGCATTATAGAATACAGCAAGTGATACATCTTTTTTCTAAAAAAAAAATAAAGAACAGAAAAAAAGGTGTTGATGATGGTGCTGCAAAACACCTACCAAGAACATGATCTGAGTCAGTCTAGTGACATTTCTCCAAACTGGTTTTCACTCCACAGTGAAAGGAGGGTATCTGTGTCATATTGACATTTTCTATGAACTAATTATTTTGAATTTAAAAGATAGTACAGATTATATCCTGGTATGATGAAATGAAGTGCACTTCTATTGAAACTTTAATGTAATTTTTTTCTTAAATACAGTGTTCAAAAAGTAGTATATAACAAGAGGTGCTTCACATAACTTGCTGGTAGACATTTCATGTGGAAAATGGAATCAAGTCCAAGAAACAGAATAAAACAAAACAGTTGGAATTTTAAAACTGCTTTTAAAATGTTCTCACAGATCATGAAAAGGGCAGGAGTGGATTTGGTCAGCCATGGGTTAACTGGCACTAATTGAAGAGCAGTTCTTGAGGACAGAACACAGTAACACTTCAATAAAAGCCAAGCTTGTATTGAGTGTCTGTATCCTATTGCCAGAGATGAGATAATGACCCAGAACACAGTATTTTCCAGTTAAAGAAGCCAGTGTTCTTTATAAACTTGAGTGAGTTGGCTGTCAATGCCACTGTGGTGAGAAGATTTCACTGCAGAAGTTGGTCTGTGAGTGTTCCTGCCCCTACACAGGATATTTGTGAGCTTGGCCTCAGGATGTAAACGGAGTAAGGGATGATCAAAGTTATGAGTTGCACTTTCTGAGTAATCTGCAGTAGTGGGTTGAGTTTGGGCGGTTTTCTCTTTTAGATTTCTTTCCAGAGTGGCAAAATAATTTATTTTTTTGTCCTTGCTTCATTTCCTAGATGCTGAACAGGAAAAAAAACCCCAAACAAACAACACAATCACTGTCTCATTTCCTCTGCTCACTTCCTAACTTTTCTCTAATCATAACTCCTTTTCTAACTTGCTTTAAATAGTCTTCACATATGTGCCTCAGCTGCCCAGCGAGTTCTTCAGGTGCAGTTATTGCAGAGTGGTTGCAGTGCTGGGGTGATGGTACAGTTCTGTCAGCACATTTTAGCTTTCTGCAGTTTTCACTGCCAGATTCTCCTTCTCTGGCTGCAATTAACCTCAGGTTTATGGTGTGTTGGCAGTAAGTCAATCAGCTTGTTGGTGCAAATTAATTACCAATGTAGAGATTTCTTTCAAGGTTAGCTCCTCAAAGGCCTGTCTCAGCCTTTTATTTTTTGCCATACAGCTTTGGGACATGCCAAAATTCAAAATCCAGTTGTACTGCAGTACTTTGTCCCAAAGGCATAGTCACCATCTCTCATCCTTGTCCCTCCCTGCTGCTCCTCTCTGACTCTGGTACTGTGTGACTCCCAAGGACATGTGGAACACAGTTACCCTTTAGGGTGAAGCACAGAGCAGCTGCTGGGCATGAAGAGTTCATGGGAACAGGGCAGAGGGAATGTGCAAGAAAGAGGAGGATTAACACCATCCCTTGGCAGCTTTTCTGCTTGTAGCTGGGGATGGGCAATTCCTACAATGTGTGTAGCCAGAGGAAGAAGCTGTGCCAAGACTATGACTCATTTGCATGGCTTCATAAATCAAATCAGAAGATGCTTGAGATGATGGCAGCCAGTTCCCACTGCTTTTAGCAACACATCTTCCTTTGTGTTGAACCTTTTATAAATAGTCCCTCCATCAATATATTGAATTCTTAACATCAAGTACCATCTCCCAAGCAGCCAAAAGGGAAAAATATGCCTAGGCTGGAAATGGTGAGTTAGCTGCAGACTACATGCTGATACATGTATTTATTTATTTGTTTTTACCTCAGCAATTTCACTGATGGTATCTGAAGGCTGCATTTGACATACCTGCAGCTCAAATGAAAACAACCTCAGCAGCTGATTTCTTTTACATTCGGTAACCCTCAACCAATTAGATGTTTAGAATCTGAGATGTTACTCAGGTGCTGATCTAGAAGCCTCCCAGCTGACAACATTTGCAGGTGTTAGTGCAGGTAAAGTGGCTACAACCTCACCTCCACATTGTTGCCATTAGTTTTGCCTCAGATAGCTTGAAATAATTAGATTAAAATCCAGTAGCTAAGGAAAAAAATCAGCAAATACAAAGCACTGAGAAAGTTTATTTATGACAGAACAGCACATAGTAAAATTTGAGTGGTCTTCATCATTTACTATCGGAGCTAAAGTTTCATTTTTTTTATGCTTTTATTACTGAATGGAACATCATAACACTTCATCTCTAAGAGAAGGTTTGTTAACTAAAGCAATAAGCTGAATTGATTAGTTGTTATTTTTGTATCCTGATCTGCTTTTTAAATTTTTCCTCACAAACTTCTTCTGAACCCTCCATTAGTGCTGTTTACACATTGTAATTTATATCTTGCTATTGAGGTAAGTAATTTATATATATAGACTTCCAGTATTTGGTGATACTCAGATTTATGTATCACTTGAGTGGAGTATTGATCCTTCTATCTCTTTATTTTTATAGCCTAGTTGTTTAGGACATAAAAATGGGTGCAACACAATTTTCTGTAGTTAAATGCAAACTAAATAGTATTTCTTAGTGGTAAACTATTCTTGGATTTTAAGGAATAGCTAAATAGAAATATATCTTTTGCATATGGATTTGCCAGCAAATTGAGTCAAGATAGATAAAAATCCAAGTGATTATTATTTTCCACTTTATATTCATACATAAATTCATACCCGTGCTTTTGAATTTCTGTATTTAATATATATATTTTTAGGGTTGAATAAGCTTTGATAATTTTGAAGATTTATATTCATATTATGGTATTCTCAAAAATACTGTCTTTTAAGTTGGTTAATTATTCTCAAAAAGTGAAAATGTGTCTATATTCTTAAACTAGGGCTTCTTCTACCCTTATGAAGAATATTAGTTGAGGGAAAAAAAGACTAAATTCTGCATAATTAAAAGTAAAAAGGAATTTTAAAATGAGTAAAGTTAAATAAGGAAAAGGTTTTGTTGTGTTTGCACACAAAGTGGAAAGCTTTGCAGTGCCTGCCCATTTATCAAACCATTCATCTAAGCTTGGCCCTTGCTGCAGAGCTGACACCTGCAGCACTGGGAAAGTAAGCAGTGGATGGGCTTATTTGATATAAGTTCAGCAGAATGCTCTGTGATAGCACCATATATCAAACAAAATAGATAGGAATGAAGACAAAGGTGGCCCTTTGGAAAACACCTATGAATACGCTGATCATATCTTCAAAGGCAGTTTCAGACCAAACCCCTTCCCTTTTTTTTCCAGGTAACCTTCCTTTATTTTTGTTGTGTGTCAGCCATTTTGTTATTTTTTAGTCTACCTGTCGTACCTCCCTTTAACTTATGTGGAAAGCTTGTGGAAACTCTTGTAATGTCAGTGAGATTTTAAGTCAAACTCTTCAATCACATCTCTTCAAGAGACGCTGCTCCATTAAAAGGGTTAATTGTGTGTCCATCCAGGTGGCTGTACTGGGCTCCCTCAGAAGAAGGTCGTTATTTCCAAGAGCAAACTATAGTTGGTAAAGGCCAAAGCTGTGATTTAAATGCTTTTCCACTCTTGTTTTTGTGTTCAAAATAATGAAGCAAACTCTCTGCTCTCCCTCTGATAGGCTGGGGACCTTGACAGGTTATTCTGTACCAGTTTGTCATATGGAATAGCTTTTAATACTGGTTCTGCACAGGGACAGAGAGTGAAATGTTCAGCTGAGCTCTGCAGGTCGGTGGGAAGGAGAGTGTTCCCCTAGAAGCAGAATTAGAAAGAAATCACAGCCAGGAGTACTGAGAAAACTCAGTACTCATGAAAATTCTACATATTAAGGGAAATTAGTGTTTAGGAACACAATATACCCCCAAGATTAAGGGGATAAGTAATATAAAATAAAGGTATTGTCAGTAGAAATCTTATTAAAGTAATAGAGCTAAATTGAGCAGGATGCTGGGAAATGCAGGTCACTACTTTGTTATATTCTGCTTTGGGAAGAAGTTCGGCTTCTTGTGTGGCATCTGACTGGGCAGGGGAAATTGGAGCCTGACATTCCTGGTGTTTTCAGCCCTCCTTCACGGAGAGGAGGTAAGAATCGTTGCTCTCAAGTCACCAGTCAGCTATCTGTGAGAGAGGTCTGTTTTCTGCCCATTTTAGCTCTGTGTCAGCAGCCAGTTCCTCTCTGCACCCTTAAGGATGGCAGCACAGAAGCTGGACTGTTGGCCAGGCCTGTTCCTTGGATTTGATCTCTTCCCTGATCACATCACCCCAGGACAAGCTAGCACATTGTCACTGAGCTCCACAGAAACGTGCCGACACCTGAAAAGAGAATGTATTCAAATGTGCCTGAAACACCAGCCAGTGAGCTCATAAATACACTGTAGAGGTGTCATCTCTCAGGAAGGAGTTTGGAATCGCTGACAGCTGCATGTCAGTGTGCTGGCTTATGAATATGTACAGAAAAGGCCAGATTCATACAGCCTGACTCTGACCCAAATTCAATTGCCTGCTGCCCAAAACCAGTTAGAGAGAAAGTGAGGTGACAGTCATACTGTGTATTCAATGCACAATTAATACTGTAAGTTTATGCTTAATGTGGATGATGCTATTCCAGCTCACTGATCACAAGGAAAGGTCAAAATACTTGTAAATACCTTCAAAGAATGTCACCAAACTTTTGAACTTAAAAAATTAGAAAATACTAAGGGGGCAGACAAAGCAATTACCAACAGTTTATAGCAACAATCATAAGAATAGGGGCTGCGTGCCTTTTGTAAAGATCACTCTACCTGTGTACAAATCTAGCTGAATCCAGCTGGGAGATGAGGAAGTAAACCCCGAGGATGAGGCAAGAGGCTTCCAGTACTTGTGTACACACATGTGGGTGCTCAGCAGAGAGATGGTTTGGGCTCCATTTACGGGATGTGTGGGATACTCCAGGAGTGTGTGCACGGACGTGTTGCAGACTGTCTGCTTGGGAGGTGATTTTGAGTCTGAGCTTGGCTCCCTGGAGGATCCTCTTCAGTGCCCTTTGCTTCAGCTGCATGGGCTGTATTAGCATCAACACTCTGCAGTGCTGCTCAGCTGCCCTCCCAGAACAGATCGAGAAGGTTTGTGAGAAGGAAAAATCCATAGTGTAGTCAGAGAAAGATATGAAAGAAAGAACATGCCATACTAAAGATGAATTGAGTGCTGCTTATGTGTAATGCGTCTTAGCTTAAAGTTTTATTAGGTTTTGTTTAAATCGTATTTTAATGATCCATAAATTATTGTTATCATTATCCTTTATCTAACTGACCAGCTCTAAAAAGATTTAAGGTTTGAGGTGGTTTATGTGTGATAAAAGTTTGGAGCATTTTGAGAAATCTCAGAGTATATGTAATTCTTTGTCTTATTTTCCACAGTATTATAATTTAATTCTTCTGGATGCCTGTGTCACTTTGCAATACTTTCAAGTACAGCTTGACCCAGTACGTTTTTGTGGCATACAAGGAAGTGAATAGAATTTTAAAAACTAAGAAAGGAAGCCCTTAACAGTATATTATTAAGGTAGTATTTCAGCTGTTATGGCCTTGATGTTGAAAGCAAGATACTTAAAAATGTAGCTTTCTATTCTGTTAAGTGATTCCTATTTTTTCCATAACAATGCTTTAATTCAGAATTCTTTTTGAAGGCTCGCTCTTGCTGTGCATTATTCTTTCTCTACCTAAACAGCCTTACCTTGAGACAGTTATTGGCAGCAGCACAAATAATCTGGCTGCTGTAATGATCCATTAGAAGAAGAGTATGCGAAACCAGTGCAAATTAGCAATAAAAAACACTAAAGGTATAGATCACTGGCAACAATTTAGGAATAATATCTCTGCCTGAAGCAAATTCTGGTGATTCACTGGTAATTTTCTAGAAGCCTTTTAACTCGGTTCTCATTTGTAAAGTTAATAGTAGGTTGTTTTGCATTGTGATTGAAAGACCTGAAATCTTAGTTATTACTTAAGACTATTGATTTCCCCAAATGGAAATTCACCCATATATTAAAGATCTCCCTGTCATAAATGGTAAAGGCAATAATAAGAATATTGTTTCCACAGATTTTAAAATGGTACTCCCGTGTAGACACTACCTTTACTTGGGCACGTGGTTTGCCTGCTGATTGGCAAATAAAGTAAATTCTCAGTTTAGGCAGCTATGTTTATGGCAAACATAAGAGCCAGCAAGTTTTGCAGTGAAGAATAAGGGATCCTGTTGTGATTCGAAGGGCTTGTGGGGTTTCTGCAGTCAGGGCTGACAAAGGAGGCAGCTGCCTGGAGCGGCTGTTTGGGACACCAACGCGTGCAGCCCGTTCTGGGGTGCAGCTCTGCTCTCCGTGCTGCTGCTGCGAGGTCCCTGAGGCTAGCAGGAGGTTTTCTCTGCACAGTTTTCTCTGCACAGCCACTGCCTCTCTCACTCTTTGCTGGACACCGCAGAACCCAGAATCTGGGGCTGCTTCCTGGCTAATTATCCCAGGATGGGGTGTCATCCTTCATTGCCACAGACGGGCTGGAGCAGCCCTGGCCCCGAGCTTTAGCCTGCAGTGATCAGGAGCCTCGGGCTGACTCTGTGCTGATCGTGCTCTGCATCTCTGTGCAGGACACGCAGGGGTGCTGGCACCAGTAAAACCCAGCACCCCGCAGCACTGGCAGAACTGGAAGTCAGAGGCTTTTCCCCAGCTCTGATGGGCACGATGCAATTTAAAATTAAAATACTGTACTGCCCATGAGAGGAATGCCTGTCTTTTTGGATCCTCACACAGCTCTTCAAGCTTAATCAGGACAATAGGAATATAGATTTTTAACATAATTGTTTTACAGAAAGTCAAACAAACATAACAGGCAGGGCATAATTTTTATACAAATATATATTAAATCTTTAGTATTAATCTAATGATATTGTATTGAAGGCAAAGTTACAGGGATATCTGTTTTCATTTTAGACAGGAATTTTTGACTTGGTACTGATTTTCTTTTTTTTTGTTCACTTCCACAAAGTCATGTCCTGTGTGTGGCTTCTGAGGCTTTATTGCCATGTGGGTGTGTACTGGTGAGAACACACATGAGGGTGGCCTCTGTGAGGGTGGCCAGATTAAATCCTGGTGCACAGGAGGGGCTGCAGGGGACAGAGGCTCCTTAAGCAAAAGCAGAGGGACACTGGTTCACACCAGAGAGAACTGTACAACTGGCTGGGTCCTGAGCTTGCTCCTTTCCAAAGGCTACAGAAATAAAATAACATAAATGCTAGGAGGAAAAACACAGAGCTGTTTTCAGAGGTCAAATCTACTACACCAGCTGCTTTCTTTAATTCTGCCCATTACTCACAGCATAAAAGCAGTTGTAGCTGATTGCAGTGTAGTAGCATAATAAAGTTTATTTGTGGTACAAAAGAAGGCTCATAATACTTAACATTTACAAAATACATCTCCATGACATTTGTCCTTTTCATTTGATTTGCATTTGCTAGAGTTGTAGGCATGCACTTCCCTTTAGAGGTCATTGAATAGCCTGTGTGTTTTTCTTAAATGGCATTAAAGGCACACTGGGAATTTAATCAACTTCCTACTGAAATTCACTCTGAATTCTTTTTCCATGGGAAGTCATCAAGCTCAGTTCTGTGTGTGCAGTATAATTCACCTAAAAGTACTTCACTGAACTGAAGGCCTCCTGTCGTAGAAAAGAAACCTTTCCATAATGAGGCATTTTTGAGAAAATAGCATTTCAGGCTCCATTCCTGGTTAGACACTGCTGTATGCTCAGAAAAATACTTAGCAGAATTTTGCCTTCTCTTACACAGTGACAACTGACAGTGGCATTTCTTGTACTGGCATCCAGTCAGTCAAGGGAAAGATGCCAACTGCTATGAGTTATGTTTGTATGTCTTTACTCTTGATTTCCTTATTTCGGTCCTTGCCAGTAGAAAATTTGCAGATGTGTTTGTCAATACTTTGGAGGAAATCCTGGCTTCAGTGAGGCCAAGACTTTATTCCTAATTGCAAGATGGCAGATAAGGAGAATGGTTGTTTGCCTTTGTTTCAAATGTTTTGCCTTTAATAGCCAGGTGTTTATACTGCTTTAAAATCTGTCCATCCTTGTCAACCTTATGAATGAGAAAAGTCTATACAACAGAACACACCAGTGTTCAGACCTTTTCTATCTTGGCATCAGAAGATACTTTTCAGTGTTAACAGATCCTGAGAAACCACCATCTTCTTTGCTGTGAGAAATAAAGTGCTATATAAGTGCTAAAGCTGAATATGTAAACTATTATTAATGTTAGGAATGGGGCATAAAAGTGAGTCAGTGTCTTGGAGGATGCTGCACACACTCTTGACACCCCAGTTCCTATAGTCTGTTTAGTCTGTGGTCTGTATGGCACAGGTTTGTGACAGATGTTTCACTGAATGAGAGAAAACGTGGTGGGTTATTTGATTTTAGTATTTTTTCAGAGAAAAAAGATACAAATCTTTTAGAGAATAATTGTGTGTCTTAAGTCTGCTTAAATGAGCATCTATGCCCTTTATAATGGAAAATACAATTAGAAAACTCTTTTAACATGCAGCAAAAAATGCAGCATTTTTTCCATTACTGCTGATTTTCAGGTTGCAAAAAAAATTATGTGAGTTTATTTTTCATGCTTCCCTCTTATGCATGGAATTCTCTTTACAGGCAAATTTCTTGATATATTTTAATGTCAAATATGGGCTTTGTGCAACCTATTATTTAAAAACTTTAGGAATATAGAAGCTCTTTCTTTTCCTTTTTTTTCCTTCCTTTTTCTAAAATAGGAAATTTAGTTGATAAGTAGTTTAAGTGTGCAGTCTTCTGAGGTAATGTGGCTTAGTGTCTGTGGTTTCTTTTAAGTAAATGTTCCATTGCCAGATGATGTTTCTATAACACAAAGGGAAAGTGTTATTTTCCCTCTAGACATCCAAGTTTCAGGAAAATTTACCAAACCTAGGAAGAAAATACAATCTCTGAAATCAACTTATAATAGTTTACCTTTGTTTGTTGCAATGTTTTTCCCACTGAAAGTGGCTTCTTAAGCATCACAGATGGTATCAGAAAAAAAAACCAAACAATCTAAGGATATGGTCTGAGACTCAGGAGACTTGGATTTTAATTCTGTTCGTTGTCTGTTTGCCACAGGCAAGTTACTTTGCCTCCAGCTCTGTCACCTGGGACCTCTGGGTCTGACTGTGATACAGATAACTCAGTCCTAACTGCTGCATTGATTTAGCAGCAATAACAAACTCAGGCTGATCCATCGGCTCCCTCCTCCATTGTGCATCCATTACTGGTCCTGTGACACTGTTCTGTCTGCATGTCTAACCTTCACTGCTAATGGAAATTAAAAGCATTGTGCTTCTGGGTAGAAGATCCACCACTCCCTACACTACTTAGTTTGATGGGGTTTTGTTGGGTGCTTGTGGGGTTTTGTACTTGAATTTTTGTAGAAGACCATAGGCTCTGAGAGTTGGCCCCACTCCAGCAACCTGAAAGCTTTAATCACTCCTTTGGAGAGTCTGTGTTCCTAAACAGATGATTTCAGCAGATGCCAGAGAAATAAATCTTCCTGAGATGAAAAGACATTCATTTTGTGTCTCCTCATTAAGTGGACTTGTTTGTGAAAGGTAATGGAAAGGAGCTAGAACTGGAGGTTGAAATTCTTTGGCTTTTAGATGGCGAAACAGGTAGCAGCTGTTCAGACTGATGGACAGCTTCTCCTCCAACACTAACCTGCAGCACCTGGCAGGGCAGGGATGGTCTGCAGCTCCTCCTCCTCCCTGGGAGACCTCTGCTGAGCAAGGACACAGATCAGGAGAGGTGGAGCTTTCAGAACAGGTGTTACATCAGGGCTGATGTAAAGCCCGAACAGCTCGTGGCAGCAAATTCTAGTCACTGCCTTCTGACTTAAATTGAGACTGGCATCTGGTGTGAGGGTCTGGGCTCCAGTCAAGCAGATGGTGTTGAGTGTCACTTGTACATTACCCTGCAGCTCACACACGTGGAGCTGGGCGAAAAGATGAGCAGATAAAATGATGCAGGGTAATAATCTCTTCTCTGCCTGGCAACTTCAGTGGGGCAGGCTCAGAAAGCCCTTCTAGTCTCTGTGCAATCTGAATTAAAATGTAACCTTCCCTATTCTCTGTGACCGTGTACATGACCCTGCTCACTGCATTGAGCTGAATAGTCCTTATTTTCATCATTAAAAGACCAGTAAAATTTTATCTATAATTTTTAGATATTTTTACAAAATTTGCATGAAAAATAGAAGTTTTTTCAGTCAGTACTAGTCCCTCGAGGAGAATGAGGACCCAGCAGCTTTTATTTTTATAATTCTCAGGGATTTCTAAGCCTTTTTTTCTTGGCATCTGTGTTTCACCTTTGGTCTGTACCCTCTGGTAGAGGAAGCACCTGGTGAAACTCACCTAACTTCCCCTCCTGCTAGGAAAGCCCTGATATTTCACTGGAGATCAATGCAGCGTTTTAGACATCCATATCTGCTCAGTGTGAATCCAGGTTTCTCAGGACATGAGAGTCAGGAGGACTGACAAAGGGCAGCAGTCCTCCCTTGATGGGAAAATGCTGGCTCTCCCAGCAAAAATACCAGTCTCTGATTCTGTAATGACTTATGCATGTGATTAAACTTAAGCATATGAAATATCCTGCTGTAGCCTCTTTAGAGTAACCCTTTGCATAATTAAAACTTAGAAAAACATCATCATTTTTTCTTGGCGAGGATGATTTAAAAGCTGTGTCACTGGGATTAAAATTGCTAATTTTGTCTTGTAAGGATAACTGGTGATTGAGATGAAGAAAGATGGTTAGAATATTATTATTGTTCTCATTTTTCACATTAGTGGTTTCCAGGCTCTCAGAATGTAGCCACACACAATTAGTATTCACAAAACTGCAGGGTGGGAATGAGTAGCAGGGGATAAAGTGGCAGGGGGAGAGAGAGAAGAACTCAATAATTTTTCCAACACAGATGAAGCAAATTTCCCTTCCATCTGCTTGAGAAGGTGCTGAGGTTTCCTGGCCACATTCCTGCTGCCTCTGCCACCAACAGTCTCTTCCTATGGGTTGTGCTAAAGCTCAAGGAGTTTTTGTGTGGCTGAGCACCAATTGGGAAATCACATGTGGTACATGCAGGGTTAAGAACAAGAGGCTGAAACAGGAAGCTCCTTTTAAAAACAAAGACCTAAACTGATAATTGTTTATGAAAAGCAAACTCAGCAAATCGGTTATCAGCAGTAGAGATGTGAACTGCGATCAGCTTATGGTGCTCACTCCAGGACAATAGTGACATTTTCATTATTCCCCTTCAAAATATTCCTATGAATGCAGCTGCTGAATTGTACTCTGTATTTAGTATTTTGCTGTCTTTTTTCTTTTTTTACTACAGCAGGCACATTTCAAGTGGTCAGCTACTTATATAATATAGCTTTTGTTCTAATATAGATGAAGATTCACCAATTTAAGAGAATCCTTAAAAATAGCCTTGCCTTTCACAAAACTTGAGTAAATGTTTCTTTTCTGGTGGCGAATTTTCAGCACCTGCCTCTTAATTTGCACAAATAATAGACAGCTCATTAATGACTTGGTAGGAACTCTGAAAAACAACTGAGAAAAACAACTTGAGTACAACAGGGGGAACAAAGTATCTGCTTCTCAGTTGTGCTGATAGTCTCCAATCAGATTTAAAATGAGGTTGGAAAATAAGTATAAATTATACAGGAAGAAAAGATTATGCTTGCATAGACAGCTCCTGGAAGCTTTCAGCAGGCTAGGAGGGCAGCTCATTTGAAGTGTGTGGATGCTCATGGCTCCATGGATGCCTGTGCTGGGGGCTCTGTGGTCCTGGGCTGACCCTGCCAAGGCAGGGCAAAGACACTTTACTTTAAACCTTTGCTATGCCTTTTCTTGGATTTTACTCCGAGTTTTGACATATTAGTTAACACTATTGGTTTTATCTGGATATTTGAGCTACATGTTAAATTTTTTTTTGGTTCTTTAATTAAGTTCTGGGCTTGGTGAAGTCATGCTGTGGAAGTTGGAAAAGTAGTGCCCCATAATGATGGCAAAACCTGTATGAACAGACCCTGTGGCCAGTTCTGCTTCCAAATCCATCGGCTTCTCTTCTTAAGTAAAGTTGTTGGAGATTTAGACTGGTCACTAGTAGAGTAAGAAAACACTTTGCCCAGAAAGAAAAGGTACCAGAGTAGCTTTCTGAAAACAATTTTTGATTTTGTCCAAAGAACCAAATTAATATTTTGTATCCAGCCTCATGTCAACATTCTCCCAATTGTTTGTCTAATACAAGGAATAGAGGAGCAACATTTGAGAACACCAAGAGAAAAATTCCACAGAGTGCTTTCTAATCTGGTAAAGAGCCTGATTACTGGTAGTTCTGAGGAGCTGCAACTCTAGTGACAGTGTTATTTCAGGAATACAGCACGCCTACAAAACTCTGGGTCTGGGACATTCAGTTCAGATCACCAGAGTGTAATGGTGAGGCAAACACATGAACACAAAATTGGAATTGGGGAAAGGTACTTTTTCTCTTTCCTTTTTTTGTCGGAAGTGTTCTAGCAGTTAAATACTGTTCTTGAAATAATTTATTTCCTTGGGAATCAAATTAAGATAGTAGCAGCATGTGGTTTTAGCCATGGTAAATGGATAAAACTGTAGTTAATGATTTTATCAATAGTTGATGACCTTGTTCTTTAATGTGTAATTGGTGATCCACCAGGCACTGAGTAAAGCCATTCCCATAAGTAAATATTTTGATAAATCCAAAAACCTATGCAGAATAAAAAGAAATACTACTTGGAAACATGCCTATTGACAGTATTTCTCTTCTTGGAGTATCAATATTGTTTGGTTTTCTGTGGTATTTGAAATAGTAAAAAAGATTCAAAAGAAACTGAAGTAGCCAGGAGAAGGCTACTTTGCATGTAGAAGTGGTTTTTGAGAGGAAAGCAAAGTCAAAAACAAATATCATGGTTCAGAGTATATCAATGTGATTCAGGAAGTAATTAAAACAGGGTAAAGGTGCTGCAGCAATAGAACATAAATTGGATAGTGTTGCCAGTATAAATATTTCTGTATTGCAAATTGTAGTTGAGGATACAACCTTTAGTCTTCGAATGATGCGTGCACACATCGTCTGAAGTTACCAGCACTGTTGAGCAGTGTCTGTGTGCACAGAGCATACACTGGCTGTGTGTGTGTGACACGCAGGGCTCGGTTTGCACACACGGCGTCGAAGGCTCGGCACAGGGTGTGTGCAGCAAGCTGGCAGCTGTTCGGATCCACACCACACCACCAGGAGCCAAACGTGTGCCACGCTGGGCTCAGGAAAGGAGCTACCTGCTGCCCGCAGGGGACTCCTGTGCCAGCAGTAGAGGTGCACTCTCAAGGCCAGGGTTCAGGCAGACATCGTAGTGGAGACTTCCAGGGTTACCTCCCTCCATTTTGATGGCTGAGTAAACAAAGAATTTGCTACATCCAAAGCTGTCAGTAAAATAGTTTTGAATTTCTCATTTGCAGATATTTTCTAAGCAAAGTCCAAACACATCTTCACACAATGCTGTTTTTTACAGGAAAGTCTGGGCCTGTTTTGGTTATTTTACTTTGTATTCTATGCTCTTTTCTCTACTGCTCACTGGGCGAGTAGCAGTTTCTTTGTTATTTTTGGTTTTCAGTCTTGCATTATTCACAAACTTCTGTTTTGAATCCCAAAAGACGGAAAAACTTCATCATGCATTCAAATCCACACATATATTATAAGAACATCCGCTGGTGATGAGCGTCATTGGCAGCTTTCACAAGCTAACATTAATTATGCACACAACGAAAAAGCACCGTGACTGGGAATCATCATTTCTAATAAAAACACTGACTTCTAGTCATGGATCATTTTATCGCTCCTTGGGGCTATAAATCACTCATGTCACTAAGATATATGCTTTTCCTCTTTTTGCTCTGTTCTTTATAGAAAGCTGCTGCTGGTGTGGTGAGGGGATGAAGAGGAAAGTGTCTCGCTTTGTCTTTTTGAATAAACATCTCGCTTATCCTCAGTGAGATGCCAGGGCAGATTCTGTGGCTGTGGGGGAGCACACAAGAGTAAAGGCTGAGGCTGGGTGCCACGAACAAGGCAAAGCCAGGGGTACATTCTGTGCACTTGCTATGCTCCACCATCTCATAGTGAATCTTTTCTTAGGCGAGAGTTGCATCTTCAGCATTTAAGGCTGTCATAGTCCTTGCTTTCTCCTTCTCGGTAAATAGGAAAAGGTGCAGAAGCTTTTCCAGAGTGAGGGGTTGGTATTTCAGAGAGGTGGTTAGGTACAGGATTAATCACCTGGTGACTGAGAGCTTGGTCTATTGTGTGAGCCAGTAAAACCTTTCCCTTGGTTTTTGTCATCCTTAACTTTGTAATGTATTTTATTTCATAAAGTGACCTCATTTAATTAATCACGTGTGCAGTGAGACAACAATGGGGAGAGAGAGAGAAAGAAATTCTAAATTCCCTCCAGAACATTAATCAGGTTCTTTTTCTGCGTATTTCTTATCTAATATTTGTTTCCTGACTTTCCTATGAATTTTTAGATTGGGCATATGGACAAGTTGTTAAAGAGTTTCTCAACTTGTCAAAAAGGGGAATACTAAGAATCCTGTTTATTTTTTATTCACACAGCCTTTGGGAAAATGTTTCAGAAATGCTGTTGCCTGCAAATTAAAACCAAAAGCAATACTGGGGCCACTGATGTGCAAAGTGATGTAGGTGCTGGTCACAAACACTGCACAGACCTTAACTAAGAGTATGAAATAAGGAAATTACAATTGTTTGACAGGCGCAGAAAAGGTACCTAGAACACCGGGAATCTGTCCTGGATTCTGTCTGATCAGAACTGCGCTGCCTGAGTCTTGTTTTAATTGCACTGATTGAGTCAAAATATTTCATTTCAACTGAAGTGATATTTATTTCAATTTCCTTAAAAGACAGACCTTAGACAAAAAAGGTAATTTCCTTCAAGATGGACTGATCTGATATAATTAGTTCTTTGTTTCAGCCACCAAACTGAAAACTTGCCACCTTATTTCAGGCTTGCTTTCTTCCTGTCTCTCACTGATGTCAAGGTCATTTCTGTCTACTTTTGCGTTTGCCACCTCTTGTAGTCTGCTTGACATTTGGATCTGCCAACACTTTGGAATTATAGATGTACGTGAACTGAGGAAGCCAGGTGAGGAGAGTGTGTCAAGATTACATCTCCTGCTTGAAAGCTCTTGTCAATATTAAAATACATTTGAGAGCAGTGAGATTTCCTGTGGAAGCAGCTAATACTTTTTAAAAGAATTTCTGAAATACTGAAGAAATGCCAACTTGTCTTGCAAGTTATTTTTAAAACAATTTTCTCAATTCCTCTAGAATGGCTACGCACCGAATGGGAAGGTACATAGATCCACTGCTAAGATTGGCAGATGATAGTGGACCCATATATACAGATTTGCCTGGTTGTATCTGAAAAGAGTGTGGCCACAGTTTTGTGCTGCAGCACCTGCAATGCAAAGATTTCAGGGTAATATAGAGAATTCTTATACTCAGTTCAAAAAGCAAGCTATTTGAGAACTGTGTCAGGTTCTTAAATAGAATGTTATATTTTATATTTTGTTAATATAGGGACAGTGGAATCTGTGGTTTATAATTTTTTTATGTTTCTTGTTTTCCTTTTGTACTTCCCTTTTCTCAGTGCTTGGTGCCTGTTTAGGGTGTGTCAGTGTGAAAAAAGAAGCAACTGGTGAAACATGGAGTTTCCAGAACAACCATTTTGCTGTGAGCAGCAAAAAAATATTTTAGTCAGGCGTATGAAAGAGTAGAGTAAAACTTTTCAAAGTTTATTTTCTAAGAATAAGAGATAACAAGTCGGTTTTCATTTACTTCCTCTTTTAAGGCTAGAAGCTTCCATTTTCCTTCAGAAACTTTTTCCTAAAACAGTTTTATAAGATCTGCAAGTCCTCTTATGCAATATGTGTTGATATGATGTATGGTTAGAGAAGCTGCCTATTTTAACTTCACATTTCTCAAGTGTGAAGACACCAGATCAGGACCACAGTTTTGTTTTAGCTTCCAGAAAGCTTAACACATATTAATATGAGTATGCCTTGCAATACAGCACTTTTCAAGCTGTGAACACACATTAATTGACTTTGACTGAAGCAATTGAAAGACTGGTGCAATGAACAGTTCATTCCACAAATATATTTCTTATTACAAGCAGAGCTGAGGGTTTATGAGAACGTTGCCTGTTTAAACATCAGAACTTTGAAGCAAATTGAATCAGTTTTAATTATTAAAAAAAATGAAATGTAAAAACTTTCAGAGTTTATAAGCCCTAGGGTAGCTTAATTAAAACTGAAGAGAAATTAAAATTATAAGAATTTAGGGCAACAGGAAAAGAAATGATAGGTAGGAACTTTCAGGCTATAATAAGAAAAGAAATAACTTTAAGTCACTTGGTAATTGTACAGTAAAACTCTAATATGCTGGCTCAAGTTATTAACTGACCTAAATCTCTCTAAACCATCTAGACTTTATCCTAAAATAAAGCATTTATGCGTGGATAGTTCTACGGTAAAGTGAATTTACATCAGTTAGTTATCATGTTAATGAAAAAAACCCTATTGATTATTTACCATAAACTTACAGATTAAACTACTTTTAGATTACAAATGAATCTATAATTTAAACCCAAACTGGTTACAGTATGAATGCTGCAAATGTGATTTCTATCAGTCTCTGATATTCCTTTAAACGAGTGAGTCCCACTTTTGAAAGAGTCCTTTGCAGTCCATTTGCTCAGGAAGATCTGCTTTGACAACACTGAGAATCAAAGGCTCTTTATTGGTGTGAGATGTTCTGTGTAGCATCACTTGCTGAGCTAGATGCCTCCTCTTATCCTGCAAAACTTAATGCATCTTCTTAAATCAGGAGCTCAGAGTGCTATTTGCATTTCTGTATTGGTTTGCAAACATTGGAGTAAGGAGATTTCTGCAGGACAGTGGCAATGTCAGGAGTGGCACGGTGGCAAAGGGAGCCAAGAACTCTGGAAGGACATAAGGGTTTTTTGATGAAGTTCTTTGATGACTGATCTCCTTTGCTGCTGAGGCATTTGCTTTCCTGGAGTCCAGGGTGTGCCATGGTCTGCATGTGCATTTGTCTGATTTTTAAGCTGCCATTAGAATATTCTGCCTGCCAAGAGGTCCATGCAAACCTTCTTCAATATCCACCTAGACTTGAACATTGTGATCCATTCTTTTTTCCTGTCTTTTCCAATGTTCTTATTGATTAATAAATACTACTTACTAATACTTAGAGGCTAGTAAAGACCAGATTTTCATTACTAAGTGTTGTTAGCATCAGATAGGAAGAGAAGGATGAAACTTTCTTTTTTTTCAAGATGTAACCTTGATTTTTATGATTAGAAAATAAATTCTGTATAGCCACATGTCCTCAATTAAATGCCAGACAGCAGTAGCAAATCCAGGCACATCATAGCATGGTACCAGCTATTATTCAAAGTTTGTAATCCAAAGGCTTGAAAAAATGGTATCAGATGACAGACTGCAGTTCATTGTTGGATCTGTTTGAGTTAACACAGTAGTAATATGTAATTTCTGTAATAAAATCATAGCCAATAGATAATTCTGTCTGCTGCAGATGACAATTCCATGTACAATAGCTACTTAATATTGCATGAAGAAATTTTTCTAATGTAATTTTTATCACTCAGAACTCTAGGAGAACTTAAGCACATGCTTCCATCTACCTTTTCTTCTCTTTTTATTTAGCTCTGTACCCCTCTTAAAGAATGGTGAGTTGGTCTCTGACCTTTCAGAATAAGGAAGATTTCTCTAAAATATGTAGTTAATGTGGTACAATTTACTTTTCTACTTATTTTTAGAAAATGAAAGGAGCAGTGTATAGAAAACGACTGCTGAAAACTTTCACATGTGATTGCTCTGCCTTTTAAGAATATCCTGTGTTAATTAGATATGATTAAAGATGGTGTGTTGCATATCTTTATCCTAAGTTTACAAGTATGTTGCATGACAGATGAATGAACACTGCTGTCTCTGATTTTACACTAAAACATGGGAAGTATTCAACTCGAAGAAGTAATTCAGGGACAAGGCTGGTGTATTTTTGGGGATTTTCTCTCGTGGCAATATTGTAGAAATACCCAGGAGAATTTCTCAGTGTGAAGTTTGTGTAGCATCAGAGGGAGGTGGCTGTGGGTAACACCACGTGGGTGTGGGTTCAGGCAAGCCTTGATGGAGCACATGGACCAGAGGTTGCAAGGAGTGAGTCTGGCCACCGGTGCCAGGGTAGGGAGAAGCTCTGGACCGTACACACCGCTCTGCCACGGCGCCTGTAGTTGGGACTAACACCTCAAAAGCTTCCTGAAACAGAATACCTTCCAGACCTGCCTTGATCTCAGCAGAATGCAAGATGGTTTCAGCCACTCCTTTCCCCTGGGCTGTGAATTCTGTCCTTGTCGAGGCACTGCCACAATCCCAGGCTGTGGATCCCTGGGCTGCTGAGCCTTGCTCTGCTCCCCTCTGGCTTTTTATATCTCAGAGACCAGCTAGGGAGGGCTCATTGCTATTTCTTTGAATCTGTGGCATGTTTTTTGACATTTTTTATTTGGTTGATTTTGGATTTCTTTTTTAGTTTTTTAAATGGATTTATAGGGCAGAATCAGGTGTTTCATTTATTCACAGCAAAAGAAGAGGGTGATTGTATTTTTGCCTACTCTCTCTCAGTAATAGCTCCTCTCTAAGCTGAGGAAAGAAGGCAGTTCAGATGCCATTACCATTTTGTTGAGTCTTCATTAAGCGTGCAGTTTGTGATCTGGATTTTCTTGCCTGCCATGTGTATTCCCTGGTAACCCACTGGTTCTTAATTACCCCAAGGTATTTCAGGCCTATCTTCTTTAGACAAGTGCACAGCTGTGTATTTTCTGGGGGATTACTATTTGAGCCCTAGTCTGAGCATTATTTAGATTATATAGTATAAATTTAGAGGTGCCAGGCTTATGTATTTTTCATAAGGAATGTGCAGTGGCTGGTAGGTACCAGGAGTTTCAGAGGAATTAATCTACTGCACAATAGCAGGGCTGATTGTGTGAATCATCCCTGTACATTCAGTTCAGATTCAGGCATTTTATAGTACCCTGCTTACCATGTAAAACACTCAGTATTCATATTCTTCACAGATGAAATATTCACATATTGTGAGGACCCTTTGGGAAAAAAATAAAAGAATTTAAAATACAAATGTGTTTGTGAACAAATTTGCCTGTTGGTGTCTGGATTAGCAAACGCTTCAGTTCGGATATAAGCGATTCAAAAAGGCCTCATATCTCACATGATGTGCTTTCTGGTGTTACGTCTAAAAAAAAATCAGTCAAAATACACGTGGCCAAAACTAAAAAGAATAGCTGTCCTGTTGATTAATTTACATAAAGCTATAACCAAGATGTTCAGTAAAATGCTTGAAATGGAGCCTCTCTGCTGGTTTCAGGAAACCTGTCTGTTCTGTGCAGTTCTAGCAAGGAAAATATTGAATAATACATTATAGTTCTAAATTTTAGAACAAAAAAATTAAATATTACAGAAGTATGGTAAAATTACTGAATCTCTTTTTTCCTTTATAAAAAAGAGATAATTTTCCTTTGAGAAAAAGAATTCTATTTTAAAAATGTCCCCAAACACTGTTTTTGTTTACAGAGACGTAAAGTGACCATTAAACTTATGCTTAACTAACAAAGAATCTGAATTCTTTGTTAAAACAAACACAGAGTATTAATACAGTGGCAGAGAAAAAACCCTAAAAACTTACTTTTTAATGCCAAGAGAGAAGATGACGTTTCCTTAGTGAAGCAGGCTGTGCAGTTTTGACTTGCCCCAGTATCTGTACGCACCAAACTCTCGTGTCACACTGGTGCCAGCACAGGCCAGCCCCAGAGAGGAGTGCCAGCATGTGAACTTGGCATGTGAACAAACTGAGATCCCCTGCCAGTCAGATAACTAATAATACAGTATTGTTTAAATATTATTACATATTTTTGCTAAATTTTTATCTCAACTTTTCGGTATCTCAGCCCCTGTAAGAATGGGATAAAGAGTCTGTGGTCTGATGAGTCCTCACCTCATCTTTTTGCTTGATAGTAGCAAGAAAAAAATGCCTCAAAAAAGGTACCGTTTCTCTTACAGATAATAATCTGTGTTTAGCACAAGCCTCTGAATGTTCCAGGTTGCTTAATCGTGTGAATGCAAGACTCTGCTGCTGAGCTTTTGTTCTCTGCCTTCTTTGTTTAATTGCTGTGAACATCTTCAGTTTGATGACAATATATTTAATGAGGCATCCGGCTCTCTGTGCATCTCTGTACACAGGAGCCTCAAGAAGGGAACAAACAACACTACATCTTAATAGGAGATTTATAATTAGCCTAGTTATATGCCTATCTGTGAGTATTTTCAATGTTTTTTTAAATCACAATATACTCCTCATTCTCCTTTTTCATCTAAATTTAAAATACTTTTCTCTCTTACCCAGAGTATATTTAATATTAAGCATCATGCAAACTGAGATGTTTGATAATGATAATAATTGATAATAAATATGAATTTATACTTGGCAAACCCTCTATTTCCACTTATTCTTATATGTACCTCTACTTTGTATTTCTTAAAAATGCAATCTTCACATGTCTTGCAATTAGTATTTTTTATAAACTTCAGTATCTGGTCGGGGTTTTTTAATATTTTTTCTGCCCAAAATGGCCGAATATAACAAAGTGTCCAGTGAAATAACATCAACACACATTTATAGAAGATTCTTGTAAATATTATGTCTTCAAAATATTTTGTGTAAAAAGTCTGAGTATTTCCCTCTCTGAATTCTTCTAGCTCTAGAATGGTACAAGGAAAGGGAAATGTAGTGAGAAGATCTTAATTTCTTTCCCCTTTAGGCTTGAGAAGTCATGTCAGAGATGCAATGTATGTCATCTTAAACTAACAATTTAATTTATTCAAGGGGAATTAAGTGCCTACCTGGCTTGGAGAGTATTTGCTTTAATATCTTTGATTGTTGACTGTTACTTTGTAGAGCGATGACAATGAATACGCTCCTTTCCTCCTGCCCTCCTCAGATTATGAATTCTTGATGAAGGCTGTTACTCTACGTTATGGCAGAAACAGACTGAACATCATTCCAGGGTTCTGTGGACTGCCAAATTGCAAATAATAGTAATGATTTTACCTTAATAAAGTTAGTGTTGGTTTGGGGCTTTTTTCTGCTTAGCATGCACTACTACAACTTTATTCTTCATAAATGAAAATAACAGACTTTGTTTAGCCTACTGCCAGAAAGAAATTAAATCACTGTTAGACACTCTTTTCCTGTTTTTTTCTTATTACAGGTTCAAAAATTATCTTTCTTAAAGCCAATTTTAAAATATTCCTCATTTTTATTGCTATCTGTTTTTGCCACCTAGAGTCTGTCTGTTTTATGTTCCAGAAATAGTTCATTTCTTTTATCTTTTCTTTTTTAGTGTCGCATCCTTGTGAAGAATTAAAATATCTTGGATAATTAAGATCTGTATTCAAGACAAAGTAGAATTGATTAGCTCACAACAAAACTCTATTTCTTTTAGTTTGGGTTACTGCAGCTGCTCTAATTGTTAAAGGCAAAATTATAAAAAAAAGAAGAGAAGAGAACACCATAATCAGTCCTTCAGCTACCAGAACAGTAAGAGGGTTTAATTGCCTTGGTTGGCTGTATCGCTAACGAGTACAGTTTCATTAAAAGTTCCACGGCTTGTCTAATTATAGCTGGAAAGCTGCATTTCTCCCCTTTGCAAAGGAGTGTATTTCCTTGGTGCACTTCCCTGGTGAAGGCTGTGCCCAGACCCAAGGCTGCTTTACTTGGGAATCCTCGGGAGGCCAGAGCACAAATCCCACCCCTGCCACTCTGTCGTGGTGAGCATTTCATACTGACTGTGGCAAAACAAACTCTCCACCCGTTTTGATGAGCAGGACATTGCTCAACAATGCACGTTTTATTGCACAGTTTGCAGGAGTTTCAGATTTGGGAAACAATTTTAGATTAAGGGAGGACTTAGTGTCTGCCTTAAAAGTTGGGGGTCTTTGGTTTTGGTTTTTTTCCTTGTTCTCATTTTTTACTTATCATCGGCAAAATGTCAGAATTCAGCAGGTCTGCACACCTAAAACAATTATTGGCTTTTGTCTTTTAACTCTTTTTGGATGAAGGAAATAGCAAATTTAGAGAAGATATAGGTTATCAAATTTTACAGATGCATTGCCCTACAATAAACTGGAAATAAAAGTGAATGTATTAGAAAGGAGATCTTAGTACACAGGGAGTAAGGAAGCAGACTCCTACAATCATCCCAAAACTAGTTTATCATTAGACAGAACTAAGGAGACTAATTAAAACATGAATCCTTTTTGATCCTCTCTTAAAATACTGATTTCCTCCCCCATCCTCCCAAGTAAGGTCATTTTTTTTTCTTCCTTCCATGTGACTAAGAGGACTAATGAAATGGATAGGAGACTGTTTTTCAAATGATGATTTTAGCAACAAGGTGTCTGGCATAGCTGCATTTATGGGAAAAACAATGGTAAGGTTAAGATTTCAACAAGATCTCCCCACATTCCCTGCAGTTGCCTGCCATTGTCAGCAAGTATCTAACTCTGCTCTGAGTAGCAGCTTCTAAAGCTGAGGCACTCAAAGAGAAAACGATCTTGGGCATTACTGAGACTCTTAGAATGGGTTATGAGAACCTGAAAGCTGTCTGTGTGCCCCTGCTGTGTGCAGTGGCCAGGTGCTCTCGCAGCCTTGGCCCCAGCTAGCAAAGCCTGCATGCTCTTCAAAGGCTGAGTGCTGTGGGATCAGGAGAAGGGTGGTCACCTGTGAGCAGCAATTCTCCTCCTGTCCAGCTACTTCCACGCAGATGCCAAAGCCTTGTTTGTAGGACTTTTCTGTGTTGCTGGTGGCTGAAGGCCCTGGGGGAGCCAGCAGGGAGCTCTCGAGGAGGTGGGGCTGGGGGCAAGAGGGGCCGTTTAGCAGCAGGTCCGGGCTGCTGATGGGTGACACCGCAGAGGGGCGAGATGGTAAAGTCAGAGTCATGGATTAACCAGGAGTCTGGCATTCGTGCAATGCATCCATTGCTATGAAAAGCTCCGATTCTGTGGTCCACATCCTGTTCCCCCTGTGCAGCCCAGGGTGAGACTCATGGATGCTGGCAATGACCAGATCGAGTAGGAGATCCCAGGCTGTGCTTCCCTCTGTCTTGCAATACAGCTGTCTGTGATTCCATTACATTTTACTCCACAGCTAGCTGTAGCCCCTGAGGGCTGCTTCCCTCATCTCTGTGTTAAGATTCAGATTCATAAGCCTTTAAATTTGATAGATCATTTTCTTTTATGTTAAGTTAAAAGGGCTGTAAGGAACACCCAGTGATAATTTATTGAAAAGACTATTAACAATGAGGTTAATGACAGTGATACATCTCAGCTGTGATTCAACCTGGCAAAATAATTAGTACTTTCAGAAACACACATGGTCTTTTTTCCACGCCCCCCCC